>OY757913.1:105717117-105829617 GCA_963585895.1 Sepioteuthis lessoniana | reverse complement strand
ATCGTCTCCAGCTAAGTTAGTATATTACACAATGTAGTTTCAAAACTTTATCATATCAAATAAAATCTTTAATAAATGTTGCCTATCCTGTTTATTTGGATTGATTTCGTTTCTTTGTTTAATGTCATATGAACTTTCGAGGGATATTTAATCCCAAATCCATCCTTGTAGAAGAATAGCAATTTCACAATTTAACTATAGCTTGGGACGGAATAAGTAGCTTTAATATCTTGATAACGTTTATTAATCCAAAAGTAAACGTAATACCACGACCAGAGTTCAAACGTGCGACCGACATGGCCGCAGCCAATCATTTTAACCATTACCATTACCATTTGCAGTGCTTATTTAGATATACCAAATATAATAAAACGCAGATAGTGATACACAATGAAATTAATTTTTATTACTTAAAGTATTCAAATTCTTGTCTTCACTGTTATATCCATAACGTAACAGCCGATACGTCTTTCGGGCGTCTTCAGGTTGAATTCGGGTGATAACACAGAACACTTTATTTAATCGAGATGGCTAGGTTTTTTTAAATTCTGTTCACCATAAGTGGATACAACTGTTAAGTAATAGAAAGTATACTTTGTCCATTACCAGTACTTGAACCTACAACCCTCTGATGATTCCACCCAGAAATGTTTTTCAAATACCTATAATCCACTGTTGTACGTGTCCTATAAGACAAGTTTGTGTGAATTTTTCGGACTTATAAAAATAATGTCACCATCAATCCACGAGATACTACTCCATACTATTATGTACATTTTTTTCTTTTATTTTATTTCTTTCTGGCTGAAACCATCAAGAGGTTGCAGGTTCAATCCGAAATACGGGTGAATAATACTGAACACTTACTACAGCTTAACCCTTTTACTCAATTATGACCCACAGAATTAGAACAATCTACCCCCGAGGGTTAAATAAAGGGTCCGGTTCATTTTTCTGTGTAGGCACTTAAGTGTCACATGTGAATACGATAATAAAGATGAAAACATTTTAAGTAAGAAATTTACAAGCTTTGTCACAGATATTTTCACAAATAAAATTGATAGTATGATATTAGCACACACAATTAAGTACGTTGAGGTATCATCTGATCTTAGGCGTTTTGAAAGCAAACCTAAGATAATCTTGTTAATGCTGAAAAAAAACCCGCTTTTATTTAAGATAATAAAGCTTTTACATAAATTCTTATACTATTTATACTATTTTTAAATATCGTATACGTTGTAATCAGACTTAATATCAGTTGTATTGTCATCAGTTTCAGATTTATGTCTGTTGGGTGGTCACCAGCATCTACAATTCAACGTTTAGTGTTAGCAACTTTTGTTGTTTCATTCACTTTCTGTTCAGCCTATTGGCCCAGTCGGCTGGGGCCGTAGAATACACCGATTGCATCTCTACAGAGGGGCAAGGCCCAGCCAGTGAGTGATATGACATTAGAAAATTCTGATAGTTAGGCTCTTGTAATGCTCTAGCTTCATTTCCATTGCTCCCAAGCCAACTCTGACCTGGAGTGGTTGCACTTGATAGGGTCCGATCTATGGGTAAAATACAACTGTTAGTAAACTTACGTATGCTAAATTGAATTGTTGGAACTAGAACTGCTTGATAATTTCACTGTATGTAAACAAATGACTGACATATAATTGTATCGATTGTGATACAAAACAATACTTGGAATATTTAATTGAGAGTGAAACAATGAGCTTAGGCTTTTTTAAAAACATTATCAAAGAATATGTATACAAATCATAGATATTAAGTATATATGGAGACAGAAGATTTAGCATTAGTAAACTACAATGGTTGATTTGACATAAAACCCAATCAAACTAAATCATATATATCTAATATATATGTATAATAGGATTTGGCATTAAATAACCTAGAACAGTTTATATGTCATAAAACTCAAATAAACCAAATTATATATATATCTAATATATATGAATAAAGAGGATTTGGCATAAAATAATCTACAATGGTTGATATACTATAAAACCCAGCCAAATCAAATCATGTATATTTAATTTATATGTTTAAGGATGATTTGGCATTAAATCACCTACAAAGATTGAAATACCATAAAACAAACGAAATTATAAATAAGTAAGTTAAGTTGTCTCCCATTAGTCGAGGGCGACCAGAAGTCTCCTTTATCAATAGCTACTACACAGAAGTGTCGGGAATGGCGCCACTCCTTTCCCAGGATTGCTCCACTTTACCCTTGATACGTACCCGAGTGTTAAGCAAGAAGGTGTCAAGTATCATTTTTAAAGTCTTTGGAATGACGTGACTTGGGATTGAACCCATCACTTGGTCATCTGGTTTCGGTGTATTACTTCAAGCGAATCATGTTAAAGAAAAGTGTTCAACTCAGCCAATTCGCTTCTCATTCGGCTGCATTTTATTTATTTATTTATTTTTTTTTGGTGGGGTTCTTTATGTTACCTGGTGGTTAATTACGTGGTGCATTCAATAAGTTTCCAGACTTTTGTACAGGCATTCAAAATTAGCGTAGACTCATGAAAATTCAGTAGATTACTGCTATACATTATATGAGATGACTGGCCAATTTTTATGATTTCACGGTCAAATGAACAGCTACAGCAGCAATTGGAATACACCCTACTAAAGCCTGATTGTCACAGCTGGTGAATTTCAAAAGTGCAATCTGGATGTGAGGATACTTTAGAAGAACGATATGCAATAAAATTATGTTTTAAACATGGAAAAAAAAATGCCACAGAAACGTATGGAATGCTCCAGACTGCTTTTCGACCATCTTGCATGAATCGAGCATCAGTTTTTAAGTGGCATAAGAAATTCAAGGAAAGCAGGGAGTCTGTGAGGGATGGTGAGAGGTGTTGGGGGAGTAAGGAAGTTAATACACCAGGGTTGATTGGCCAAAGGGTTAGGGTTAGGGTTACTATGTTGAGGTTTTAAGAGAATTCAGTAAGAGATTCCTTGGGAAGAGGCCAGCACTCTTCAAATAGGGTCTGTGGCATTTCCAGCAGGATAATAAACCAGTCCGCAACTCCATCCTTGTTACAGACTATTTGACCAAGATGGGCATCAAGACAGTTCCCCACCCTCCCTATAGTCCAGACGTTGCTCCCTGTGACTTTTGGTGATTCCCGAAGCTGGTGAATTTCAAAAATGTCGTTATGAGACAATTGAGGAGATGAAAGAGGCTGTGACGAAGATCATTGACACGCTCACACAAGAGAACTTCCATGGGGCCTTCCAGAAGTTGTTAGAACGGTACAACAGGTACATTGCAGCCGGAGGAGATTACTTCAAAGGGGACTAGAGTTTCATGTGTGTACTATCAATAAAAGTGCCCATACGAATAATGTCTGGAAATTTATTTCATGATCCTTGTACTTTTAATGATACGCTTGCTGTATGGAGAAGATCAAAAACTTCGAACGAAGTCATCAGCATCTTCCTCATCGATTCACTCTTGAGAGCATCTAGCATCCCACAAAGTCTTTGCTAACCGGCACATACAGGTATGTCCATATGTTGGAGTCCATAGAAGAACGTCGCTTATGAGTTCGTTCTTCCTTCTCCACCGGTACCCCGCATGCCTTCTTCGTCTTACTTTGATAGAGTTTGAAATGGGTGAATTGTGACGTAACTCTACTGTTTTGTGGTGATCTGCTTCCAGGATTCGTTCATAGCAGCACGCGTAATTCTTGTGTAGTTCCGATTTTGCTTTTTCTGACGGCAATGTGTAAGAGTCCAGTTGGTGCAATCATGCAATAGTAACTATTCATCTATAGCTTGGAAGAAATCTCATCTTTTTTCTAGCATGTTCAGTTTTACTTATAAGCGACAACCAGTCAATAGAAGTCCACGGGTAGTTTATGGAAATTATGACAATCGAGGTCATGAGTTGAAATAGTCTCGCTCGATATAACGTGTCAAAATTATCTCAATCGATATAGCATATCTCAATGACCTCGATTGTTTTGTCTGTGTCGCTTTATCTGATATTGGCATTTCGTCTGAAGTTTTCAACTTCATGTTGCATCGGAAATGTCTAATTCTTTTATGGAGGAGAATCATCGTGTCGTATTTGCTAACGTTCTAGACTGTGACCTCTAAGTAAGAGAGTTCAAACTGCCCTCAAAATATGAGATTAACTTTAAGACTAATGCCCTTAAGAAAGGTATTGGCCCCCTTTATTCACCTCAGCTATGTGTTAAATAGTACCCCGACTTCCCGTCGACAATGATGGATTTGGCATTAAATAACCCACGAAAGTTGATATGCCTTTAAAACAAAGGGATGGAAAAACGTTCTTTTATGTAGTATAGCATTTGTAAGGAAACTCTTTTTCTCTTTTCAATATATTTTAGTTTCAGGCGATTATAGAATGGCAGCTTATTCAACTGTGATTTCTGCCAAGTCTGCTGGAGCTGTAGAAAAAAACCCGATTGCATCTCTCGAGAGGGGTAAGATCTCTTCGACAAACAATGTCTAGTTCAGGGCACTAAATTACCAGATAGTGAGGCTCCAGTCCTATGATTGGGGAATGTTGAGGAGCTCTTCATTAGCATTGCTTCAAGGCCCTTTCAGACCTGGAATGGTAGGACCTCATAGGGTCCTATCAATATGTAAAATAGGACTGTTTAGCATTTAAATTGAGTGCAAACAAATGACTTATGTCAAATATAATTGTTAGAGAAATAACTCTTTGCCTATTTAACTGTGGGGTAAAATGACTTTTAAATTGAATTATTAGTGATACATAATATTTGGAAATATTTAATTGTGTGCAAACGAAGGAGGAATGTTGAAAATAATTATTATGATTAAATAGCAATACTTGAAACTCTTTAACTGCGTGCCAAAACTGAATTATTGGTATTGCATAGCAATTCTTGGAACCATTTAACTGTGAGCAAATGAATAGATAGTATTGAATATGATAATTAATGTTGAATAAAACTACTTGGAACAACTTCACTGTCTGCAAATAAATGATCCATATTCTAATTAATATTTTTGTTCGATAGCAATAGTTGAATCCCTTTAATTCTGTAGAAACCATAACAATGCACTTGTGCGTAAAGAAAATAGTTCTATCTCATTTGAAAATGAAAATACCTTCAAAATATTAAGAAATCATATATATATATATATATATATATATATATATATATATATATATATATATATATATATATATATATATATATATACCCATTTAAATCTGTGCAAACAAAGGACTGATATTGAATTATTACTGTTACATAGCAAACTTGAAACCATTTAACTTTGTGCAAACAAATCAGTAATGGTAAATAGAATTTTTCGTATTTGATAGAAATACTTGAAACCATTTAACCATATTTACCAACCCCGCCGCTCAGACAGGATACGACACAAGGTCAATTTTTAAGCGGAGTTTAACAGGTTTGAATTCAGAGTTTTTCCTTACCAAGACTGAAGAACCCAGTTTGCCTTACTATTTACCTATAGCTGGAGGGAGAATAATTGGATTCATACCTTTCCCAAGGGTATTAGGGTTATGTGAAATGCAATCAGTCTCGTCCAGGGTTTTAAAAGCGTGTCGCCTAAATCATTTAACTATGTGCAGAAAAAGCTCTGGTTCGTTTAAAACTGTAATCACCAAACTGAGTTTCAAAATCATATACGTTTGATATATATGTATAAACATAATTAAGCGTTAAATAAGCTACAAGGGGTTGATATGCCATAAAACCAAACAAATCACTAATGGTTTTGCTACATCTCAGCAAATGAATTACCTCTAATTGAAAACATTCAAAGAATTAAGCATTAGCTCTTATGTATTTTCTTGATCGTACTTTTTTTAAAAATTAGTCCGAGATGTATTTAGTTAAAATATTCATAGTTTAGATTCTTTGTTCAATGGCATATCAACCTTATAGGGTTATTTAATGCCAACGCTATATTCCGACAAGAACAAGTGTGCTACCACTTAACCAATAACTAGGACAACGGAAGCTAATATCTTTCCCAGGGGTACATATCTGAAAATAAACGAAATAGCGCGACTGTAGCTCGAACCTACTTACAGCGATTCTGCAGACCAGCGATTTAACAATTACACCACGAGGACACACGCTAAAATATTCATAGTTACTACACATTAATGCTACGTGCTCTTTTGAACAAATCCTGGAAGCAGCACCACACCAAACAGCTGATGTATGGCCACCAACTTCCCATCACACAAACTCTCCAAGTAAGACGAACAAGGTATGTTGAGAAAACTGATTAAGTAAGCATGAATTCACAACCAATCTCCGACACATGGACACACTATTTTTGGCTGACCATCAAAGACTTACGTACAGCAGCATGATGCAAACACGGGATGCAGACGAGAAGACCTGCCAGGAGCGATGGACAATAGGGACGGATGGTGAGAAAGAGTCGTGCATCTGTTTTATTATCATGACTCGATGTTGATGATAATGGTGATGATGATTAGCAGTCTTATAGTTTCGCTTTCTATCTCGAGGAAAAATCAATCCCTGGGACTGTAGAATGAACCGATTGTATTTCGGCAAAGGGACAGGATCCTATCCAACGAATGTCCTTATATATGACATTAAATAATGTCATGGCGAGGAATGCGGAGTATCCCTTCATTGCCATCGCTCCAAGGTTCAGTGGCAGCAACTGATAGGCTCCTATCAATGGGTTATATACAACTGCTTGACATTTAAACAAATGACTTATGCTAAATTGAATTTTTTGAAATAGAACTGTTTGACATTTAAACTGAATGTAAGCAAATGACTTATGCTGAATTCATTTGTTTAAAATAGAACTGATTGATCTTTTAACCGTGTGTAAATATATGACTAATGTTTAGTTGAATTATTCCTCATACATAGCAGTTGTTGAAACCATTTAACTCTGTTAAATTATGCTTCGGTGAATTGTTAGAAATAGAACTGTTTGATCATGTAGCTGTGTGTATCTAAATATGTGTTTAAAAATCATATATTTTATATATATGTAAAAACAGGGTTTGGAATTAAATAACCGGTGATAGTTGGTGTGCCATAAAACCAAATTAAGCCAGAAATCGATCGAATGTACATTACTTCGATTGAACAAAGTAAATATCATAAATGGACACAATTGTTTTGGTGGGTCATTAAATAAATATTAAATAGTTATTTGCGTACACTTGATACGTTCTAGCGGACCTACCAGGCGTGAAATAAGTAAGGATTCCATGGAATCAGCACGATTTTAGGGTTTGGTTTGGTTTGGTTTGATTTCTTTGTTTAATGGCATATCAACCTGTGTAGGTTATTTAATGCCAAAGACAATCTCCTAGAAGAACAGTGGTGGTACTATTCAACCCATAGGTGGGAGGATAAGGGGGTTCATACCTTTCATTAGAGTATTTGCCCGATAGTGAACTTAATAGCGTGACTGGAGTATGAACTGACTACGATTCCGCAGTTCATCGCTTTAACCATTATACCACGAGGACACCCTACGACTTTATGATGATAATGTACGGACACTGGATATAGTCTAGGAAACTAAGTAATATATATGTCATCATCATCATATCGTGCTGGCAGCACGGATAATATATATGTATATATATATATATATATATAGATTTGTCAGTGGATGACAATATATATATGGTCCCCTACTCCTGTTGGGTTGAGCTCTCTAGCGATTGAAGTAATTAAGTTGCCATTAGCGTATATGCAAGGCTCTTCATATGAATCGAGCTCTCGGTAGCCGTTAAATGGATATATGTAAACAATAACAATTGGGATTCATAACCGTTTAAATTTACTTCGCTGGCACCGGCTTCCTCGTGGCTAAGTGGTAGAATCTTGGATTGGCGTTTGAGTTAACCAGGTTTCGATCCCAGCTTCGGGAATCTAGCCTGTTTAGCTATACTGATGAGTTCTGATAGAACGAAACAGATCTGTCTGTAGATGACTATATATATATTAATTAGTTTTCTAGACCGTATCCAATGTCCGCACAGGACTGATAAATATAAGTTTATTCTAGTTTGTCAAAACTGGTGTGTCGAAGTCCATAACAGAACGTCGGTAACGAGTTTTTTCTTACTCTTCCAGCATAGCATGTCTAAATTGTCTTACTTGTTCAGTTTATGAGATAGGGGGTATGTTGCCTTACAGTTGTTGTTTTCTCGGTTGCAGCTTCCGGGATTTGTTCAGAACAGCATGCGTCATCCTTGTGTAGTTCATATCATGCTTTTTCTAGTTTTTGTTTTTATTGGTTTATTAGTTTAATAGCATTTCAGCCTTTGCGCGTTATTTAACTCTAAATCATCCTTGTAGAAGACCCATAGTGGTACTATTTAAAGCCCAGTGAGGGATAGTGAATCTTTAAGTTTCGCAAGAACATAAGTCCGAAACTAAATATAATATGATGCTGGTGTCCAGCACGTTACCATCTACGTCACGAGGATTCCGAATGGTGCAGCCAAGCAATAGTTCTGATATGGCTATAGCTTGAAAGAAATCCCGTTTTATTCTATCTGATTGATCAGATTCCATATGATAGTTTACCTGCCAATCGCAACCATGTTCTATCTATGAGCGTGTTGACATTGCTTTCAGTAGAAGAGATATTGCTACCGAGGTGTATGAACTGGTTACGTAGATTTTGAGGGTTGCCGTATTTAATCTGATTCTAAAATCTACGAATGAGATTTACATACAAAGCTTCGATGTTCAGAGGATTTTAAAACGATAATTGATGGTAATCCGAAAAAAATAAAGCAAAAAAAAAAATAAAAAAATAAAAATGTAGAGTAAAGGTAGCGACCGTAGTCGAGGGTGACCCGAAGGCTCCCATTTCGATAGCTACTACACCAAGGTAGCTGAGAGGGCTCTACTCCTTTCCCAGGATTGCTTCAATTTACCCTTGATCCTTACCTTATAATGCTGAGTGTTAAGCAAGGTAGCATCAAATACCATTTTTTAGTCTTTCGTATGAAATTGAACTCAGGTCTCCCGGGCCATTGGCGAAAATTCTAACCATTATGAAATGTCCGGTAAATTAATGTAAAGTCTAGCAATTTTTAAAAAGTTAAAACACAAAGTTTTAACATCGATTTCTGGAGTTTGTTGGAAATACAGTGAAGTTTTTCACCTGAAATATTTAATATGCTTCGTCTGACACAAATTTATCGGAAGCACAAGTCATTCTATTAAGTAAAACATAAATTCTTTGAAAATCAGGGTTTTTAAAATATTGAAAATAAACTGATAGCCAGACTTTGAACATTGGCAAAGTTTGGAAAAACATAAATTACTCAGCAACTAAGTAACACATACTAGGATCACACACACACACACACACATAGATAGATAGATAGATAGATACGAGGATCATTCACACACACACATACATTGATATATATATATATATATATATATACGAGGTTCATTCACACACACATAGATAGATAGATAGATAGGAGCGTCATTCAATAAAAAAAGGATCTTTTTAAAAAAGCAACATTTCTTTTAAAATGTTCTTCTATGAATAAAAACTCCACATTATTTGAACTAGATTAATGGAGGAAATCATTTTAATCCCTTAAAGTATTTGTTTTGGGACTATTCAAAATGGCGGTAAATCAAAAAGTGTCTTTTTGGGTTGAAGTGAGGTATCATTTTAAATCTTAGATTGGTGAGAAGTGCAAAGCATGTAAAATTTACTGATGATTGTGTGATGTATAAGGAGAAGCAAGTTTTAGTGAAAAAAAAAACTTTACCACTGTGCTAAATTGTCGGAACAGAAAGCAAAATGAAGAGAAATATGGCCGGCCGACAATGGTGGGCACACCTGAAATGGCGGGTTCAGTTAATATGCTCATTTTAGCTGAAAGAAGAATTATAAGAGAGGAAATTTCAAAACAAGTATGAATTTCTGTGGGTGGAGCACACAAGCTTATGCATGACGACCTTGTCTTTTCTAAGGTCAGTTTCCAATGGATGGCATAGCCTCATACTCTTGCAAGAACAGTGAAAACTATTTGTCTATTTGCCTGGGAATAGCGGCCACATACTCCTTATAGTCTAGATCAGTCCCCTTGGATACGTTGGTCAAAGCTCTCCCTAAGCGGCTGTTTTAAAGAGATTTTTAACGTATCTGAAACATAAACCAAAGAAGCCCTTTAAGAATGTCGTCTAAACAATCTGAATCATGGAAACTGGGAGCAGATGATGGAAAATCGTTCTGTTATGGAAAGCATTTGAAGAAATGAGACTCAAAAACTCAATCTTAAATAAAGATTTAATTTCGTTTCCGGACACACTTAAGCCTGTACATCTTTCTAACATCTGCAGTCGGGTTTGTTTTTCCAAAGCCAGTGTTATAACTAAAAACAACAAACAATTGTGTACTTGTTTTACACAGGTATTTCTGCAGCAACCCAGAGGTAATTCGTGTCAATGCTGTGACAAAATATGGTTGGTTGGTTTATTTTGTTTTACGGTGTATCAACAATTTTTGGGTCATTCAACACCGAATTAAGTCATTTTCATTAAAGTTTCAAACTATTCAATTTAGTATGAAAACATATTTTTGTTTAGAGACAGTTAAAAGTCAAAACAGATCTATTTAAAACAATTCAGTTTAAAATACAAAAACAGTGCCATTTCGAACGATTCAGTTTAGTATAAAAATGTATTTTAGTTCTATTTAACCCATAGATAGGACCCTATTAATGGGCTACCACTCCGGGTCAGAGTGGACTTGGGGGCAATGGTAGTAAATGGGTAGTCACCATTCCTCAAAGCTCCACATTACTGAAGTCTCACCAGCAGATTATTTAGTGTCATACCAAGGACACACGTTATAGGGGTGTTACGTCTCTGCAGAGAAGCAGTCGTTGTATTCTACAGCCCCCACCCAGCAGACTAGGCAAGACAAAGTATATGAGCCGGCACAAATTCACAGAAATGAAAAACACTGCGCTTGCTTAATATAAACGTCAATGTCACGTTCCTGGCCGGGATTTAAAGTGGGAATTTGGCCAGAGCGATCTTTTTTGGGATTTGAGGAAATGGCCTATATATATATATATATATATATATATATATATATATATATATATATTATCGCTCGTAAATAAGTATACAACAACTGTGCCAATATAAGTATAAAACGATGATTTTTTTCAAAACCAAAAATACCAGAGCTTTACTATTTCTAACAGAAATTTAAAAAAAAAGATAAAAGCGGATATAATTAGGAATAATTCATTGACCAAACTTTACAGTAATGAAACTAATTTTACCAAAAGTAAAATTGCAACACATCTGTAACCAAAAGAATAAAATGACTTTAATATATATGTAAGGACGGTATATATTTTTTGAAGAGTTGAATCCATATTTAAAAAAAAATCAATGCTGGCTCAGTTTGACAATCAATAAAATCTGATAATATTCGTTTTGAGCGTTGGTTGTTTCATAACAATCATAAAATACGATTATCTTTGATTTCGAAAATAATCATTATTTTTAAATAAAAAGTAATTGTTGTATTCTTTGTTAAAGGACGATATTATCTATCGTGTTTATTAATTTTGTCATACTGGTCTTCCGTACTATTCGCCCATTGATGGAAGGAGAATTGTTTGATTCATTGCTTTCCCATTGGTATTAGCGCGATGAGAAATGCATACAGATTCATTCAGGGTTTGAACCCCTCTCACAAATCCCTGATCTATGACGTCAACTATTTCACTGAAAACGCCTCCTCTCTCTATTTCTCTCTCTCTATATTTTCGATTCTTTCTTTCTTTCTTTCTTTCTTTCTTTCTTTTCATCATTTTGACAACCTATTCCCCCATACCCATCTGATTCTTTCGTTAGTTTCTCTTCTTTTGACATCATTTTTTTCCTTTCGAATATACAAGCAACATCAATGTGCCAATCAAAAGAAAAATACAAGGCAATCAGCTTTTTTTTTTTTCAAAATCTTATTTCTTAATTCGGTTTTCAACGAACAAATCAACATATACATAATAAGATATCGTATTATCTAAAGAAAAAAATCAATTACGAAAACGCATGACAATATAGTTAGCGTATAAGACTTTATATCGAAAAGATGCTGCATAGATAGATTATGATGGCATATCTACCCGGATGGGGTTATTTTTTGACTCGACGTTAGAGAACAGTGTTCGTTGCACGTCTATATTAACATGCTTTAATTAACGCTTTTAATAATGAGTTAACATTGTTGGGTTTGGGGTTTCGGGTTGACTTTGGTATTGATCATGTTTAGGTAAATTTTTTATATATTTTTTTTATAAAATCGGCGGATGGCTCAATCGGCTGGATTGTAGAATACACTGACTGCATCTCTGCTAAGGAGTAAGACATTCCCCAACGTGTTTCCTTAATATAATATTAATGAAGAATGTAATGGTGAGTTTGTCAGGGACCAAATATAAAGCAGATTTAGCAGCAGAGTCAGCTTTGATTCCCCTTTCATTCCAATGTAGCTTGGGACCCAACGTTTAAGAATCTCTTTAGAGTTGGAGATTAAGTCTAGTCTACACAAGAGTTTAATGATTATGGGGTCGTCCAACTTTTAAATTTCTTATCATTGTAAGGTAGAGAGCGAGCCTGAAAAAAATGATAACGTTTTTGTGTTTGCTTTCAGAAATCATGTTGATTTCTTTGGTCTGTTGTACAGGCTTTAGTTCTAAAAGAGGAGCTGTCTTTTGGGGGATTTTTTTTCTCACAATAATTTTATTTAAAATGGCTGCACAATTAATTTTATCATTGTCTTTAGAGCAGTAAATAAAGATGTAGAGGAGTTGGGATGGTGATCCAGGATATTGGAGAGTTTATCTTTTGTAAGTCCTAGGATGGGATTTTGTCTTGGGAATCTTACTTAATTCGAGGATCACTCATGTTTTTTTTTTAAATCTAAAATGGTGTTTTAGGTATGATGCCTTCGTGTATCCTTGAGAAAAAAAAATGATTTTTCGAGGGCGGGTTTTATCTGAAGCTCAAAAGACTTTATTGATATTTCTTTTTTCTTTTTTCAAAACATTGTTTGTACTCAGAAATGAAGAAACAGTCATAAACTGGGTTGGATATGAAGGATTTGATTTTTATGTAGTATTGGGCGGCTATTTTTTTACATCTGAGTTTGAGGGATGGTACGTGAAGTCTGGCTTATTGGCTGTCAACTGGAGTATTTCTAAAAACTCTATAGACTAGTCTGAAGCCTTCCTCGTGTATAGAGTCAAACTCTTTCTGGTAGGAACTCCTGGCAGATCCATCAATATAACTGGTATAGTCAAGTTGTAAGTGGATCAGAGGTTTTTGTAGTTTAAGGTGTGTTTGTTGACCTGGCTGGAAGGAATTTTTTGTAAAAGTTTTTTTTCTATGCAGATTTGTGATAGCTTTTTTGCGTTATTATTTTTGTATTATAAAGACGTATTTTAGGGGTTTACTTTTTTTACCAACTATTTTCTGAATCATGTTATTGAATGTTTTCAATTTGGAAGAGGTATTCAGTTTGTTCACGTAAATTTGCCCGGAGTTTCTTTTGGCCAGTTTGATTGTTCTTCCTACGTTTGCACAGAAGAATTTGAGGGTGATTAAATTGGAAATAATGGGTTTAGTGTGTGATTTTCTCTGAGCTGGGCGTTGAAGCAGAATTGACTGTGTTCATTCTTTGTTTAACGATGGTCTTTCCGGTTTGTAAGATGTCGGCTTGTGTAAGATACACTTTTTTTTTGCATAAAGTGGTTGGTAAAGAAAGTGGTGTTATTATGCTGGAGATTTTTGTGGCATGGAGATCTAAATTCTTCCCAGATATCTTTTTCTAATGTCCATCAAGAATAATCTTTCTCTTGAAGACGGACGCTCTCGATCACAACTGGAAAGTAATTGCTCCCGCACGTATTCTGGAGAAATCGAAAACATTGAGAGGTGACAGAGCAGTAAATCCATGACTGAATAAGTGGTAGAAAATGGATCAAGATGTGTTTGAGATTTGGAGTTGACGAGACAGAATTTGTTATAACTGAGAAATTTTTCTGGTTCGAGGTTTTGCATCTCCGTTTGGTATTGTAAGTATAGTAGAATATAAGGTGTGGGTAGGTGCTGTAATATCTCTTTTCATTAATCCGATCATGTGGTGCCATATATAATGAGGAGATATTAATTTTCTTTCCGAAGGTGTTTTGACGGCTATTGCTTGGAGTCCATTGTTCAAGGAGATTTTTGAATTGAAGTATTTCATACCTTATAAAGATTTAGATGCCCCCAGAAGCCTTGTGACCGGACTTATTGATATAAGTATATGATTCATATATATATTTTTTCTAACGTCGTCGTTTGCTATGAAAAATGTTCCTAGAAGGCAGATGATGGCCGGTCGTAGGCCTGTCAACATTGAGATTAGTTCGTTCATATTGGCTTTAATCTCGTGGCAGTTCCTCTAAATTATTCTGTGGCTCATATTTGATTTCTGGACCTTAATTGATCTGTGGTTTATTTATTTGGCTTTTATGTTTTGGTATTTGAGGGCTGTTCTCTGTCCCTGCCTTTTATTATAGCCTGAATGTATTTATAGTTTCTAGCTTTTCTGAAACTTGTATGTTTGGTTTCTCTGGAAGTTTTTGTTTGCCTTTCAGAGTTTTTTGCTTGAAGGGGTGCTTGCAGAAGCAGGTAGACCGATTGGCAATATTTTGACTTTTATTGTTCTTGTTTTGTTTGAAGATTCTGTACTTAAATATTTTGTTCATTGAGGGGGTGGTGCCTTGCCTTCTTCTCTCTTTAGTTGATATTTCCTGTCGTGGGTTGCTTTCTCTGTGCCGTTTTTGTTTGTGGCAAAAAGGTCTGCAGATTCCTCAGAAATGCCGAAAGCCCGACCTACTTTAATCCGAAAGGTTTCTCGACTAGTATGATTTATTTTTGGCATTCTTGAATTGGAATATCTGCTGCATTTGCATAGCATGGAGCCAAAGATATAGTCTGTGTTGATTACCACATTAGCTGTGTTAGCTTGTGATCGGGTTTGAAATGTGGCCTCCCAAATTTTGCGGGGTTCCGAGAAAGATATGTCCCTTGTGTAATTTTGTTTGCTAAGCTGTTTAACATTTTTAAATCTCGTAGGTTCAAAAGTCCAACGAATGGTTTGGTCAAAGAGTTTGCACGTCTCAGAAGCAGCCGGCCCACGCAGCTTGCAGATTGAGCTTCTTTTACAGCTGTTGTCTTGGTGTTAAAATTTCTGGCAATTGTAAGATTCAGAATTAAAATTTCCACCCTGACCATCACATATCCTATTTTGATCCATGTTTGTGTATTTGGTCTGCTGAATGTTATGACATAGATGTGAATGTCAATAGTTTGCCCATCCTATCTGATGGACATTCAGCTTAAGTCTGATAGTTACAGGTTTCTGAGATTTTTTATTTCCTCTAAAAAACAAACAGGAAAAAAAAATTTTGACTCAAAGTTTCATGCTGTCTACTGTACATTTGACATTGGAACACACACACACACACACATATATATATATATATATATAGATGATCACACAAACAATTGTTCTGTAAATTTTAGTGACTCAAGTAAAGACTTAAAATATAATATTGTTCTAAGGAAACATTTTAATGTTTCCTTTATAGTTTCTCCTGCACATTTGCGTGTTTTAACTTTTTAAATATATATCTATCAGCACAAACCACGCACACATTTATATATATATATATATATATATATAAGTTGGCCGATTGTAGTTGATGATTGCTCAAAAGCTCCTTTTTCAACAGTTACTGCACTACTCCTTTCTCTTGAGTGATTCATGCATTATAATGTTGTGTTAATCAAGGAGGCGTCAAGTACCACTTCTAAGTCTTTAGTTTGTGTTGAACTGGCGAACACTCAAACCATTACGCCTATATATATATATATATATATATTGTTAGATATTAGAAAATGTATATTTGAAAAAGCAGTTGACGCTGAAATACAAATAGCTTTAGATAATGGAAATTATCTCCTATAAAATTTTTTTTAACATTCTTGAACATGACTGAAGATGCAGATGAAAACCGCACGAATCATATATATAACTATATATGTAAATATATGTGTGTGTACCTGTGTCTCTGAGTGTCTGGGTGTGTGCGTGTGCTTAAGGATTAACTCATTACAATAAAAGCTTTTTCTAATAAGTAATGTTTTTTACATTGGTCCATGCATCGTAATGTTAAGTAATGTTAAAGAATTTCAAGTATAAAATAGGAAGAAAATTTTAAAAAAGATGGATAAAAACTCCTGATTCCAAGTTCCAAGTTGCTGGTCGTACATTTGACATAGGGACACTTATGTATATACGACCATACTAACAAGAGGTCTGTAAACATCAGCGACTTAATAAGAAACTTAAAATCTAATTCTGAATTCCAGAACACATACTCACATAACTTTAAAAACGCCAAAACGAAAACCAAAACCCAAATGACCCGAGGTTTATAACTTCCCAATTAAACTTAGCTGACCTAAGCTAGACAAAACACCCTTACGCCATTACATCTAAGCAGAGTATGTACTCTACAACTTTCGTTGTAAGGGTTTCTTTCTTCTTTTGATGATTCGAGTGCGAGGAGCCAAATGTTCAGTGTGAAGTGTCTTTTCAGAAAAAATGAAACATCTTGTGTCCGGTTCATGTCTTCCAACTCCAACGTCCTAAGAGGCCAACTGGACGGACGGAATAAAATAACGAATAGTTCTAACTGTAAAGATCAAGGTGTCCCTTTTGTTTTTTCATCTCGATCCGATAATTGTAAACACCTATTTAGCAGGAGAGAATTTTTGTAGCGTAGCTGTTAATGCACTGGACTATGATTTTAAACGCACCGGACTGTGAGTTTAAACGCTATTCACATTTTTTGCACTCACTTTCGGACTAATGCCCTTAGGAAAAGTATGAACCACCTTATCTCCATAGTACCATTAGTGAGTAAGGGTGTCTTTCGCAGTAAATAACCCGCGAAGGTTGATATGCTATCAAATTAAGAAACCAAAACGAACCAAAACCCAGAAAAAGTTCGTGGAGAACTTATGGGGAAAGGAAGATGTGTTTATGCAATAGTTTCGTTTGATATCGTGTGTTGTTGTAATTGGGTTTAATTATCTGAATTCATTTGTTTTTCTCCTTTACCCCATTTAATTAGTTGGCGTCTTCTTTGAGTGTAGAAGGCTGCAAGAGGATTAGGGAAGGAAAGAAGGACAGAAAGAGACTAAGATACCTTTTAAGTGAAAACTTTTTCTGGGTTTAACGACTATTCTGTGGGCGTTAAAATTCTTCTTGAAATCAATATAAATTGTTGCGTCTCTGAGAAAAGTTATTAATGCGTATTAAGAGTTATTTTCGGTGGTTTTATGAAGTGATGTTTGTAGTAATGTCCGGTTCGTGTTTTTCAATAGAAGCCGCTGTTAGCAGGATACACAGTTTTCCGCAAAGTCCAAAACCTGGGTGGACGCATGCTTAGAGAAAGCGGTCCAGTCAGGCTGAGGGGTACCACTAAAGTGAAGCAAAACTTATTTCTAGTACTCAGTTGGCCTTTCCTTTAGGACTGCACAGCTTCTACTTCCTATCAGAAGTCTCTGGGAACACTTTTTGAATTTGCAATATCTTTTTTTGTTTATTTCTTAAATATTTTTTATTCAATCCTAAAATCACATAATGATGATGCAGGCTGTTCGAGACAAATCATTGAAGCAGCACCCCACAAATCAACAGCTGCAAAACCACCCACCTCCTATCCCAAAATCCATCCAAGTAAGACTTGAAATTAATGCTGTGCTCTGCAGGAGAAGTAAGAATGAACTCATTAGTGACGTTCTGCTGTGGACTGTGACCTATGTACACACAATTTTTGACCAACCAGGAAAAACATACATACTTATATAGCAGCCATTGCTGACTATTACACTAAATGAGGGTTATTGAAAGGCTTAGTGAGTCAGTTATTTACAATTAGTGGACAAATAAGGGGCTTAAATATTGCTCTCTTTTAACAGGGAAGATTATGATTCAGCGATTCCATCTATCATTAATACTAGCACAATTTTTTGTATTTCGAAACTGGTCCAGAGAGAGAGGTGAAAACACAATAGCAAAGTGAGTGATTGGTTGAGGGATTTTAACGGCATATCAACGTTTCAAGAGTAATTTATGCTAAGAGGTTAGGGAATCGTGTTCATTGTATGTTTCCATTTACATTTTTTGTTGTTCTTTAAAAGTTTTTTTTTCTGCACACAGTCCTATCAAATATAAGTAATTCTTAAACCAATCTATCTAACTCATTAATGGGTCACATATAGATACGATGACTCATAGCACATAGTGCAGACACAAAACATGGAATAATTTCTAAAAAGTTATTTTTAGTTTGATTAGTTCAGTTTGAAAAAAAAATGCGATAAATATAAATTTTCATTATTTGCTCTATTATTCAAGTACATTTTTCATTAAAATTCAGCTCAATAGGAGTGAACATGAAAAGAAACGACAAAGAATCTTAGATTTGTTTAACGCCGAAATCAAGCCAAAATTTCATTGTCTACCGTATACAAAGCAAAGAAAAATAATTCAGAAAAAGAGCTTTTTTAAGGAAAGAAGGGAGTAGAGAGATGAACTAAAAAAGAAACGGTGATAAAGAAAGACACCACAACATCAATAAGTAAACACTTTCATGGATTGAAAACAGTAAGGACAGCAATTAAACAAGATTTAAGCCCAGACCTTAACCCCTTTATTACGCTATCTGGGGCGTTTTAGAAAACAAAGCAAATGTAATTTCTCATCCAAATATTGATTCGCTTAAGATTGTTATTGAGGAGGAATGGAATAAAATGTCAGAACAAATTATTTTGAAGATATTCAAATTGTTTCTCAGGCTTGTGGATAAAATATTTGAAAAAAGTACAACCATATTGAGTAAATCTACTGTTTTGTGTCCATCTTATTTTGTTTCTTATTTCTTGAAATTAAAATTAATCTTGTTTTATAATAGAGTCGTTTATTATTATTATTATTATTATTATTATTATTATTATTATTATTATTATTATACTAGAATATTCCTAATTTTTCTTCTGTACCTTATAATATCTATGAAAAGTTGTAATATAATTAGTGATTTTAATTATTTTAGTGAATTATTTTATTGTTGCGATAAATTCAGTGCACACTAAAAACTTTGTATAGAAAACGTCAGTGAGGGTCGACCTTATTTTGCATATACGCGTGTCAGCTCTGGTCATAAAGTTGATGCGTTTGTTTTGAAGTCAGTTGTAAATAAAATGTTTGATTGACATCTGAGTGTATGTCAACTGATATTTAAAATGACGTGACTCTAAAAAGTTTTAATGATGACGTGTCATGAACAGATTAATTAAGAGGATTATTGGAAGAAATTATGTAAGATGATTTAAAAGACGCAAGGTCAGTCGGAGGGAGTTCCAGTTAATGACAGAGACAAGGGCAGTTGAATACGACGGACCACGAGCGATCTTGTTTGGGTAAGGCTTGGTCGGTGAAGAGGATATGTCGAAGTCTTTGGTTGTCCGTTTAGTCTGTTATGGCTTAAAGTTTCTATCGAATGGACTCAACTAATTCCTTTGCCTATCTCTCTCGTTTCGTATCGACTACGGTAAAAACAGTAGGAGCAATAAATTTTCGTATCAACAAACCCACAGAGTCGTTTTATATCATATCTAAAGAGTAACGTTACACCCATATTTCCTTTGGTGCCGTAGTGTTACAGGAGTACTCCACACCCACCAGATATTCTAAACTGGAAACTCGCAATTGAATATATTTTAGGACATAAGCAGACAGGGCTATTTGACACATCCTACTTGTATTCAAGGATTGGGTAGATGTATAAAAACAGGACATAAAGTGAGTGGCATTTTTTTCTGTGACTCAGTGTCAGATTTTTTTCGATGACTTTTTTATCATATTCATGTCTTTGTATCCGGAAATTTTTGCTGCGACCTCCAAAATGCAGAGCAGAAAACATGCTCTATGAAGAATGCTCTATTTGTATCAGGTGTGCTTTGTATTGGTCGTGAAAGAGAAGTCTTCGTATTTGATAATAAATATGGAGTCTTTGAAGGACATGTTTTTGTTTTTGTTTTCTTTTTGTGTGCATGTGCTTTTTTTCCGTTTTTTTTTTTTCAGTTGATCGTATCAAAAGAATGAAATAAAAACGATCATCTTTTAGGAATGAAACAAACGCATTAAATCCTATTTTGGATGATTGATATTTCCCCCAAAGCAGATAAAATATAACAGAGAAATTTTCTCATATGAAGAATTAAAGAAAAAATTGCTTGCTCTTGTTTCTTTTGTCTACAGAAAGAACTCTGAAAAAAAAACAAAAAACAACAAACAACTTGAAAGTGTGAATAATGCAAAACTCTAGCATTAAACATTTATATGCTTATAAAATCACTCTTTTTGACGGATGAATTTTGATTTTGTGGCTACTTGAGCAGTTTTTCATCAATGTAACCCTTGCCTGACTACATTCACTATCCCTTGTTTACTTCTGTTAATTCCGTCCTTCCTTCCAAAACTGGTTTATTCTTCCTCCACCAGCTTTCTTTTCTACCTCCCTTTCGGCAAATATCCTCCTTCCTTCCTCCCTTTCTTTCTTTCTTTCTTTTCCAATACTTTCTTTTCCCTTTCCATCTTTTCTTCTTTCTATCATTTTCTTTCCCTCTCCGTCCACATTAACTTTCTTTCTTTCTTCTTTTTCTTCTTTTCCTTACTGTATTATTTTGTAATTTCCCCCACACTTATTCCTTAACATGGTCCTTTCTTCTTCTTCTTCTTCTTCTTCTTCTTCTTCTTCTTCTTCTTCTTCTTCTTCTTCTTCTTCCATAATTTCACTTTACTTCCTTCCTTGTCTTTTCATTAATTTCCTTCCGGTTTTTATTCCTATCAGACATCCTTTCCTTACTCTTTCTTTCCTTATATTTCTTTTATTTTTCTTCGCTCATCATTCGTTCCAAGTTTTCAGATCTACTTCTATTATTTCTTTCTTTCCTATTCTCTTCATTCCGCCTAATTTTTTTTCCATTTCCAGCCTGCTCTCGTTTCTTCTTTTTTCTTTCTTTTTCACAATGCTTTTATTTCTAGCCTTATATTCTTTCTCATTCCTTCCTTCATTATATCCTGCTCCTATCTTGATCTACACTTCTTTGCTCTTCTCTAATACGTTCTTCTCTTTTTTTGCTTCCTTTTTCTTTACCTAATTTCATTCCTCTTTACTTTCTTCATTAATTTTACTTTCCTCGCTCCTCATTGCCATCTTCTTCAACTTCCTTTCTTCTCTTTCATTCATACCTCCCCTCTTCTCATTATTTTCACTCTCCGCTACCCACTTTCTTTTAGTCCTTTTTTCTTTGTTCCTTTTCTTTCCACATCTTTTTCTTTCTTTTCGGTCCAGCTTTCATCCTTTTTCAAACATGTTTCTTCATTTTCTTTCGTTCTTTGTCTCCCTTCGTTTTCTTTCATCATTATTTCCGTCCTTCCTTTCCTATGTAACCGTTTCCGTCTGTCATCATTTCCTTCATTTCCTCCCACTTGCCTTTTTCCTTTCATCTTTCTTTTCTTCTTTCATCATACATTATCACCTTTCAATCTTCTTTCTTTCAAATCTCCTCCTTCCTTATCTTTATCAATTTCTTTCTAAATTTTTCTTTCTTTTCCTCTTTCTTTCTTTCTTATTGTTTCTTTTTTCCTTTCTTTTCCTTTCTTCTATCATTTCCTCCCACGCTCCATCTACCTTAACTAACTTTCTTTCTTTCTTTCTTTCTTTCTTTCTTTCTTTCTTTCTGTTTCTTTTTTCCTTTTTTCTTTTCTTTCTTCATTCTATTCCTCCCACTCTCCATCTACATTAACTGTGTTTCTTTCTTTCTTTCTTTCTTTCTTTTCTAGTGCTTTTTTCTTCTTTTCATTGTTTCTTTCCTTCTTTTTCTCCTCCCACTCATATTCCTTACCTTAGGTCCTTTCTTTCTTCCCGAAATTCTTCTTCTTCTTCTTCTTCTTCTTCTTCTTCTTCTTCTTCTTCTTCTTCTTCTTCTTCTTCTTCTTCTTCATTGCTTTCGACTCTCCATCTAGCTTAACATTCCTTCTTTCTTTCTTCTCTTTCTTTCTTTCCCATACAGGGATTAATTTTTCTTTTCCTTGTCTCTTTCTTTTGTTCATGTCCACTCTTCTCTCTTACCTTGCCCTTTCTCTTTCTTTCTGTTATTATATTTCTATCCAAACATGTTTCTTTTTCTTTTTTTTCCTTCTTTCCTTCATTCCTGCCTTCATTTTTTTCTTACACTTTTCCATCTCCCTTCTCTTTATTCCTTACTATCTTTCCGTCCCTCCTCTTTTATCCAACCCTATCCCTCCTTCTTCTCAAGCCCTCCTTCCTTTTTCCATTTCTCCATTCAATCTACCCCTCCTTGTCGATCGGGTCATAAAAAGAAGAAGCCAGCCGATGATTCCGAAGAGTGGACATTGTTAGCATAAATCAGCAACGCCCCCGCATCTCAGCACGTTTCGTTGCTGTTTATAACGCACAGCCATCAGCTCCCACTGAGAAAATGCGAAATAATGCATGCGCATGCGCGCTGTTGTCTTTTCTTGCGTGAACAGCAACGAAGAATGATGTGTGATGAGCAGATGAATAGATTTTGCGCTGAGCCAACCTGAGGGTTAAAAAAACACACACAAAATAAAAAATAAATGAACAAAAATCAAACAAAAAAAAATATAACATAAGTGACAGACTTGGAAAAGAGTGGGGCGGAGAGAAACGGATAAGACTGGCCGTTTATCAATATGCTTGTAATTTATAGAGAAGCTATCAACTTTTGCATCAGTGGAAAGAAATAAGTAAAAGAAAAGAACAATTCCAGGAAAGAAACATGATTTTCCCGAATGAATGAAAGCCTAAATGAATAAAAAAAAACAAACCACAACAACAAAAAGAAACAAAAAAAAAAAAAACCCGGAAAGAAGAGATATTCCTAGAGTTAAGAAATACATTTGAAATTCAAATAATATATATATATATATATAGGCTGGGGCAGAAGTAACAGGAGAGTAATTATAATACACAATAAGATGCTATTATATGGAACTCATCCTCCGTATATTAAGAATATACAAAAGTACGCAACGATTGATGTTGAAAACAAGACTCCGTATAGTGTAGCTGTAAACGGTTTTCTCGCAGAAAAATTTAATGGGTATCAAGCTTTTGTTACGTATTCAGTCCTCTCACAGGTTATACACACTTGTTCAATATCTATTGTAGCGCGACTCGGTTTTTATTTGTTTTTTCGGCGAAGTCATTTTTTATATTTTTTCTGATGGCTCAATATTTTTTCATTTCATATCTATCTATCTATCTATCTATTTCAGTCATTTGGGGCTGTAGAATACCGTGATTGCATCTCTGCCAAGAAGACCCCCCCACAACGAGTGTTTTGGATATGATATTAAGCTATCTGATGGTGAGGCTCAAGTTCTAGAGAATGTGGAGTACCCCTTCATTGCCATTGCTTTCAGGTTCAGTCTGACTCGGAGAGATAGCACCTGATAGAGTCCGATCTATGGCTCAAATGCAAATATTTGATCTCTTAACTGTAAAAAATAAATGATGTTTAAATGAATTGTTAGTGATGTAAAATTGGAACTATTTAACTGTGTTCAACCGAATAAGTAATGTTGAAAAGAATCATCATCATCATCATGTCGTGCCGCCAGCACGGATATCCCTGGCCATCTCTCGCCACTTCTCCCTATCATTCATCGCCTCCGGCAAGTCTTCAGGGTTACATCCTGTGTCTTCACATAGCTGCTGTATGTAAGTTCGAGCTGGTCGTCCTGCTTTTGCTTGGCCATATGTGAGGGTCCATAGGAGTACATTACTTACGAGCTCGTCCTTGATTCTTCAGCAATGTCCTGAGTGTCTAGTTCGTCTAACTTGTATAGTTTTCGTGATGGGAGGCAAGTGGCCGTATAGTTGGTGTCTCGTGGGGTGTTGTCACCAGGACTTGTTCAATATTGCTCTCAAAATTCTTGTGTAGTTGCCGTCTAGCTTCTTCTCCAGCCGTTTAGTTAGAGTCCATGTAGTGCATCCATATAGCAGTATCGATACAACCGCTGCCTGGAAGAAACTACGTTTCATTTTATCGGTCAGGCCTGATTTCCATATGATCGAGAGCCTATAGATAGCCGTCCAATTAGTTCACTGTGTGCAAGCAAATGATTTAAATTAATAGAATTATAAGTGATCATCATCATCATCATCATGTCGTGCCGCCAGCACGGATATCCCTGACCCTCTCTCGCCACTTCTCCCTATCATTCATCGCCTCTGACAGGTTTTCAGGGCTCTATCCCGTATCCTCACATAGCTGCTGTATGTTCGAGCTGGTCGTCCTGCTTTTTCTTGGCCATATTTGGGGGTCCATAGAAGTACATCACCTATGAGCTCGTCCTTGCTTCTCCAGCAATGTCCTGCATGTCTGGTTCGTCTAGCTTGGATAGTTTTCGTGATGAGAGGCTGGTGGCTGTATAGTTTGTGCCTTGTTGGGTGTTGCCGACAGGACTTGTTCAATATTGCTCGCAACATTCTTGCGTAATTGCCGTCCAGCTTCTTCTCCAGCCGTTTAGTTAGCGTCCAAGTAATGCATCCATAGCAGTATCGACACGACCGCTGCCTGGAAGAAACTGCGTTTCATTTTATCGGTCAGGTCTGATTTACATATGATCAAAAGCCTATCAATAGCTGTCCATGCCTTCGTTAGCTGTGTATAGATGTCTTTTTCTGTTGATAAGACGCTGCTTCCTAGGTAGGTGAATTTGTATACCCCTTTCAGAGAGGTTCCGTGAAATCATTTAAATGTGTAGAAACAATAGCAATATTCGTAAGCAAGCAAATTAGTTCTGATTTTAAAATGGAATTAACTCCAAACTATTCACTTAGAAATCATATGATCGTATCCATTTAAATGTGAACAAGCAAATGATTAATAGTAAATAGAATTATTTGTGTTTGATAGAAATGCTTGAAACCATTTAAGTATATCGAAAAATAAGCCCAAGCTCATTTGAAAATATTATCAACATAATTTGTTTAGAAATCATATATTCAATAGATATGTTTAAATAGGATTTGGCAGTAAATATGCTGCAACAGTTGATATGCCCCCAAACTAAAGGAAACCTTTGTATATATATATATATATATATATTGTGACGAGAAAATAGGATACCTTAATACACTTGGCCGTCAGTGGACGATGGCAACAGGCAAGAATTAGAGGACGTTAGTAGTAAGCAGAATAATGGAAAGAAAGACTGTCTCTCTCTCCCGCCCTCTCAATCATTGCAGGGTGATGTGGGCGTGGGAGTGCCTCACTCTCTATTAGCCATGTATGTGTCAGCGGAGAGGCAGGCCCCTAGATCATATTTGTTACTGAGGAAGAGACCGCCAAAAAAATCAACACGTGGAGAATTTTAAAACTACGGAAACTAAGTTAGTTGCCTTTCATTCATTACCGGGTGAAGACGCATAGTTCGTTGCCGTCCATTCATCATCGAGTGAAGACACATAAAGAGTTGCCATGTAGTCGAAGGGTAAATACACACGAGCAGTTGCCTTTGTTCGTTGAAAAAAACTTAGAACATAATTTGGGATATGAAAGAAACCCAAATTCCAAAACAATGCAGCGCAGAGAACGCAGAGAATAGAAGAGGCTTCTCCTCTGAATGAACTTGGCACTCCGGGCTATGATAAGCCTCGTTAAACGAATACCCAAAGACAAGACTTGTCCACGAGAAGAGAATAAACTCCACAAAACTCAAGTAAGTGACCATACAATTTAAATGTATTCAACTTTATCCTGCTGCATTGATACTGAAATGATAAACTTGAGATTTGGAGCGAGCTCTGCCACTAAATCCCACAGTCTACTGGAAAGCGGATAGTCTCTACCGTTGTCGAACTACCTTCTCACCTTCTGCCGTAACAGATATTTTATGAGGGGTTTAGTCCAGGATACGGATATTTTAGTGGAGGCTCCTCCGGGATACAGAAAGACTTTCTCGCTCCAGACTTTTACCTGAATTGTTTTGTTTTCTTTGTTTCTTTCTTTTATGCAATAAAAGAATATTGTTATTAATATTGTTATTAATCCTGTTAACTCAAACACGGCAGGTCAGAGTTCTTATTTTTTTTGTAGAAGAATTGTGTTCGTCGAAGACCTTGTATCTGAGGAGGAAAACTCGCCAGTTAACTGAGTGACTTTCAATAATTCACCCAGAACTCGCCTAGTAGATTTAAAACATAGTTCTGCTGGGGAGTTGGTGATATCTGTGACATTAAATAGCGTTTGGCAAACCACAGCCAACGTTTGTGTCCGGCTTTATCTGGTGGACTTGGCATCCTGCAAACCCATTGGGCACATGGTGGCGTAACAATATATATATATGTGTGTGTGTGTGTGTGTGTTAAACAAAAGAAAATAAACAAGTGTTGACAAAGAAAAAACCGGCATAAATTCAAAAAGTTATAAAGATCTCACCTTCTTAACATTGTGGAAGGAATATGCGCTCTTTGGCATGATGAGAAAAATGGAAAATTCTCCACCAGCAGCCGAAAGATCGTTTTGTCACTTTGGATAGTAGAGGGTTTTTGTGAAATGTATATGGTATCCCTTGAGTCATCATCTTGATTTCATGCTTCATCCTATAAGTCCAGCACGTCGTTATGAACTATGGAACTGATCTGAAGCTTCTACGGCATGTAACACGACATGGTATGTCCTTTGCTGATCTCAGCCACTCCAAGGAACACAACAAGTAACGCGGTCTTGGTGTACATCACCGTGTAATTCGCCACTAGATTTGTTATCTTGCTCAACTATAAAGGAATAACCTTGTTTATCAGCTGGCGTCTTTTTATTTTTGTCAAACCAGCCAAATTGAAAGCAGTTTTCTTTGACACGTTTGAGGAATGTTCTTATTCGTTTACGGTACGTTCTTACATACCTAGCGCAACCTTTAGATAAAGTATCATATTCTTTCTCCCTTAGTACAATTCAGTACGTATTTTGTAAAGTTGGTTGCTTAATGTTTTATGACATATCAAACTTTGTGTATTATTCCATGCCAAATATTGTTGATATATAAATATATATATATATGTATATATATATATATCAACTTGTGACACCAGGACAGATATCCCTGACCCTCTCTCGCCATTCTCCCTATCATTCATCGCTCTGGCAGGTCCTCAGGGTTACATCCCGTATCCTCACAGAGCTGCTGTATGTAGTTTCGAGTTGGTCGGTCTGCTTTTGTTCGGCCATGTGAGGGGGTCCATTGGAGAATTTCACTTATGAGATCGTCCCTGATTCTGCAGCAGTGTTCTGCATGTCTGGTTCGTCTAACTTCGATAGTTTTCGTGATGGGTAGTAAGTGTCCGTATATCTGCTGCTTTGTGGGGTGTTGCCTCTTGGACTTGTACAATATTGCTCGCAGCATTCTTGTGTAGTTGCGATCAAGCTTCTTCTCCTTAGTTAGCGTCCATGTAGTGCATCTATATATCAGTATCGACACGACAGCAGATTTATTCAATTATTTTTTATTGTTTTGCTCGTAGGTTTGCTAAGTAACGTTATGTTAGATGGTTTGATTACTTATCAAACTTTGATGGTTATTTAATGCCAAACTCTGTTTATACATATATTATATACGAATTTTAAGTGAATAGTTTGTAGGTCATCTTATTTTAAAACGAGCCAAAACTCGTTTCCACACTGGTAAATGGTTTCAAATATTGCTATGTAACAGTAACATATTTGATTTAACATGCACCATTTGTTTTTACACCGTTAAATGCTTTTAAACACGATATGTAAGAGGAATAAATAGATTTGATAGTAATAATTTCTTTTCTCACTTAAATGGTTTCAAGTTTTGCTATCTATCCCTAATAGTTTTATGTGCACACTGTAAAATAGTTTTAAGCCTGGCTAGGTAATACCTATAATTCAATTTGATATTAATCATTTGTTTGGACACAGTTAAATGGTTTCAAGTATTTTGCTCATTAAAATTATTTATTTATCAAGTATTCTTATGTAATGTAAACAATTTGTGCACTGCAGTATGATTTTGAATGAGGAATATTAATGAGTTCTTATAAATAAAGGATGGGTTCAATTTGATGGGACCTTAACAGGGACAGATTTTACTTCTGAGTAATAGCTATCAATGGGTTACTCTGCATTCGGTCTAGTTGGTAGAGTGTTCGCCAATGATCCGGGAGACTTGTGTTAAATCCCAGGTCGCATCATACCAAAGACTTTGTAAGGTACGGTATCAAGGATCAATTAGAGCAATCTAAGAAAAGGAGCAGCGCCCTCCCCTACACCACAGTGTTGTAGCTATTGAAAAGGAAGCCTTCTGGTCGCCCTTGACTACGGTCGCCAACCACGGTCGCATTCTCTCAAGCTTCATGACTGAAGCCTCTCTATCAGATGTAGGTATGAGTCATATCCAAGACACTTGTTGAGGGTGGGGGATCTTACTCTTCAGCCGAAATGCAGTCAGCGTATTCAATAAGGCACTTTCGCAAGATTCTGCATAATCAAAGTCATGACACTTTCCAACTTAAGACTCATTTGCACATCGTAGAAGTTTGCTTCATCCCTCCTAAAAATTCAAGACGACACAGAAAGTTAATGAATAAAAGTGAGGATTATGTTTTCTTAATCTTGATAAGTCATTATGTTATATATCACATTATTTGTAACGGTAAAAAAAAATCATTAATTTTTAATCACTGTTTGTCTCATCAAGTTCATTGTACAAAAAAGAGCTGAAGAGAAAAGTTACTATTTTGTGTATAAACAAATTCAAATGTCTCGAAAGTGTTTTAGTTTTTGATCAAGTGAAATGTCATTGACAATCTCTATACTTTCTGCATCTATTTTGAGGCTTATGACTCAAAATATGCTTTACAAGTAGTACAGTTGTGTTGCAGGCGTCTGAAAGGAAATTAGAGGACGGATTGATTTTTACGGTATGTAGACCTGTCTAGTTTTTTTTATGCTTAAAGGTTAGGGAATCGCATTTATTTTATATTCCTATTTACATTTTTTGTGCAGTTCTTTTTTAAGACTTCGTTTGGCAGACAGTCCTCTGGAATACGAATAAATTCTAATCTATTTAACCCCTAGATGTGACCCTAACAGGTATTAGTTTTGAGGGTCAGTGTGAACCTTGGAGTAATAGCTATAAAAACTCTGGAACTGGAGCCTGGTTATCAGATGCTGTTTAGTTACATACCAAAGACACTCTTTTTTTTTCATGGGGATCTTACTTCTCTGCAGGGGATGGAGTCTGTATTCTAAGCTTCATCGACAGGGCTAAAGATATAGGAGAGGAAACGACTAGGATGAGGTGAATGACCAAATAAATAAGAAAGAAAGAAAGAAAGAAAGAAAGAAAGACGATTAAAGCAAAAACGATAGAAAAAATTGGTTAGTGTTGTGGGTGCCTCAAAGAAGTTTCCGTAGACAAAGAAACAAAGACGATGTAAAGACATTACGGTGAGATTTTTATATCCGGAAGGAAAAGTCAGATATGTGGTCACAGTAAAAATTCTATTAACTTTATTGCCGATATCACATCTTTTCCTAGGATAGGTCTCTAAAACAGAAAAATTTGAAGTGGTATTTTCAAGGCTATCAAGGAAAGATCTATTCTTTGAAGATCGTGGTCCATCCCTAATGAAGGTTTGTAGTTTTTCTGAGCCTCAAAATGTGGTCCCTCTCCCGGTAACGAACTAACTAATTGACCCCGCTTCAAAAATCCCTAAGTCTTGTGTGTGACTGTCTTTCGAACCTACAGTGTGAGTTCTTGGGATTTACCTTTGATTATAGGTAGAAAAGTTGGACACTTGGGTCTCAGCCACAACGTTACAGTATCAGTTGAAACCAGAAAAAAACATGAAAAAAATCAAGGGTTTACTGCTACCGCGACTTTGATGAATATCAGTTGGAGATTGTGTGGTTATAAAAAGCTTGATAGACTGCAGGGATCTTTATAGTGTAGTGGTTTACACACTAGACAGTGACGTTGTTATAAGAGAGTTCAAACTTCCGTCACGTTTCCCTTCAGACTAATAAATTTGGGAAGGCATGAACTCTTTAATCCCTCGAGTTATGGGTCAAATAATATCAATATTGTTGTTCTACAAGGATGGCTTTGGTATTAAATAAATCAAAAAGATGACAAAATTCAAATTCTTTCGGTCAACTAAGAAGCGAAACCTGAACATCATTCTGATTTAAGAAAAATCTTACACTTTACGTGAAAATACAACTATAGATAAGAAAAATATATATATATATTTTTAGATATGACGTATTGCACATATATAAATACCCCGCTTACTTTTTATTGATAATTTAATTTCCTTCCAAACTGAATACAGCCCTGTCTGTTGGGGCTGTAGAATACATCGGATGCAACTCAGCAAACAAATGACTTGTGCTAAATTGAATTGTTTGTAATAGAACTGATTGTATATTTAACTGTGTGTAATTAAATGACTGAATTGTTAGTGATTCATACCAATACTTGGGACCATTTAACTTTGTTCACTTATATCAAATTGAATTGTTTGAAACAGAAGTGTTTGATCATTTAACTGTGGGTGAACAAATGACTGATATTTGATTGAATCGTTGGTGATACATAACAATATTTCGAACCATTCAACTTTATTCACTTTTGCCAAATTGAATTGTTTGAAATAGAAGCGTTTGATTAGTTAACAGTGTGTAATTAAATGACTGACTCATTAGTGATACATACCAATACTTGGAACCATTTAACTTTGTTCACTTATATCAAATTGAATTGTTTGAAATAGAAGTGTTTGAACATTTAACAGTGGGTAAACAAATAACTAATATTTGATTGAATCGTTGGTGATACCTACCAATATTTGGAACAATGTGTCTACAGCATTGTCCAATAGGATTTGGTGTACAGAGAGAGAGAGAGAGAGAGAGAGAGAGAGAGAGAGAGAGAGAGAGAGAGAGAGAGAGAGAGAGAGTCAATGGAATATACGCTGTTGGCTCGCATTGATGAATATCTAGAAAAAAGATGTTTGTCGGAAGCTAATTTTGTCCTCAATGTTCAACTGTCAGTCACTTTGCTGATATTGATCGAATATTTTGATATGTTCGCCATTAACCCATAAATTTGTCGAGGCATCAACTCAGAAACAAGGTTGAATCAAATGCTATTTGGTAGGCTCTGAAATATAATACTGGCAATTAACTATAAAACTAGAAAATTACTATAGTTAAACCCGGGGCACTAGATGTATTTATCATTTCACCTAGACGTCGATAATGGCTTTTCTACTGTTCTTTTCCAACTGGTGAATTTGTGCCCAAAACCTAAAATATTTCAGAAGTTTGTATCAAACTGTTTGTTGATATACAAGGTATGTTCAGAAATTAATAAGGACGAAGCTGTTATTAACACAGGCAGATATGAACAATCGATGAAACATTAATTATTTTCAAAATAATCTTATTTTTATTCTGTCAAATAATTAAGGATTTTAGTAAATCATTTAATAAAAAAATATTGTCTCATTAAATTGCCAGGACGAAATTGCTGGGTTTTCAAATTGTAAAGATCAGGAGGCGAATAGACCTTGTTTTCATAAACGTGCAAACTCGTGTCATATAGAGCTAGTTTTAGAATAAGTTGTCTGCAAAATATTAAGATAACCAATTAGAGATAAATCAGCCGTGATTCAGCAATGACACATCACCAAATGTTTAATTGATTACGTGTTATTAAAGCATTCATTATCATCATCATCATATCGTACCGCCAGCACGAATTACCTTGATCCTCTCTCGCTACTCCTCCTAATCCTTCATCGCTTCCTAAGGGTTACATCCCGTATCCTCAGAGAGTTGCTGTATGTAGGTTCGAGCAGGTCACCCAGCTTTTGCTCGGTCATATGAGGGGGTCCATAGGAACACATCACTTATGAGCTCGTCCCTGCTTCTCCAGCAGTGTCCTGCATGTTAGGTTCGTCAAGCTTGGATAGTTTTCGTGATGGGTGGTGGGTGTCCGTATAGCTGCTGCTTTGTGGGGTGATGCCTCCAGGAGTTGTACAGTATTGCTCACAGCATTCTTGTGAGGCGGCCCTCGAGCTTTTTCTCCATCCGTTTAGTTAGCGTCCATGTTGTGAATCCATATAGCAGTATCGACATAACCGCTGCTTGGAAGAAACTGCGTTTCATTTTATCGGTCAGGTTTGACTTCCATATGACCAATAGCCTTTTGATAGCTGTCCATGCCTTTGTTGGTCACGTGTCGATGTCTCTTTTGCTTGACCAGACACTGCTTCCTAGGAAGGTGAACTTGTCCAGTAGTTTCAGAGAGCTACCGCCTAATGTGGAAATGTCGCCAGTTCGATTAAAACTCATGAATTCCGTTTTGTGTGCATTGACATGGAGGCCAATGCTTGTGGCGGCTCGTTCCAGACTATGCTGTAGAGTTTCGGCTTGGACGGGTGCATTTGCCAGAATCGCTATATCATCGGCGTAGTCGGCGACGGTAATTGATTTTGAGGGTTACCTTCTGCTTCTTTTCTTTGTCACCTTCAAGCCGTTTTCTTTGATTTTATCAATCGATGTTCTAAGCTCGTAGTCTAGACAGATGATACAGAGGTATGGGGATAGTGTGTCCCTTTGCAGTACTCCTGCTACAATGTCGAAGTAGTCCGTGTCTCAATCTGGAGAACGTACTTTTACTTTAGTGTTTCAATAGAGAATTATTATTGCTGCGACGGTCTCTTTTGGTATGCCGTTCCATCTTCCTTCTGTGAATGCAATCAAAGCCCTCGGTAAAGTCGACAAATAGTATTCTCGCATGTAGGTTTTTGGCCCGTACGCCTTCAAGGATTCTACGGATAGCCAATATTTGTGAGGTTGTGGATCTATTTCTTCGGTAGCCATTTTGGTTTTTCCTAAGAATGTTGTCAAATTTGGGTTGTATGTGGTTTAAAAATGAAAGTATTAGATAAGGTATAATTTGTAGAACATATATAAAAGATAAAAAGGCGCTGAGCAGTAGTGAAGAAAGAGCCTACGGAGCAGGGAAGCCCTGATGGGGAGGGATCGGCCGACGGTAAGATCGTACATGCACAGGTGGTGGCAGGGTCAGCGAAGAAGAAATCCCTAAGTCTGCGATTGTCCCTTTCACCTTGCTGAGTTTCTAGTCACGGGCTGTATAATCAATTGACGCATTCAAACACTCTATCGCTCTCTTTTCGCTGACTACTGTAAATGATGAAGCCCCAAATAAATTTTCGTATCCTGCAACCAACAAAGCTATTTTATATTCTATTACAACATTCAACATGGTGCCGGAGCGTTACAATTCAACACGCTTATTTACTGGAAGAAGTACATTCCAAAACACCTTTTTTGATCTAGTATAAAACGCCATCATTTTTAAATGTCTTATATGTCCTAAATCTAACCCACTAAAACGGACATTCAGTTTAGGCTAATAAAGTCTCTCAATTCTATGTTTGCTGGATATGAAGAATTGTATACCGAAGGATGAAGGAAAGACAATAATACTTATATATAAAAATATTCATCTCTTTTTGTTTGTCGTCACTGCTGTTTCTTAGTCATCTACTCGTTACTGCCATATTGTCCCCTCGCCATGCCGTCGCTTTCAAGGCACGACTTTGTTTTACCGGTATGAATAAAAAGACAACATATTTATGTTTACATGACTTTATTTTCCTTTCTCTACATTTATTACTCATTTTGCGGATTCGGGGAACCAGTCGAATGACACCAAACGTATAATCCGATATGAATGCTTGAAACTGCTTCCAACTAACTGATTCACTGTAAAAATCAGTCTTCTAGTGTTCTATGATATTTTACTTGATTTTAACCCGTTTAATGAAAGCCAAGCTTTCAAATGATCATCGGGTCATCACCAGTCAATTTCATATATTTGACACAAGAGTTTTTCGCAACCATTTTGAAACTTTCAAACAACCCACACAACCAAGCCAATATTTGTTACCGCTAATCTATTATTCAACAATTGTATATTTTCCTTTTGAGAAAATAAAACGTTTGCTTAAAAAGAATATGAATATTTTATATTGGTACGAAGAACGCTAACGAAGATAAAGTGCTCGGATGCCGGTAAGCAGAACAGTATGAATTCTCATCTGCTCTTCTTTGGTTCATTTTCTTATGATTAGTTTCTTGTTTTCCATAAAAAGAAAATGACAAACAATTTTCAGTCTTATTTGTTGGAATTACGTGGATCATTAAATAACTTTCCAGACGTTTTCGTATGGGCACTTTTATTGATAGTACACACATGAAGTTATCTCCTCCGGCTGCAATGCACTTGTTGTACCGTTCCAACAACTTCTGCAAGGCCTCATGGAAGTCCACTTGTGTGAGCGTGTCAATGACCTTCATCACAGCCTCTTTCATCTCCTCTGTTGTCTCATAACGTCTCATAACTCTGTGCATAGAGAATAACCAAAAGACTCAGGGAGCAAGGTCTGGGCTATAGGGACGTTGAGGAACTATCTTGATGTCCATCTTGGTCAAATAGTCTTTGACCACATATTAACATTAACCCTAAACCTCTCGCCCATCAACTTTGTTGTTTTGACTTCCTCCCACACCTCTCATCATCCCTCATAGACTCCCTTCCTTGCTTGAATCCCTTATGCCACTCAAAAACTGATGCTCGATTCATGTAAGATGCTCTAAAAGCAGTCTGAAGCATTCCATACGTTTCTCTGGCATTTTTCCAACTTTAAAACAGAATTTTATTACATATCGTTCTTCCTCACATCCACATTGGATTTTTGAAAATCACTAGCTGTGACAATCAGGCTTTAGTAGGGTGTATTCCAATTGCTCCTGTAGCTGTTTCTTTGTACCTGAAATCATAAAAATTGCTCAGTCATCTCATAAGATGTATAGCAATAACATAGTGAATTTTCAGGTGTCTACGACAATTTTAAATACCTGTACAAAAAAAGTCGGAAACTTATTGAAGACACCACGTATTAAAAAACTAAAATCATTACAGTAATTTCCAATTTTTCCTGCCAATTCAAGTCTTTATAAAAAAAAACATTTTCATCTTTCCTAAAACTGCCGAAAGAAATTTTAGCATTGAATGATTAACCTTACTGATTATTTAAAAAAAAAATCATTGCTGTCTGAGGATTGTGCTTTTGCACCTTAAAAAACACATGAAATTAATTGACGCAAAATAAGCTAAGGGGGATAAGATAAAAATTATTATTTGTCCCCCCCCATATATGTATATTAACAAACACAAACACAGACAGGCATACGCATATATATATATATATATATAATTTATATATTTTGGCAGCATTTCTTCGTTAATACAAATTTCATTTAACATAATAGACATTTTATGTCTACATATTTTCTCCTGGATCCGTTCGAATTCCCGTATTACTTTTATCGTATTCGGGGTGGGGATTGATTTATGTATTGTCCATAGTTATATGTATCCTTAGTACTTTGGGCCATCATCATTTGGGACACTTAATAGAATTGGTTTTCAAACCAGTGCTAATGTACTTAAATGTCTTCAGCTACTGACACTAATTATAGAAACCCATTTAAAAGCAAACGCCATAATCTTCAACGGTAAAGACGCTCTTACATAATAGTAATATGCTAAAAAAAAAGTTACATCACTTTTGATCATGGCCCAAAGTCGGGCAGAAAGTACTAGGGATGCATACAACTATGGACAATACATAAATCAATACCCCCCGAATACGCTAAAAGGGAATTATAAAATACGGGAATTCGAACAGATCCAGAAGAAAATATGTAGACGTAAAATATCTATTATGTTTAATGAAATTGGTATATATATATATATATATATATAAAGAGCGAGAGAGGGTGAGAGAGAGAGAGAGTAAGAGAAAGAGAGCGATAATAGCAGTTAAAAATTACCCAAAACTCCTCTATGCTTTATATTGAAGTCTTACCGCTAGAAGCAGTTTGCTGTCTTTTTTGGCAGGGTTATTTTAACTCTCCGCAGAAAAATACTGTCAACCGACAATCCTTAAGGAAGTTCTTGAACTCAGAAATAATAAGACTCTGGAAGCAAATTCCTGTTTATCCTATGGTCAGCTATACGTCAAACGTTTGTGAGAAAGCAATATAAAAGCAAATACTATATATATATATATATATATATATATATATTCAATTGATTGAAGAACAAGAAATATCGTGTCCAATGATATTCCTCGACACGAATACTTATTCTTTATGCTTAAGAATCTTCTTTTTTCTTTTCGTATACATGTCGTATATATTAATATATAGAGTCAGAATTGCTATCAGACATTTACAAGAGGATATCCTCGTGGTGTAATGGTTAAAGCGCTGGACTGCGGAATCGTATTAAGCGAGATCGAACTCCAGTCGCGTTAAAACGTTCACTTTCGGACAAATACCCTTGCGAAAGGAAGGAACTGTCTTATGTTCCCAGCTAGGGGTTATATAGTACCACAACTGTCTCTTTCCTTGAAGGATAGGTTTGGCATTAAATAACCCAAGAAGGTTGATATGCCATTAGAAGCAACAAACCAATACATTTACAAATAATTTAAATGTCTATTTGGGGTTGATATGATGCTAAAAAAGTAAACGTAAATGAAAAAAAGGTTTGTCAGTCCAATTGAAGCTCCGCCATTCCGGGAACGATTTCAACCAATATTTACAGATTTCTTCGAGTGATGAGTGGAATATTTTAAAATTTTCGATCCTAACTTTCTAAGGATTTCTAAAAGAAAATTGACAGTGTTCCTTATTTTTGTATTGATAAAAAGTTTGCTAAAATATATATCTAAATAATGACTGTGAATCATTTAATCTCTCTTTTCCTCCGTGTAACGGCACATTTCTCCAATCGTTTTTTTATCTGTAGTTTTCCTTTAATTTTCCTCTACTGACCAGATTGTCTGATATTTACTACTTCACTGGCCACAATCTATTTCCATTTTGTTCTTGATCTGACTCTTTTTCTTCATGTTGCCCGAATCGCTTGACAATCTTTTCATCGTCAAGAAGGTATTCCGCAAGGTCATCTACAATCTCTTTGTAACCCAGTATAGTCCTGGGACCAGCAAAAGGGGATTTATTACTAAGAAAAGGAAACAGGAGTTAATGTGGATTTTAGAAGTGTAGAGCAAATACATTGCAAAGGAATAATAGTGTAATGGCTTTTAGACAGGCCGTGTTGAAAGAACCGTGTTGTCTATTTCATCGCAAATTTTCTGTTATGAAATTTGTATTATGGAAAAAGAATGTGAAATATTTTCATTAAAGGGAAGTGTCAACCTGATGAATTATTTAGTAACAAAAGAGAATAATGAAAAGTAGACATCTCAAGGTCATTGTTATGAAAAAGAATACATGATTCATTTGAGGAAAAGAGGGAATTATTAAATACATTGTCGACATTTCAAAAGGCAACCGTCCTGATCAAACAAACTTTTCTCGCTAAATTTAGTCCTGAAATTCAGTACAGAATTCCACTGGAAGATTATGGCCTTTAGAAGAGACATCCCGGACCGACTATGACCAAGTTACGAATATACATAAATTAAACCAAAGGAGAAATGGAAATAAATTTGATGGGAGTCGGATCGTGGTCAGACGAAACGAGATGTAGTCAGAACAGGGTTAGTGAGACCCGTAAGATTAGATAAGATCAAAGTCGAAATACCAGTGGCAGACAAGTTAGACAAAACAGCTTCTCGAATCCTGAAAGTTATTAACCTTGATCCAGACTACCCTGAGTTGAGAAAGTAGGAAAGCTGTCAAAATATGACACTGTGAAGAAAAACAAACACAACTACCGTAAAGTTTGCCTTGTGCCAAACTAGCTGAGTAGAAAATAAAAGATAAGCAAGTACTCGACGGTTCCGACAGAATCTATACTTATGTAAGAATGTTGAATGTAAAAACGGTAGAATGACATTTTCTGTAATATTCAGTATATGCTATGATTGTGACAAAGCTACGTTGTTTTGTTTCTGGTCGCAGATACTTTTCTTACTTGATTGTTTGGTGGTATTTATCGATTTGCTAAAATGGCGACTCCCATTAGCGTTGATTCGTTGTTCGGATCCTAAAATCACAACGTGCTCGGAGAGCCAATTATTCTTTTTATACAAAATATTTCCATAGAGATACATTCTGCGGATAGAAGGCGGAGTGTATATGACGGTCCCATCCAGCTATACGCTGGATACCATGTAAAAACTGCACGGATCCACCTATTGTCTATGAACCTTGCTACTTCTTCGGCTAATCGGACCGTCTTATTTTGGTACTTCATGATCACGTCCTTTACCCTGCTCTACTTAAAAATTCCTCGTTCTAGATGTTACCAACCAACAATATTCCCAACATGCATCTTTTCATTGGCCCCTATACCATATCCAACCTGTATTTGCTGATGTAACGAATACTGAATATATCATTGTATGATTGGCAAATATTTTCAGAGAGTGTAATACATTTTTTTTCTAAGCTGAGTACCTCTCCTTTCTCGGTACCAAACGATATACAAGATCTATAACATAACTTATTTACCAAATGAGAATATTGACTCGCGATAAATAAAAGAAAATAAGCAAAAATGTCGGAAGAATCTTGCTTTCAATGGACCAAAGTCTTTAGCCCAGTCGACTGGGCTGCAGAATACAATGTGGCGGCGTAAGACTCCCCGACCGAGTATCCTGTACATGACATTCAACAATCTAATGGTTAGGCTTTAGTGATACTGGAGCTTTGGGGAATGCGGTGTACCGCCTTCTTATCATCGCTCTAGGTCAACCCTTGCCCTGAGTTATAGCATCTGACAGGGTCCTACCTACGGATATAATAGAATTAAACTGTGTACTTATGTTAACTGAATTATTTGAAATAAAACTGTTTGACAATTTAACTGTGTGTAAGTAAAGACTGATTTCTACTTATGGCGCACTAAATTGTTTGAAGTAGAACTGTTTTGACATTTAACTCCGTGTAAACAAAAAAAAAAAAAACTGTACTTATGTTAAACTGAATTGTTTGAAATAGAACTGTTTGACAATTTATCTGTGTGTAAGTAAAGACTGATTTCTACTTATGGCGCACTAAATTGTTTGAAGTAGAACTGTTTTGACATTTAACTCCGTGTAAACAAAAAAAAAAAAAAACTGTACTTATGTTAAACTGAATTGTTTGAAATAGAACTGTTTGACAATTTAACTGTGTGCAAATAAAGACTGATCTCTACTTATGGCGCACTAAATTGTTTGAAGTCGAACTGTTTTGACATTTAACTCCGTGTAAACAAAAAAAAACCCTGAACTTATATTAAACTGAATTGTTTGAAATAGAACTGTTTGTCCACTTAATTGTGTGTAAATAAATGATTGATCTCTACTGATGGTACACTAAATTGTTTGAAGTAGAACTGTTTTTAAATTTAACTGTGAGTAAACAAAAAAACTGTACTTATGCTAAACTGAATTGCTTGAAATAGAACTCTTTGTCCATTTAACTGTGTGTAAATAAATGACTGATCTCTACTTATGGTACACTGAATTATTTGAAATGAAACAGTTTGTATAAAGATAGATTTGTCATTAGATAACTACAATGGTTGATGTGCCATAAAACCAAACCAAAACAAATCAAACCTAACCAATGATCTCTACTAAGAACTTGGTTTTATCAAGTTATGAAGATAGTTTTTGTTACCGAGAATTATCAATTTGGCATGAGAAAGAAAACTTGGAATTAAATTTCTCTATTTCATGTAATTAGCGCTTGTGATTAGGTGGGAATAAAACAACCCAACCAGAATATTAATCATTCCTTTTCAGCTAAAAGGCATACATGTATACTTCGAAAGAGTTTACAGATTTTTGATTTCTTACTGGATGTTGCGTTTGCTTTAAAAGAAAACCATAAACATTTTGCTATTTACTAATCTTTTATCTTATCGCAATTTATCATATGTCCGTGCACATTATCAGCGGGATTGCACAGAGGGAATGACATTAATCTGCATCCAGTCAGGAGGCTCCGGTTCTCGAGATCTGCGTGAGTGAGGAATATACCATTGTTGTCATTACTCCTATACCCACTATAACCAGGAGTTAAAGTACCTGCTTACATCCAATTTTATGGATCAAATTGATCTGCGAAAGAATATTAGTATAATGGAACCTCGATTTACGAAAACCCCATGATAGGAAAAATTCAGAATACGAAACGGGTTTTGATAAAATTTCTGTCCCATTTAACGAAAAAATATTCAAGATGCAAAGACGAAAATCGAAAGTGCCACTAAACAGCGATCCTCCCAATATTCATTTTGTAGCATCACGTGAACACTTTGGTGTTGTGTTCTTATATTTTTAAAAATTTATGTAAATGACTATGTTTGTCATTAACGAACATATTCCCTCGGGTGGGTATAATATTTACACTTTATACGACTGTTTTGGGGGCTGGAGGGAATCATGCTACTTTTTTGTCCCATAATATGAAAATTCCAAGACACGAAATACCCTTTAGGAACGAATCAATTTCGTATCTCGAGGAATCACTGTATTGGATAGGAATACGTTCGATCATATAACTGTGCAAACGAATGAATATCAGATATGATTAGTTACTTGAAACCGTATGATTGCTTGAGTCATTACTATTAGAAACAGTTGAAATCAAATAACTATGTGCAATCAAATAAACATTAATTAGGAGTTGTAACTTGTAACCATACATTAGCTTGAATTATTAGGATTAGGAATAACTGAAACCATATAACTGTGCAAGTTATTTATGATAGAGAGAAATGATTGATTCTTTCACCGTGCAGAGATAAATGATTCTTGAAAAATAGAAGTTTAGGTTGAAAAATCAAATGAAACTTTGAAAATATAGTTAGATTTATAATCAGATATTTACTAACGGATCAAAAGTCCATAAGGTTTGGAGGTGCCCGTGGTGTAATGGTTATCGTCTTAGGAAATGGACACGGAAACACGTGTTCAAATCCTGGACGAGACTGATTGCATTTCACATAGCACTAACACTCTTGGGAAAGGTATGAATCCAATTATTCTCCCTCCAGCTATGGGTAAATAGAAGGGCAGACTGAGGTCTTCAGCCTTGGTGAGGCAACTAGTCTAGGAGAAGGAAATCTCTGAATTCAAACCTGTTAAACTCCGCATAAAAATTGACCTTGTGTCATATCCTGCCCGAGCGGAGGGGTTGGGTAAATATAATACGATGAAGGGTTTGTATGACGTTGAAAAAATAAACTATTCTTTGAACGACTTCAACCAGTGGGAATATCATCGCAGTGTAACGGTTAAAGCAATCGGCTGTAGAATCGTAGTAAGCGAGTTCGAACTCCAGTCCCGCTATTACAATCACTCTCTTAAAAATCACCTTGGGAAAGGTATGAACCCCTTTATATTTCCGGCTATGGGTTAAATTGTACAACTACTGTTCCTCTAGAGGATTGGATTCGGCATTAAATAACCTACAAAGGTTAATATGCCATTAAACAAAGATACGAAATTAATAATATTTACCAACCCTTCTGCTCTAGTATTCGTGCTCTGTGAAATGCTATCAGTCTCGTTCAGGATTTGAACTCGTGTCGCCGTGTCCATTTCCTATGACGATAACCATTACACCACGGGCACCAAAGATACCAAATTAATGAGTATTTCAGGAACCGTTAAAGTCATGCCAGGAACATTTTTTAACTTCGATTTTACCTATATTAATTTTCTAAAAGAACAATCAAAGAAAAAAAAAAGATTTTTCTATATTAAAAATGTTACTTCAGAAATACGTGGTGCAATCTATATGCTTCTAGACATTTTGTACAGGCATTTAGAATTATCGTACACTCTTGAATATTCAATATGTTATTGCTATGCATCTAATGAGATGACTGACCAATTTTTATAATTTTAGATTCAAATGAACAGCTACAGCAGCAATTGGAATACACCCTACTAAAACCTGATTGTCACAGCTAGTGAATTTCAAAAATCCAATCTGAACGAAAGGAAGAACGAAAAGCATTAAAATTGGAAAAAAATGTCACGGAAACGTATGGAATGCTTCAGACTGCTTTTTGAGCATCTTGTATGAAACGAGCATCAGTTTCTGAGTGGTATAAGAGGTTCAAGGAAGGCTAGGAGTCTGTGAGGGATGATGAGAGGTGTGAGAGGAGTAAGGAAGTCAATACACCAGAGTTGATTGGCCAAAGGGTTAGAGTTAAGGTTACTATGTTGAGGTTTTAAGGGAGTTCAGAAAGAGATTCCTAGGGAAGAGGCCAGCATTCTTCAAATCGGCTCAGTGGCATTTCCACCAGGACAACACATCAGTCCACTACTCCATCCTTGTCACAGACTATTTGACCAAGATGGGCATCAAGACAGTTCCTCAGCCTCCCTACAGTCTAGACCTTGCTCCATGTGACTTTTGCTGATTCCTTAAGCTATGAGACAATTGAGGAGATGAAAGAGATGTGACGAAGATCATTGACACGCTCACATAAGAGGACATCCATGGGTCTTTCCAGAAGTTGTTGGAATGGTACAACAGGTGCATTGCAACCGGAGGAAATTACTTCGAAGGGGACTTGAGTTTCATGTGTGTACTATCAATGAACGTGTCCATACAAAAAATTCTGGAAACTATGATCCTCATAGTTATTCTATTAAAGAAACAATAATCTGAAGTCATGCTGTAAACACTGATTCCAGTTAAATCACCAAGGTTAAATTAAGTAGAGTTTGGTTTTTAATCCTTTTTATCTCATCCTATACACAAACACCTACATGTGTGTGTGAGTGAGCGTGTGTGTGTGTGTGTGTGTGTGTGTGCTGAAAAATAGCGACAGTTGGCACTACCAAAGACTTTAATTATTCTAGAAGTCTAGACAGTATAACCTTACTACAAATATACACAAGTGAGTCAAACTTTTTGCATTATTTTGGTAGTATCTGAGGCACAATTCGGCAGCACTTGATACTTTTACCGACGTTGTGAAGTTGACGATCCATCCTTGATCGTGTGATGCCGACCTCGCCTGATACTTTCTATATGCCACTCACCAGTTTTACCTCACAGTCTTGGAGCTCAGCCTTGGAATCAAAGGTCTTAGGCCCAGCTGACTTAGTCTCATTCTCAAGGTTCTTGCAACACAAGCAAAACTTCTTGAACTGACTGGTCAATGCACAAAGTATTAGTTCCCCAACTGCTACGATACAGAGGGTATTTATCATATCATGAACAGCTACCACTCTCTGAACCACAGTGGGTATTTATCATGCCATTAACTCTACGATTCTATGAAACACAGTAGGTATATATCATGTCATACACTGCTACAGTTCTATGAAGGATAGTGACTATTTATCATGCCAATTAACTACTATGCTTCAAATAACCACACTAGGCATTTATCATGTCATAAAGTGGATCGGCCACGTAATATGCGCACTGCAAAATCGTACGTACCGAAATATGGCAAAATGTTTTATTCAACTGAGTAATATTCCGTTGTATTTTTAAATATTGGTTTGATGGTTGGTTGTGTTTTACGGTATATCAACCGTTGTAGGTTATCTAATGGTGAATTCTGTTTATATATATATATATATATATATGATTTGTAAACGAACAGTTTTTAGGTAAGAATTTTTAAACGAGTTAGAGCTCATTTATTTGCACACAGTTAAATGATTTTAAGCATTGCCGTGTAACATTAATAATTATTTGCACATAGTTAAATTGCTTCTGTATTACAATCTAACATAAATAATCTTATTTGCTCTCTGTGAAATGGTTGCCAGTATTGCTATCGAGCAGTAATAGTTTTATTTGCACTGAGGTAAATGCTTTCAAGTATTTTTATCTGTACAACTCATTCTCTTTACTGATACAAGTTATGACAACAGGACCTTTGCCAGTACCCTCAAAATGCAAATCTGGACGGTTCAATGCGTGAGGACACAGCTCAACGCATCGGGCGACCCTTTGGAGGTAATGGAGTGGAAGGGCACCACCAGGAAAACCCGGACCAAGGAGTTAATCGAAAAGGTCCGGGCAATCATTGATGAAACTCCCCAGCATCCTATTCGGCAGATTGCCAGAGATTTAGGCATCTCACACACAACTGTGAATGCATGTGTGAAGAAAGACTTGAACCCGATGGACTACTTCGTTTGGTCATACGTCGAGAATATCACCAACATGACCTCCCACATCACCAAAGCCAGCCTGATCGCCGCCATCCACAGAGTATTCGCTGAGCTCTTGCCGGCGCTTGTGGAAAAGGCATGCTCCCAGTTCCGAATCCGCATCGAGGCGGTGATTGAGGCTGAAGGCGGCTACATTGAATAGATGTTAGCTCTACTATATAATCAAGTTACCTGAATTGATTTTTTCAAATAAATTTTTAAAATAAAGCTGTTGTGTTGTTTTCTTTAGGACGACAATTTTATCGTTTCACCCAGTATATGCAAGCAGTTAAATAATTTCAAGTATTGTTGACACTAATTTTTTTCTTTGCATGCAGTTAAGAAGTTTCAAGCATTGCTATTCAACAGTAATTATTTTCTTTGCATAGAGTTAAATGGTTTGAAGTATTGCTATCTAACACTAATAGCTTTCTTTGCATGCATTCAAAGGGGTTCAAGTATTTCTATCTAACACTAATGGTTTTATATACATTGAGTTAAAGGGTTTCAAGTATTGCTAACTAAGACTTATAGCTTTTTTGCATAGAGTAAAGATTTTTCAAGTATTTCTATCTAGCACTAATAGTTATATTCACACACAGTTAAATTATTTCAAGCATTGCTATCCAGCAATAATAGTTTTAAATAAATAAAACTTTTAAAGCATACAGTTAAATGGTTTCAAGTATTGCCCACTGTCACAAATAATTTTATTCACACTCAATTAAATGGTTTCAAGTATTGATATCTAACATTAATTGTCTTATTTGCACACAGTTAAATGATTTCAAGTATAGGAAATGAATAAATATCTCTACTTTTACCATTTCCCTAATGAGTAGAGTGTGCCTCAATGGTCTGGGAGATCGGGTTTCAATCCCAGGTCGAGTCATACCAAAAACTGAAAAAATGTTATTTGATGCTGCCATACTTAATACTCAGCATTATAAGGTAGGAATCAAGGGTAAATTGGAGCAATCCAGGTTATGGAGTAGCACCCTCACCTACACCGTGGTGTAGTAGCTATTGAAAAGTGAGCTTTCTTGTCACCCTCGACTACGGTCGCGAACTTTACTTTTACTGTGGGTTAGAGATAACCTGGGATTAATAGCAACGAAGGGCAACACTCCATTCCCCAAAGCTCCAGGATTGGAGTCTCATCAACAGATGGTTTACTATCATATCCAAGACCTTCGTTAGGCATGGTCTTACCCTTCTGCAGAAATACAGCTAACATATTCAAAGTTCCCAGCAAAATGGGTTGAGTAATACTTTTAAGAAGGTTGTTGACTACACACTTCAGCATAAACGCTTATTTTACTATGGAAATCAGGGAAGTACCTTTTCTAAACAGATAATTATTTTCTTTAAAAAAATCTGCTCATAAGAGTCTTCGTCGAATAGTTAAGTAGGTCAAGGATAGTTTCATTCACCTAGTGTATATAATTGTTACTAACTCTACTACCCATATGTCTTGATGGGTTGTAAGATATTAATCGACTCACAGAGGGCAAAGTAAGTGAAGTTAAGTTTAGTACAAAGGTTCATATTCACATGATGTTTTATTTTCGCTTGAGGTTTATTTTCGAAGGGTTAATGCCCAGTTTACAACGAACATGGCATAAGGGATTTTAGGGTTCTTTTGTAGATTACTAAAACCTTTCAAAATCTATTGATGGAATTATTAGGACATTTTAATATTTCTTTTTAACATAGTTTAATTTGATGCGTCTTTTTTCTTTCTTTCTTTCTTTCTTTCTTTCTTTCTTTCTTTTGCGAATCATTACGTTTTTTTCTTTCTTCTGCTAATTATTATTTCTTTCTTTTATTGTTTCTCATGTGTTCTTTCTTTTTTCTTTCTTCTCTACATTGTTGGGCCTTCTTTGCTTCTGCTTGTTTGTTTGTTTGTTTTTTGTTTGTTTTTTGTTTGATTGTTTGTTTGTTTCTTTATTTCTTTCTTCTGCTAATTATTGTGTTTTTTTATTTTGTTCTATCTTTAATATGTTCTTTCTTAATTCTTGTTTTTAACGAATTCTTTCTTTCTTTCTTTCTTTCTTTCTTTCTTTCTTTCTTTCTTTCTTTCTTTCTTCTTTTGTGTTCTTTTTCTTACTTTCTACCTTAACTGTGTTCTTATTGTTTATTTGTTTGTTTTTTTCTTTCTTTCTAATAACATATCTCTCCAAACACCAACATTGCATAAGATAACATCGTAAATTTTATTTATGTCTCTCAAATGTCTACTTTTGCCTGAACTGAATACAAAAAAAAGTGCATGTGTTATATTTTGACTTTCGACCCGGCCCAAAAATACTATTCCAAGGTAATACACCGGAAGGAAGTGACACATTCCAAAGGCCAGTAATCGAAAGAGATCGCGTGGGCGGATTTAGGCTTATGATATGGGACAAGGTGAAGGTCCCATTGTGCCATTACAGTCATGCACCGGAAGAGAGTAACCTCTGAACTGCATGACAGTTATTTCCGCTTGATGACGATTAAACATTCGATTTCAAAGATCCAGTAGGCGATCGTGAGTTGAGTTATTATTTAACTCAGTTGAGTTTGGGTCCCAGGGCAGTTGCCAGCAGACTCCCAGAGAGTTAGAGACGAGATGTGGTAGGGAAGGCCACACCCGACCGAGGGGGACCTCGGAAAGCCCCGATGCAGTTGCCAGCAGACTTCCAGACAGCTAGAGACCAGATGTGGTAAGGAAGGCCACACCCGACCGAGGGGGCCCTCGGAAAAGTCCCGATGGAGTGGACCCCAAGACCTCTGGTTGAGCATCTAAGAGAACAAGAAAGACACAACGTGACGGTCATAACAGTGGGGTCAAAATATGAAATTTATGTTCCGTCTCCAACATCCTCTCACATGCAACCCTTCAACAACCCTTTCGAACCCTTGCAATAAAGTGAGAGGTAAATATATTTGAAAAGAAGTCTCCCTGCGTCTTTATCCTGCGTCGTTTCTTCCTGTGTCTTCCTCTTGCGTCTTTCTGCGTGCGTCTTTATTATTGTGTCGTTGTGATGCTGCATGAACATGTATATGTGTAAATGACTATATAACACATGTTTCTGCCATATAAAATATTGGTATTACACTCGTTCTCAGACATTTATATAATTTTAATAATTTTATTCTTTACTTGACTAATTATGTGTATTATAAGTTTTTGCTTTGACGTAAGTACTGCATATGGTATCATGTTTTTGTAGCCCTGAAAACAAATTCAGTTTCACTGTTCAGGGTTCCCCTACGTAGCCATGTTACATCTGTTCATGTGCAATATTTACTTTTTAGTTTTTTACAGTAGTAGTATCTGATATATTTTACTGATGTCTGAATAACATCAAGACTTCTTTGTTCTCCAAAACTCCCTCGTTCTCCAAGACTCAACATATTATTCATTGCAAAATTGACTGGGGCTGTAGAATACACCATTTGCATCTCTGCAGAGGGTTAAGATCCCCCCAACGAATGTCTTGTATATGACACTAAACAATCTGATGGTGACGTTACAGTGATGCTGGGGCTTTTGGGAATGCGGAACACCCCTTTATTGCCATTGCTCCCAGGCCCACTCTGGCCTGATACGTCCTATCTATGGATTAAATAGAACTAACTACATACTTATGCTAACTGAATTTTTTGAACTGAAACTGTTAGACAAAAGTGAATAGCTTAAATAGAAATGTTTTTTCACAATTAGTCTGTACTTACATTTAAACTGCGAGCTTATGCTAAACCGAATTTTAAAAAATTGAACTGTTTTTGACATTGAAACTGTACTTTCACTAAAATGAGTTGGTTAATATAGAACTGTTTTGACATTTAACTGCGTTTAAATAAAATCTGTACTTATACTAAACTGAATTAGCTGAATTAGAACTGTTTGAATAAACTGAATGGCTTGAAATAGAATTTTTTTTTTTACAATTAAACATTGTACTCATGCTTAACTGAATTATTTGAGGTTGAGCCGACTATTTGCATAGGGGTGGAATAACCTTCAAAGGTTAATAAGCCATAAAAACCAAAGAAACAAACAAATTATTTAAGATGATCTCAGTATACAACTCTGAAATGGAGTATCAAATTCTTCCTCTGATTTTTACTTCCCTTAGTTTCGTTCCTAGTTTCTTCAGAATTGTTCCGAAGATTCAATCTATGGTTTATATTATTGTCATCTTCATATTCTATAGTTTTTTTTCTTTCTCTCTGGCCAGATCCATGTATTTCGGCAGCTTTTGATTTTGCTTTTACTGTGTGCATTATAGGAACACCAAAATTAATAGCTGAGAAGTTATCTTTATTTTTGCTAAACAAAAACTACATCTGGTTTTCTTGCAGGGATCAGTTTGGGCTCTCTGGCCAGATCCATGTATTTCGGCAGCTTTTGATTTTCCTTTTACTTTGTGCATTATAGGAATACCCAAGTCAATAGCAGCGAAGTTATCTTTATTTTTTGTTTAACAAAAACTACATCTGGTTTTCTTACAGGGATCAGTTGATCCTATATATTTATGCGCCAACATCTCTAGAACGGATTCTCTCTTGTGCAGATACCATTTGTCATTATGGTATTTTTATCTTAATATCAATATTTCTTTCATGCCACATCAATTTACTAGATTTTTCGTATTCGGGATAGTTTGTGTTTTTTTTCCTAGCATTTTGAGTGACAAGTCTTCCCAAGTGGCAATTTACTAAGCTTTTTGCTAAGATGTAGCACAAGGCCGCATGATTTGGGCACCCAATGACAAGTCTTCCCAAGTGTCCAGGTTTCTTCTCAGTATTCTAGCTGATGGACACGAGCCTTTTTTTGATCTCCTGTCTTTTTTTCCATATTTTTTGTGTCTTTAGTAAGAGCTCCAGATATAATAAGTAAAACTGCCACCTTTATGTTTCTCTGCTTTTTAAGCTCTCTGAGAAGATCTATGTATTTTTTTTTTTTTCGTTTTACTTTTTTTTCAACCTGTAGTGCAATGGAAAAGCTCGATCCACTATTTGAAAAATTTTTTTTCTTGTAAACTAAAACTAGATCTGATCTTCTGGCCGGACACCAGTGGATCACCTTTATCGACCAATTTTATCTAATCATGTATTGCTTTTGTTCTCTTTGTTGTATTCGTTTATAGTGTGCTTAACCGTCTCAACACTGTCGCAACCGTCACTATTCTTCTATGTATTGTTAATTTTTGCTATCACGTGACGTTTATTTTAATCTCATTTCATGCTGCAGTTAAACCAAAATTCATTATCTCTTTTCAGTCTTCCTCTTTTTAGCCATGTAAAGGACATATCGCGTGCGATTTTTTTTTTTTTTCGAAATCATTTGCTTGAAATATCAATACAATTGTTCTTCTTGCTATTTTTATTTCCTTAATTATTATTATACTCTTTGTGAAATTCTTACACCAGCATTAGCTGGTGGTCTTCCACTTTAGTCTAAGTTATAGCAACTCTCTTCGGATCTCCAGCACTCTTCTCAGTATTCGAGCCGATCTTAATGTTGTAGTTTTAATGTTCTCGGCTCGTCTTACGATTACAAAATCTTCCAGTTCCCTTTCTAAGCCTTTAGGGATCGTTCCAACAAGGTTACGTATAATTGGTATCATTGTCACACTCCTGTTCTACAGCTTTCTATGTTCTCTGGCAAAGTCTAAGTACTTGTGTCTCTTTTTGTTTCCTTTAATTTCAACTCTATAGCCCAGTTGGACGGTAAAGTTCATTATACAACAAGTTATCTTTTTGTTAATTATCATTAGGTCTGATCTTCTGGCCGAGATTAGGTAAACTGTTTGTATCTCAAAATTCCAGGGAATTCTATGCGTCTCATTCTTCAGGACGAATTCTGGTTTTGGCGTCTATCATTTGGTAATTTGTTTGAATTTCAGTTTCTTGCTATAAAATAGGCTAGGATAACTAAGAAATGTCCTGGAGATCTGAGATGACTTGCTGTGGCCCAAATTAAAGTGAAATACCACCAGCTAAAGCTTGTGAGAAAATTCACAAGGTGTATACTGGAAACCCTAATACACACAATTAGAATATACAGTCAAGACATAGGAATGGAATTTGGCATTGAAAAATGCGCTCTGCTCGTCATGAAAAGTGGTGAATGACATCGAACTGACGGAATAGAACTACCAAATAGAGACAAGATCAGAACACTCGCAGAAAATGAGACCTACAAATACTTAGAAATCTTGGAGGCTGGCGCCATCAAACAAGTCGAAATGAAAAACAAAATTCGAAAACAATATCTCAGGAGAAATGGAAAACTACTCGAGACAAAACTCAATAGCAGAAACCTTATGAAAGGAATAAATACTTGTACCCCTCGTTAGATACTCGGGACCCTTTCTCAAGTGGACCAGAGATGAACTTAGACAAATGGATCAAAGAACTAGAAAACTAATGACCATGCACAAGGCATTACATCCCAGAGACGACGTGGACAGACTATATATACCTAGAAAAGAGGGAGGAAGAGGACTTGCCAGCATCGAAGACAGCTTGGACACATCCATACAATGACTCAAAGACTACATATGAAAAACACGAAGGAGGATAACACGTAAGATAACAGAATGACAAATACTAGGAAACAAAAATGGGAAGAAAAACAACTCCATGGGCGTTTTGAATGACTAATATACAACATCTCACACGACAAAACCTGAACATGGCTAAGAAAAGGAAACTTTTAGAGAGAAACAGAATCTCTCCTAATGGCAGCACAAAACAGCGCCATAAGAACCAATAATATCAAAGCGAGGATAGATAAGACACAACAAAATAGCAAGTGCAGACTCTGCAGTGAGAGAGATGAAATCATCAATCACAAAATAAGCGTATGCAGCAAATTTCCACAGAAGGAGTACAAGGCTAGGCACAACTGGGTGGGCAAGGCGATCCACTGGGAAATACGCAAGGAATTTAAATTTGACCATGCCAACAAATGGTGTATGGTGCACCCAGCACCTGTCCTAGAAAATGGGGCTTTCATATACAAACGGATCACCTAATCTCGGCCTGAAGACCAGACCTTATAATAATGAACAAAAAAAAAATCTGCAAAATTGTCGACATTGCTGTCCCGGCTGACCACAGAATAAAACTGAAATAATGTGAAAAGAGAGATAAGTACCTTGACCTTGCTAGAGAATTGAAAAAACTATGGAACATGAAGGTGACAATTATACCAATTGTGATTGGTGCTTTCGACACGGTAACTATACGATTATTAAAGGGCTTGGAAGATTTAGACGTTGGCGGCCGAGTGGAGACCATCCAAACAACAGCATTATTGAAAACGTCCAGAATACTGAGAAGAGTCCTAGAGACTTGAGGAGACTTGCTGTCACTCAATCTCCAGTGAAAGACCATCAGCTTACGCTGATGTGAAAAACTCTAATAATAATAATAAAAGGATAATATTTCAGTTTCTTGCACTAAATATTATCTTCCTTTTCACTTTCTTTTAATTTTACTAAGTAAATTCCCGGGAGGGCAAATTCCACTATTCGGCAGGTTCTCTTTTTTTCTTTTTGTTATCTATCACTAGGACTGATCGTCTGGCTGAGATTAGGTCTTATGCTTGTGTCTCAAAATCCCAGAAAATATTGTGCGTCTCTTTCTGCAGAACCCATTCAGGATTTGGAATATACTACTTTTTCGTATGGTCAAATTTCAATTTTTTGCATGATTCCCAGTGGATCACCATCTCCATTCAGTCGCTTGTAGTCTTATACTCTTTTTGAGCCAATTCACTGAATTCGCTTATCATAGGATTGATTGTTTCTGTTCTATCACCACATAATCTACATTTGCTATTTTGTCGTGCCTTATCTGTTTTTGCATTAATGTTCTTTTTCATCATGACATTGTTTTGCGATACTCTTAGAAGTAGTTCAGTTTCACTTTTAAGGTTTCCCTTTCTTAATCTTGTCTTAGGCTTTTGTAAGATATTGCTTGTTTGACACTCGAAATATTCATAAAATTACTTTTCTTCCCATTTCTGTTGATCATTGTGGTGTTTGTGTTGTTTCTGACCGCTCTAATTAACCTGCCTTTGTTCTTTTTTAACTAGTCTTCGAGTTGTATCGATGTATCGACGTTGATTTCAATAATGGAGTGTCCTCTTTCACCTACTCTCCTTGACACGTACAGACTATTCTCTTCATCTCTGGAATATAAGGCCTTATGCTTCATCATTAGTTGTTTTTTTTTTGTCATTTCGTTCATTTGTTGAAGTTCTTCCTCGGTTTACTTAAAGAATGATCCCGTGTATGTAATAAGGAGGAAGGCCTTATGCTTCATTCATAGTTGTTTTTTTTTTGTTCTTTCGTTCATTTGTTGAAGTTCTTCCCAAGTTTACTTAAAGAATGATCCCTTGTATCTAATAAGGAGGACAGACAAGTTATTTATTTCTTTGGTGAGATTTCTGCGATATAGGTTGGTTTCGAGTAGTTTTCTCGTTCTCCTGAGGAACGCTATTAATTTTTTTTCCATTCTGCTTGTTTGATGGTTTGGTTTGGTTTGGTTGTTTAATAGCATATCAACTATTTTTAGGTTATTTAATCCCAAAGCCATTCTCCTAGAAGTGTTATATACTCATCTACAGCATCACAACGACACGATAATAAAGACAGACGCAATGAGACTTCTTTATAAAAATATTTACCTCTCACTTTATTTGCAAGGGATTCGAAAGGGTTGTGTGGGGTTTTACTGTAAGAGGGAGCTGGAGACCGAACATAAACTGTAATATTTTGACCCCACTGTTATGACCCTCACGTTGTGTCTTTCTCGTTCTTTAGTGCTGCTCAACCAGAGGCCTAGTGGCTCACTCTGCTGGATGCTGGCTTTCTTTACTGCATCTTATCAACATCTTCTCTGGACCCCAAACTCCATCGGGGTTCAAATGGCCCATTCGGCCTGATGTGGCTTTCCTTACCACATCTCGTCTTTCTCCGTCCGATCTCTAACTCAACTGCCACTGGCTCGTCGAACTCAACTGAATTATATAATCGTTCGACGCCCACTCGATCTTTGAAATAGAATGTTTAATCATCATCAAGCGGAAATAATTGTCATGCAGTTCAGAGGTCACTCTCTTCCGGTGCATCAGTCTATGAGAGTATTATGAGATTTTTTTTTACCTCGTCCCATTTCATCTGCCAATTTCCGCCCACGCGAAATCCTCTCATAACTGCCATTAGAATGTGTCACTTCCTTCCGGTGCATCCCATTGAATGGCATTTTTGGCCGGGTCAAAAGATAACAGAAGAACAGTAGTGGTACTATTTAACCCATAGCTGGGAGGATAAGGGGGTTCATACCTTTCCCAAGGGTATTTGCCCGAAAGTGAACGTAACAACACGATTGGAGTACGAACTCGCGTACTACGATTCCGCAATCCCTCGCTTTAACAATTAAACCACGAGGACACCCCCCTTGTTTGATGGTGTCTGTATTATAATCATTATTATTCGCAAAAACACGCAAAGGTTTCTCGCGCATATTTTTCGCAGAAAATATCGATTTGTGAGAAAAAAGTTGTTTGATATCTTCTCTTCTTCGGTCACTGTATTCCTCTGCGGGTTGTTTTCTGGGTTTTGTCTTGCTACACTCATTACATACCTTAGGGCAGATTATTGAAGCACCTCTTTTTGGCCTTGATTAGGAGTCCCTGTAAGAATTAATTTTTATTTATTGCGGACTTTTTGTCCTCATCTTGGTAGTTTTTTTTTTTTTGCTGTTTCTTTTTTCACTACGTTTCGGCCAAATTTCACCTCTGGGCTTCTTCAGGTGATTTTTACCGCGACCTCGGATAGGAATGATGAGTCTTGTAACCGTATCCCCAGTAATTACTGCCTTCCATAGTTGTTGTCTATCACACCACGTTTTTGACCAAGTAAACCTCTGGCTGGCTTGGGTAGGATTTGAAACCGCTATCTTCTGACAATGCTCACCTGGAACCGTAGAGACTCAACGCCTCTATCCGCTGCGCTACGAGCCCCAAAGATTCGGTACGGACCCGACTATGGAAGACCAGATAAGGATTTATAAGACCAAAAAACCCATCCTTGATCGCCATTTGGATTTTTTGGTCTTATAAATCCTTATCTGGTCTTCCATAGTCGGGTCCGTACCGAATTTTTGTAAACTACCAAATGAGGACAAAAAGTCTGCAATAAATAAAAATTAATGCTCAGATTAAGAAGCTGCATCTCAAAATGATTCCAATTAAAGACGAGTCCCTGTTAGTTTTGTGATACTCTGGTTTACACTACCGATGCTTGCAACCCAACACGTGTTATTATCACTCTGTCCTATTTTATTGCATATTTCCTTTTCCCTCATCTCAGTACGAAATTTTACGAGATATGTAAAGCTGAATAAAATATAAAATGCAACAGATTCGTTTGTCGAGGGATCCTTCAAATATGTTCAACTACTGCCAAGCTATGAGTGGCCGTTGGATCTTACTGATCTCCTCCATTCTTTGACAGATATTCATTTCTTTTTCCCGCTTTGTGCCATATTTCCTATGTAGATATATTTTTCTTTTTCTTACTTATTCTGTTGTCTTGTGAAGAAATATACATATAATATAGGCTTGAAAAAGATCGATTTACACAACCTAACGGCAGAAACAACTTATTGATATTCAATAAAAAGAAAGTTTTCCAGTATTTGGCAAAAGACTAGAAAAGAGCATTTGATGAACCATTAATACTGTTGTAATTACCAAAATATTTTATATAGCCGTAATATGAATACACAAGCAACTCTTTTGTTCCGGTACAAACGTTTATTAACTTCTGACTTCGGTTCGTCGATACGAGGAGAGAGACACAATTCTTACTATGCTGACTGTACTATCTGACCCCACAAATGCGCTGCGCATCCCATTGTGTTTAAGGTCTCTGTCGGTAGAGATCTGCAGAACTCAAAGGTCAGACTTCAACTTCTCAACATCATGAGTAGAACTCAAATTCTCAACTGTCTGCCATTGAGGCAGATAACTCCAGTGTCTGTCTACATGGCCCAAAGTCAACCTTCCAACTGACTCTTTTTCAAAATCTTCAAATTCTCAGGACCCTCTCTTCCGGGCATGACGTCATTCACACACCAGACCTATTTCCTATCTGAGGTTTATTATGTCAATTGTGATTATCAAATCCTTTGCGCATGAGCGCAAAACTGTACCCATTCCTATGCACCTGAACTAAGAGCCCAATTGTTCAAAGCCAAACCAAACTGAATGATAAAATATAATTAACGAAAAATGATTAATATAAAAAAAATATTCCGTAATTATATAACAAATACGCCGCAAAAAATGGGAAATATATAGCCTTTTGTATGAATTAATTCTGGCTGTAATAAACTACTTACCTCTGTCCTTGGGATTTGGGATGTGTCACGCATATGGAAGAAGGGAAGGATGCACAATCACACACACATACACACATACACCCACACCATAGACGCATACACGCACACACACGCACACACATATATATATATATATATATATATTGTAATAATATACAATATATCATTTTATAATATAATTCAATTTTGTTAAGAGGTTATGAATACCCATGTAAGTTGTTTGGTCTTATAAAGTAATATATATATATATATATATATATATATATATACCGTCGTTATTAACTACTTATCATCGTCTTAGGAGTTAGCTGGTGTGTGTCACAAAAAGGGAGATGGGAAAGCAAACTTAATATACATGGATAAGGAGGATTAAGGTAGTTAGCTTCTTATAACTGTATTATTTTATATTAGTACATATTAACCTTCTCTCGTTACACCAGAAACACCGATAACGAAGATAAGCAGTCGATTAAAACCTTTAAGATTACTTGTATTTTTTGTAATAATATTTATTTCAGCAGACACTTCATTTTTTTTAAATATAAGATCTGCATCTTCAGACCAAGAAATAAAGAGAAATTTCGAATAGAAATTTAGGAAACCCCACAAAATTCCAGCCACTTTATCTCCCTAACCTAACTATCATCAGATAATTTGTTTTCCTGTCTGGTTGACAAATGACATTTAATTCCTGTATCAAGAGGTATAAATTGTCGACTCCTCTTTTCTTTTCACCTAATTTTTAGATAACGGCAAACAAACTTTTAACCCAAAATGAAATAAATAAATAAAGGGATGAATGAATTCGGGAAGAGAAAAGTATCTACAATAAACAACTGACATGGGTATTCATAACCTCTTAACAAAATTGAATTATATTATAAAATGATATATTGTATATTATTACAATTTTATCCACGACACTTGTTGTTAGTGTATTACCCCATCTGCAGGGATTCAGTCGACGTATTCTACAGCCCTAGACAACTGAGCAAAAAGAAAACCTCTTAAGAAAGTTTACATATATATATATATATATATATATATATATATATATTGTTGTGGTATTCAGATAAGACCGGTCGAAGAACAACTCAAACAACGGGTGATAGGTGAACGTTATTGTATTAGCAGAAAAAAGGAAGTCATACAAAAGAAGTACAAGCCGTTCTCGGCTTGCAGTCGGTCAGTCAAATGTGTCGTTAGAAACGAGTATTTGTCTTCCCCGAGCGAGCTAGCTCGGAGAATATGTTTAGGTTGGATGAGTTCATCTTTGGAGTATGGTAGGATATGTCCCCACAACACACACACACACACACACACACACACACACACACACACACATATATATATATATATATTAAAGGGGCCCTTGGTGTAATGGTTATCGCTGTAGGAAATGGACACGGCGACACGAGTTCAAATCCTGGACGAGACTAATTGCATTTCACATTGCACTAATACCCTTGGGAAAGGTATGAATCCCATTATTCTCCTTTCAGCTATGGGTAAAATAGTAGGGTAGACCAGGATCTTCAACCTTGGTGAGGCAACTAGTCTAGGAGAAGGGAAACTCTGAATTCAAACCTGTTAAAGTCTGCTTAAAAATGACTTTGTGTCATATCCTGCCCGAGCGGAGGGGTTGGTAAATATATATATATATATATATATATATATATATGTGTGTGTGTGTGTGTGTGTGTGTGTGAGTATATATATATATATATATATATATATATATATTTCTTAAAAGTTTTTTTTCTGCATTTCGACAGCAGATGGTGTACTACGCCATTAATAAGAAGTGTCATAGTTATGACACAAAATATCTGATTGTGAGACAGAAGTTAATGTATGAGGATCATTAAATAAGTTTACAGACTTTTTTTCGTATAGGCACTTTTAAAGATAGAGCACACATGAAAATCTAGTACCCTTCGAAGTAATCTTCTCCGACTGCAATGCACTTGCCGTAGTGTTGCAACAACTGGAAGGCCTCATGGAAGTCCTCTTGTGGGAGCATGTCAATGAACTTCGTCACAGCCTCTTTCATCTCCTTAATTGTCTAATAATGACAGCCTCTAAGCTTAGGGAATAAGCAAAAGTCACTGGGAACAAGGTCTGGACTATATGGAGGCTGAGGAACTGTCTTGATGTCCATCTTGGTCAAATAGTCTGTGACAAGGATGGAGTTGTGGACGGGTGCATTGTCCTGATGGAAATGCCACTGAGCCGATTTGAAGGGTGCTGACCTCTTCCAAAGGAATCTTTTTTCTGAACTCCCTTAAAACCTCAACATAATAACCCTAACCCTAACCCTTTGACCAATCAACTCTAGTGTATTGGCTTCCTTACTCCTCCCACACCTCTCATCATCCCTCACATACTCCCTGCTCTCCTTGAATCTCTTCTGCCGCTCAAAAACTGATGCTCGATTCATGCAAGATGCTCCAAAAGCAGTCTGAAGTATTCCACACGTTTCTGTGGCATTTTATCCAAGTTTAAAAGAGAATTTTATTGCATATCATTCTTCTTAAGTGTCCTCACGTCAAGATTGTATTTTTGAAATTCACCAGTTGTTATAGTCAAGCTTTAGTAGGGTGTATTCCAATTGCTTCTGTAGCTGTTCATTTGAACGTGAAATCATAAAAATTAGTCAGTTATCTCAGAAGATGTATAGCAATAACATACTGAATTTTCAAGAGTCTACGTCGATTTTAAATTCCTGTACAAAAATGTCTGGAAACTTATTGAAAGCACCACGTAGGTTTGGGAGGTGAGGAGTACCTCTACATATGTATTACTTACAAGTCTATTCGGTTCCAATGTGTTAGTACCTTTTTGGGCCCCATCTATGGGTCAAATAGAACTGTTTAACCGTTTAACTGTGCAAACGAATGACTGATGTTGAATTGTTAGAGTTACATAGGAATACTTGAAATCATTTTACTGTTAGTAAATAAATAATCAATACTAAATAGAATATTTATACTAAATAAATTTTAGATAGAAATACTTAAGACAATTTAACTATATGAAAACAAAGGATTTATATGAAAGCAAATTATTAGAATCAGATAGCAGTATTTGAAACAGTTTAACTTCGGCTTGTTGAAATGTTACCTACAAACATCTTTTGCGAATCTTATATATATATATATATATATATATATATATATATATATATAAACAGGACTTGACTTAGAATAACAAACAAGAGTTGATATGTCATTAAACTTGACCAAATGAAACTTTTTGTACCACGGTCCAATTGAAATGAATTATTTACAAACGGATATATTTAACCCACAGATGGAAACATGAAAGATAATATGACTGCGACTCAGAGAGAATCAGTGAGTTATAGCGATGAAGAGGTACTCCACACGCCTCAGACCTTCAGAATGTATGCCTCACCATCAGATGAAATTTAGTGTCACATCTAGGAAAGCTCCTTTTGAGGGTTATCCACCTCTGTTATTGGGAATACAGTTATCGTATTTTCAGTCGAAGAAGAGGGAACAATTCACTGAGAAATCAATACAACTTAAATGCGCTCGTACTTTTTTTTTGTTATAGGTTGGGGTCATAATTAATTTTCTGACATCCGTACTGATAAACCAGCAAAGTTTGACATGCCAAAAGACCAACCAACCAACCAACCAACCAACTAAAATCCAGTTCTTAACTTAATTCTTCCAGAAGAGATACCCACATCAATCCTTAAATAAACAGTTTAAAGTATTTGTTTTTTAAAAAAAGTGAATTTATTAAAAACGAAACGATGCAAAACTTTTTAAAAAATAATAATTGTTTTCATAAAATTTAATTAATTTAATTGACACACTGATAGAATCGAATGTAATTTGTTGTATTTGCTAGTGAATCTAAATTCGTTTTTTTTTTTTATGGTTTCAAGGCGTGAGACAATAATAATAAAAAATTAATTAACATAAGGCCAAACAGTGAGGGGTTGATACATTTACACCGTTTTCTATGATTTTTTTTTTTACATTCATATATTTTACTTTCCCGGAGCAATTACATTATTAGCTTGCTGCGATTTCCTAAGACCATTACTGGTAGCTGATAACAGTACTAGGTCTAAATTTGTTTCAACTCATTAGTGAATTTCACGTCAGGAGATTTTAAAAAACGTTCATATTAGTGTGTGTTCATATATATATATATATATATATATATATATATATATATATATATATATATGTATTATAAAACGGAATATATGTGCTATAACCAAACGGGGGACATCTCCACTCTAGAAGGAACCCCTCTTAAACTAGTAGACAAATTCACGTACCTAGGAAGCAGCGTCGAATCTCAACCGAAAAGGACATCGAAACGAGGTTAACGAAAGCATGGACAGCTATCAATAGGCTATCGACTATATGGAAGTCAAACCTAACCGATAAAATGAAACGCAGTTTCTTCCAGGCAGCGGTCACATCGATACTGCTATATGGATGCACTACATGGACGCTAACAAAACGGCTGGAGAAGAAACTAGATGGCAATTACACAAGAATGCTGCGTGCAATCCTCAACAAGTCCTGGCGGCAACACCCAACAAGACACCAACTGTACGGCCACCTGCCCCCTATCACGAAAACTATTCAAGTTAGGCGAACCAGACATGCAGGACATTGCTGGAGAAGCAGAGATGAACTCATAAGAGATGTACTCTTATGGATCCCCACACACGGCCGCGCAAAAGCAGGACGACCAGCACGAACGTACATTCAGCAGCTATGTGAGGATACAGGTTGTTGTCCTGAAGACCTGCCTAGGGCGATGAACGATAGGGAAGAGTGGAGAAAGAGGGTCAGGGATATCCGTGCTGCCAGCACGATATGATGATGATGATGATATATATGTATGTATGTATGTATGTATGTATGTGTGTATTTATGGATGGATTTTTTTAACAACGCCTCTACACGCGCAGGACCAGATAAAAACATTTCGAATAGCGTTTAACAGGTTTAAATTTAGTCTTCGTTGTTCGAGACTGATTGCCACACCAAAGTTGAAGATACCAGTTTACGCTTCCCTTTACCCAAAATTCAAAGAAAACTAGTCAAATGCATACCTTTCGTAAAGATAGAATATCCATGTGTTGATATATATATATATATATATATATATATATATATATATATATATATATATATATATATAATGAAAAATACAAATACACTCGTCGAGGATCCGATGCCTGGTCACCATGTCCATTTCTTACGACATTTACCATTATACCACTAGCGCCTACATATATATATATATATATAAAAGTAAAGTAAAGTAATGTAGGCGACTGTATATATATATATATATATATATATATATATATATATATATATATATATATATATATATATATATATATATATATGTGTATATAGTCATTACGAGTAATGGGTACCTTCTTCACTTTGTTGACGAGTAGAGTATTTGGTTAATGTATGAAGATTTCCATTTCATTCACAATCTCCGTTTCGGTTATTTCTCATTCAGTAACAGTTTGTTAGATTACAACTATACGTATATTCATTTATTTGGATCTACGTATATATAAACAATCGGGCCTTTGGCCTAAGGAGTATAGTCTGGGAGACCGGAGTTCAATCCCAGGTCGAGTCATACCAAAGACTCAAAAAATGGTACTTGATGCCGCCTTGCTTAGCACTCAGCATTATAAGGTAGGGATGAGGGTAGTGGGGCAATCAAGGGAATGAATTAATAGCTATTGAAAAGGAAGCCTTTGGGTCACCCTCGACTACGGTCGCCAACTTATATATAAACATATGAACATATAACTATCTATCTATATATATATATATATATATACGGAGGTACACGTATATATATATATATATATATATATTTAGGCATATGTATATGTGCGTGTGTTTGTATATATATATATATATATATATATATATATATATATATATATATCAATAAATGGATATGCTACGTTAACAATTCATTTTTCGTCGGTTTTTTTTTTTTTGTACTATGTCACTCTTAACTTTTGGAGGTGCCCGTGGTGTAGTCGTTATCGTCGTAGGAAATGGACACGGCGACACGAGTTCAATTCCTGGACGAGACTGATTGCATTTCACATAGCACTAATACCCTTGGGGAAGGTATGAATCCAATAATTCTCCCTCCAGCTATGGGTAAATAGTAGGACAGACTAGGTTCTTCAGCCTTGGTGAGGCAACTAGTCTAGGAGAAGGAAAACTCTGAATTCAAACCTGTTAAACTCTGCTTAAAAATTGACCTTGTGTCATATCCTGCCCTAGCGGAGGGGTTGGTAAATAGTATGTCACTCTTAACTTTTCTCCTGACGACAACCTCTATTCGTATCCGATTATCTTAATTATATATATATATATATATATATATATATATATATATTTCTACATAAACATGTGATTTCACTTGGGATATGCTGTCTTCATCAGCCACTAACATTGGATGATACGACCTTTTTGGTAGTGAGAACGATACTGCCACCCCTGGCGTCATCGGCACCTTTCGCTAATACACAGGGTATTATTTTGTTGTATCTATATTTTAGTGAATCTCCTTGTTTCTTACTTGCGTTAATGGCCTGTTTATTTTCAAGCGTCTTATTTCCATTTACAGATATCTTCTCTTGAGATCGTCACCTCATTCGGTCACCTTCGCTAGTAAGTACACGATTCTGGAGAATGATCTAATCTGCCGACTTCGAGGACCTTTGAGATTGCTGGCTATGATTAGAGAAAGTTCCCGTCAAAACATGACCAAGTAGATTTCAGCTAACCTTTAAAACTCAGAATTCTTGATCTGCTCGGGATGTCATTTGGAAACTGACGGTCGGCAATTGGATCCTGAATGCACAATTCGTCATCCCATCATTCAATTTATATTTTCAATCAAAAGATAATGTTGCCAAAATCAGCGCGACTTATGAATAGGCAATTCAAAAAGGCTTTTGAAATTTTGACCACGATGCCATGTTGTATACTTTACGGTTTAATGTCGTCAATATCTATATCAGTCAAATAGGTGATGTATTCTCCTTTCTCAAGACTGCCACCCCGAGGGCATTTTCTTTCGTTTGTGATTTTCCTGCTGATATATTTATTTCTATCTTTCAAGATTATCACCCATAGTTCCCAAGAAGTCATCGAGTTTTTTTTCAAACAGCAATTTTGCTTAACATTTCATTATTCGTTTCCTATGATATAGCTTCCACTGGGGCCGAAATGAGTTTGGAAAAATATGTTACCTTCCAAAAGTCATTCAATGTTAAAGTCAAATGTTCTTTCCTATTATATATATATATATATATATATATATATATATATATATATATATATATATATATATATTCTGAGGATAATTATGTCTATTGGTAATGTTGTTAATTCAGATTTATTATAACCTTTTTTTAAATTTTCAATGAAAAATAGAATATAAATTTGTTCTGTTTTTATCAAAATGTCAAAAATATATATATTCTGAGGATAATTATGTCTATTGGTAATGTTGTTAATTCAGATTTATTATAACCTTTTTTTAAATTTTCAATGAAAAATAGAATATATATTTGTTCTGTTTTTATCAAAATGTCAAATATATATATATATATATATATATATATATATATATATATATATATATACATATATATATATATATTCTGAGGATAATTATGTCTATTGGTAATGTTGTTAATTCAGATTTATTATAACCTTTTTTTAAATTTTCAATGAAAAATAGAATATAAATTTGTTCTGTTTTTATCAAAATGTCAAGAATACGCTATTTAAATATTCAAATGACATTATACATATATATATAGAGAGAGAGGGGGGGGATTTGGTGATTCGGCCTATTTTTTTCTTTTGTTGGCGAGGGTGTGAGAAGGAATTAAACGGTGAACGGAGAACGTGAAACGCATCAGAGATACGAGAAAAGTCGTATTATTAGAAGAATCTAGCCTGAACCTTGTGTCCGTCTTCAATTCCTTCTTACTTTGAAGGTTTCCGTGACGAAACGGAGATAATAAGATAACAGCACGCTAACTGTTTGGATGAGTTATGATTTTCTGTTTTCACCGCCACATCAGATGATTAGCCTTACTGAGTACGTTTCACACGGTCTCAAAATCAGTGCGAATTAAACTGTGGTGGTCTTTGGATTTGAGGCAATTTGAATGTTCATGTTTCTTCACCATCATCCGAAAATAAGACACCTTCGATATAGGAGTCGTTGGTGATTAAGCTGCAGCAAATTAGTTTTCACTCTACCCAGTTCGTTTCAGTAACAGGTAAGTTTTTAAGATGTGTATGCGTGACTAATATTAATCCTTGGTATTTTTTCCCTAAAACCGGCATATGTTTGAAAAGTTTTCGAATGCTAAGTATTTCTTGGTTTGGTTTCTTTGTATAATGACATATCAGCCTTCATTGGTTATTAATGCTAAATCCATCCTTATACAAGAACAGCAGTGATGCTATTTAATCCATAGCTGAGAGGATAAGGGGGTACATACCTTTCCGAAGGGTATTTGTCCGAAAGTGAACGTAATAGCACGACTGGAGTTCGAACTCGCTTACTACGATTCCGCAGTCCAGCACTTTAACCATTACACCACGAGGACACCTCGTCTCGTAGTATCGTAGTAAGTGAGTTCGTATTCCAGTCCCCCCACTTATCTTCCCAGCTATGGGTTAAATAGTACCACTACTGTTCTTCTAGGAGAATGGCTCTGTCATTAAATAACCTACAAAGGTTGATATGCCACTAAACAAAGAAACTAAACCAAACCTGAAGGGGTTTTCTTTTAACCCTGTTATACATCAAGTGTTCCCACTTGATATATATATATAATTTACATTTATATTTTAGTTTGCCAGCGTAGTCGTGGGCGGCCAGAAGGCTCCCTTTTCAATAGCTACAGCACTGAGGTGTAGCGGAGGGCGCTACTCCTTTCCCTGGATTGCTCCACTTTACCCTTGATACGTACCTAATATTACTGTGTGTTGAGTAAGTAGGTATCAAGTATCTTTTTAAGGTCTTTGGTATGACGTGACCTGGGATTGAACCCAGGACTCCCGCACCATTGGAGAAAACTGTACCCACTAGGCTAATGAGCTGGCTTAGGTATTCCTATGAAATACAAATAATTTTTTAACAGATCTATTAGATCCCAATATATTACCACGTTTTATCACAATGACTATCTAAGTAATATTACAGTCATACTTCTATATGCGGTCCGACTGCTGAAGGCTAAGCTACCCCCATTGATCGTCCTGGATATGACATAAAGCAATCTGATGGTGAGGCCCCGGTAATGTTCGAAGTTTGTAAAATGCAGAGTAGATATTTATTACAATCGCTCCCAGGTCCACACTGGTCCGGAGTGGTAGCACCTGATAGGGTCCTCTCTGTGGGTCAAATAGAACAGTTCGACAGTTAACATGAATGCAAGCAAATCACTTATTCTAAATTGATTTGTAAGAAATAGAATCGTTTTACCATTTAACTGTGAATAAATAAATGACTGATCTCTACTTGAATTTTTTGTGATACGAGGTGCATACGATAAGTTTCCAGACTTTTTGCATTTGGACACTTTTATTGATAGTAAACACATGAAACTCTTCTCCCATTCAAAGTAATCTCCTCCGACTGCAATGCACTTGCTGTACCGTTCCAACAACTTCTCGAAGGCCCCTGGAAGTCCTCTTGTGGGAAAGTGTCAATGACCTTCGTCACAGCCTCTTTCATCTCCTCAATTGTCTCATAACGACAGCCTCTGAGATTAGGGAATAACCAAATGTCACAGGTAGCAAGGTCTGGACTATAGGGAGGCTGAGGAACTGTCTGGATGTCCATCTTGGTCAAATAGTCTGTGACAAGGATGGAGTTGTGGACGGGTGTATAGTCCTGGTGGAAATGCCCCTGAGCCGATTTGAAGAGTGCTGGCCTCTTCCCTTGGAATCTCTTTCTGAACTCCCTTAAAACCTCAACATAATAAACCTAACCCTAACCCTTTGGCCAATCAACCCCGGTGTATTGACTTCCTTACTCCTGTCACACCTCTCATCATCTCTCACAGACTCCCTGCCTTCCTTGAATCTCTTATGCCACTCAAAAACTGATGCTTGATTCATGCAAGATGCTCCAAAAGCAGTCTGAAGCATTCCATACGTTTCTGTGGCAATATTTTCCAAATTTAAAACAGAATTTTATTGTATATCGTTCTTCTAAAGTGTCAGATTGTATTTTTGAAATTCACCAGCTGTGACAATCAGGGTTTAGTAGGGTGTATTCGAATTGCTGCTGTAGCTGTTCATTTAAACCTGAAATCATAACAATTGGTCAGTCATCTCATAAGATGTATAGCAATGAAATATTGAATTCTCAAGAGTCTACGAGAATTTCAAATGCCCATAGGAAAAAAGACTGGAAACTTATCGTATGCACCTCGTACATAGCAATACTTGGAACCATTTATCTGAGCGTAAACGAACGAATTTTGTTGTATAGAATAATTTGAATTAGAGAGCAATCATCATCATCATCATGGTAGCACGGATATCCCTGACCCTCTCTCGCCACTCCTCCCTATCGTTCATCGCCCCAGGCAGGTTTTCTGGACAACATCCCGTATCCTCACATAGCTGCTGAATGTATGTTCGTGCTGGTCGTCCTGCTTTTGCACGGCCATGTGTGGGGGTCCATAAGAGTACATCTCTTATGAGTTCGTCCCTGCTTCTCCAGCAGTGTCCTGCATGTCTGGTTCATCTAACTTGAATAGTTTTCGTGATAGGGGGTAGGTGGCTGTACAGTTGGTGTCTTGTGGGGTGTTGTCGCCAGGACTTGTTTAAGATTGCACGTGTGAAAAAATTAGCTTAGGCACATTTAAAAGTGGTATCCGCAAAATGAGTTAATAAATCATATATATTAAGTTTATGTAAAAGTTGGATTTGGCACTAAATAACCTACAATGGTCGATATACCATAAAACTTAAGACAACCAAACCAAACTCCTTCATTAAACAGCTCTATGTGACGTCTTTCCATCTAAAGGTTTAATTTTCATAATCAGATTCGGTATTTAACAAACGTATGTACTGGGCAATTTAAAAACTACTAACACTCTGATGGGAGTACCAATATGATTTAATTTCAACCAGTCCTCATGTATTTTCAATCCCTGTCAAGATATACTTGGAATCTCCCACATGTCATCTAAAAATTGTTGATATTTCTCTCTGAGTGTCTTTATTAGAAAAGCAAAACTGGTGCTACACAGACAACCAAAAGAAGAGGCTAATAATGTATAGACCGGGATGATGAACTGGTTGACTGGTGGATACTTTAAAAGCATATCATGCATTAAGGGTTCGCGGACTATTGTCTTCATCTTTATTCTTTCCATAATGTTTCGCCCGATAATTCCTCCTGCCTTCTTAAGGTGTTTTTCGAACTCGGGAACCTACACTTCGAACTACGTCCACTATTGAATCCACGGGGGTCGCCTGTTTTGATTCCGTTTGCCATAACCGGGTAAAAGTGTTAAGTATTCCTGTATTGTTACTCGCCTGCAATCAGGATTGAACGTACAACCTCCAGATCATATTTACCAACCCCTCTGCTCGGGCAGGATATGACACAAGGTCAATTTTTAAGCGGAGTTTAACAGGTTTGAATTTAGAGTTGTCCTTCTCCTATACTAGTTTCCTCACCAAGGCTGAAGAACCAAGTCTGCCTTACGATTTATCCATAGCTGGAGGGAGTATATTTGGATTCATACCTTTCCCAAGGATATTAGTGCTATGTGAAATGCAATCAGCCAGGTCCAGGATTTGAACTCATGTCACCGTGTCCATATCCTGAGACGATAACTATTCCACCACGTACAACCTCCAGATGCTTGTCTCCGTCGAAGCTTAGGGAACGAAGGCCTATAACCGTTATGCTATGTGTCCTACTGGATAGTTCAGAGTGATCCCTGTGGATTCAGTAAAGGAGGTTTTTGAGTTCCGGGTAAGTTCCCGAGTTCGTCAAACACCTAAAGAGGGCCGGAGGACATATCGCCCGAAACGTTGTAGAAATAACAATAAAGATGAAGAAATAGTCCGAAAACCCTTCATGATAAAAATCACCAAGTTTCATCTCAGGAATTCAGACAACTAACATCCGGTAGAAATGCTAACATAACTTGAAAAAGAACGCTTCAGCAAACATCCCTTCTGGCGAGGCATCTCGGGTGATGTAATGGTGAGCCTCTAGACTAGCAAATCTTCACATTTAAGTTCAAGTCTCCCTGGATGCCCATTCATACGGTGTTGAGCCACATCTAAGCAAAATTCTTCTTATCTCTATACAAGAGCACTTGACACATGCCACGTTCACTTTTCGTATCTTTAAGATAATTTCAATTCGTTTCTTCGCAACAGAAGACTAATTATCAAATCAAGAATAGCAGAAACTGAAATGTTTTGAAAATCACCAAGAAAATAATTTGTAAAAAGAAATACATCTCAAGAAATTGGTTTAAACATCCTGAAAAAGAAAATAAATAAGGTGGATATTAAGTGAAGAGGTTAAACGTGAGTTGGTCTCAAATTCTGCATCAAAATCTAAAGAATTTTACCAGTTTCGCATCTATTATGGTTTTTGACTGATCGATAAGGTTTTAGAAAGCAAGAGAGGTTATGTTAATGATTAAATACTTCTATAGACATAAGTTTTTTTCTATAGGCATAAGTTTTTTCATTAATATCATATACTATGAAATTGAACATTACATTCGTTCCAAAATGATAAATTGTATTTTATCAGCGAAAAAAAGAAGATTAATCACGAAGAAATATAAGCAGATTGAATAATTTCAATTTTTCGACGTAAAAATTTGGCAGGAACTTTTTGATCTGAATTAGCTAGTGACACTATAATTCTTTTTTTCTTGGGAGCACATATTTAAATGCAAGTGAGAGCATATCTATATGAGTACATATGCATATATACAGAGTATATATATATGTATATATATATATACGCAGGAAAAAATAAATTATAGCGTCATTAGCTAATTCAGATCAAAATTCTGAGAATCAGAATGATAGTAAAACAAGTCGGCAGATTTTAATCGACTATAAAATAGGAAGATAAAGGTAAAAGGCTTAGTTTTTAATGTCTACAATGAACCCAAGCCTTCGGCTCTAGTAAGGACAGGAGACAAAGTTATAATTTTTAAAGTACTATAGATTTGGGTGATCAGAAAATCAAGTATACTTATCGTATAAGAACAATTTTTGACAAATCTATTTGACTTATAGATGGGACCCTATCAGATACTAACACCATTGGTCACAGTTAAACATACTAATCAGAGATACATTACATAGATACCTGTGGGGTAATGTTTATCGTCGTTGAGAATGGACACAGCTAACAGAGATCAAATCCTGGGGAAGCTCTTTGGATTTAACGTATCACTAATACTCTTGTGGAAAGTATGAATCCAGCTATTCTGCCGTTAGCTATGCGCAAAACTGTATTGGTGTGTGTTGACATAGGTAGTATATATATATATATATATATATATATATATATATATATACGAGGTTCATACGATAAGTTTCCAGACTTTTTTGTATGGGCATTTAAAATTTTCGTAGACTCTTGAAAATTCACTATGTTATTGCTATACATCTTATGAATGACTGACCAACTTTTAAGATTTCAGATTTAAATGAACAGCTACAGCAGGAATTGGAATACACCCTACTAAACCTTTATTGTCACTGCTAGTAAAATTCCAAAATGTAATCCGACGCTTTAGAAGAACGATATGCAATAAAATTGTGTTTTAAACTTGGAAAAAATGCCACAGAAACGTATGGAATGCTTCAGACTGCTTTTGGAGCATCTTGCATGAATCGAGCATCAGTTTTTGAGTGGCATAAGAGATTCAAGGAAGGAAGGGAGTCTGTGAGGGATGATGTGAGGTGTGGCAGGAGTAAGGAAGTCAATACACCGGAGTTGATTGGCCAAAGGGTTAGGGTTAGGGTTACTATGTTGAGGTTTTAAGGGAGTTCAGGGAGAGATTCCTTGGGAAGAGGCCAGCACTCTTCAAATCGGCTCAGTGGTATTTCCACCAGGACAATACACCAGTCCACAACTCCATCCTTATCACATACTATTTGACCAAGACTGGCATCAAGACAGTTCCTCACTCTCCCTATAGTCCAGACCTTGCTCCCTGTAACTTTTACTTATTCCCAAATCTCAGAGGCTGTCGTTATGAGACAATTGAGGAGATGAAAGACTCTGTGACGAAGGTCATTGACACTTTCCCAAAAGAGGACTTCCATGGGGCCTTCGAGAAGTTGTTGGAAAGGTACAACAATTGCATTGCAGCCGGAGGAGATTACTTCCAAGGGGACTTGAGTTTCATGAGTGTACTAAAGTGCCCATACGAAAAAAGTCTGGAAACTTATCGTATGCGCCTCGTATATATATATATATATATATATATATATACCAAAGCATGTTTGATTAAATAATAGATATATTTTGTCTGTATAATTTTATCAAGATCCTTTGTCTGTATAATTTTATCAAGATCCTTTCAAGTTTCCTGATAAGCGTCTCGTTTTTAGGTTGGAATTTGTAGATAAATTTACCAAAATTGTCTTGAGTGCTTTCGGATCTTGCCAAAGTTAAGAGTCTAGCTATTCCCCCTTAAGCTATGAGTAAATACTTGGGTAAACTAGGCTCTTTAACCTCGGCAAGGCAACTGGTCTAAGGGAAAGAAATTACTGATACTACGAAGCCTAACTGGGTAAAATCGAAAAAATATTGACTGGGACAGTGAACAGGTTAACATTTTAAAATCCTAAACACACCGAGAATTCCCAAAGAAATATTAACCTATTTGAAACAGCCTGTTTAGATTTTGTTTGGTTTCTTAGTTTAATGGTATATTAATCTTCGTGGATTATCTAAGTTTAAAGTCATCATTGTAGAAGAAAAGTATTGGTATTATCTAACCCATAGCTGAGTGGATAAGAGGGCTAATACTTTTCCAAGGGTATTTGTCCGAAAGTCAACGTAATGGAACGACTGGTGTTTGAACTCCCAAACTACGATATTGCAATTTAGTGTCTTGGCTACAACAGCACCGGGACCCTCTTTGTAACAGACTATGTATTTGACTTTTTCAAAGTCTGGAAATACCAAAAGAAAAGAAGAAGAATTTGGAGCAATGGGTCTATTATTTTTGCTTTTGTTTTCTTGTCTGAAAAAGAATGATCGACATCTTCAACAAGGTTAAATTTGAATTTAAATCTAACTAAAAGTTTATTGAGATCTTTATACATAAACTGACATTATTTATCTGAAACCTTCTCAGATAAAAAAAAAATCTTATACCATAAAACTTCCTTGAATTCAGCATAAGAGCTTGTATAGGAATTATATTAACTCAAAATCTTTTTCATCTGTTATTCGTAGATTGATCGGTTTTGTTTTTGTACGGCAAGTCAACTTGTTTCGGATTAATTACTTCTGACTTCCTTTTTTTCAATTCTTTTTAATTGAATAATAATAATTCGTAAAAAAAGTCAAAGCCCCAAGTAAGTATACTTAAATGATTTAAACTCACATACATACATAGTATTCCTATCTAATACAAATAATGTGTACTTAATTACCATAGATTTGAATTCTACTACTACTACTACTACCACTACTACTACTACTACTACTACTATTACAAATAATAAAAATAATAAATGAAACGCACAAACTTTTCTGGGATTTGGACATACATGCATATCACCTAATCTCGGTCAAATGACCATATCTAGAAAAAATCAGCAGAAAAAGAAAACTTGCCAAATTGTTGACTTTGCTGTCCCGGCTGACCACTGACTAAAATTGAAATAAAACAAAAAGAATGATAAGTATCTAGACCTTGCTAGAGAATTTTAAAAAATTGTGGAACATGAAAGTGGCGGTTACCCAATTGTAACTAGCCCTCATGGTGTGGTCACCATAGGATTGGTGCAAGGACCGGAGGACTAGGAATTTAGAGGACGAGAGGAGACCATCAGAATTATACCATTACAGACATCGGTCATAATACTGAAAAGAGTTCTGGGGACTTGAGGAGACTTGCTGTCAATCAGACTCCTGTGAAAAACCATCGGCTAAAACTGATGTAAAAAACTCGAGAAGGAATTACGCATGAACCCCGCTGGGATTTTGACATATACACGGATCACCTAAGCTCGGCGAGAAGACCAGACCTTATACGAATCAACAAAAAAAAAAGAGACTCTGCAAAATTGTCGACTTTGAAGTCCCGGCTGACCACAGAATAAATCGGAAAGAATGTGAAAAGAAGTATAAGTACCTCGACCTTGCTAGAGAATTGAAAAAAAAACCTATGTGACGATTATACCAATTGTGACTGGTGCTTTTGGCACAGTAATTAAAGGATAATTAAAGGGCCTGGATGACTTGGAAGTTGGCGGATGAGTTGAGACCATCCAAATGACAGCATTTTTGAGAACGGCCAGAATACTGAGAAGAGTTCTGGAGACTTGAGGAGACTTTTTGTCACTCAAACTCTCGTGAAAACCCATCGGCTAACGCTGATATAAAGGAGTATATGATAATTATACGTAATGATAATAGAATGGCCAAAAAATTGATGGCATTTCACATAGCATTAATACCAGCTATGGGTAAATAGTAGGGCAGACTGATTTCTTCAGCCTTGGTTAGACAACTAGTCTAGGAGAAAGAAAACTCTGAATTCAAACCTGCTAAACTCCGCTTAAAAATTGACCTTGTGTCATATCCTGCCGAATCGGAGGGGTTGGTCAATATGATGACAATATATAAAGCCTTACAACGCTGAGATGACGAAGAAAGGGTATACATGTCAAGAAGAGAAGGAAGTAGAGGACTCTCCTGCATTGAAGATAGCGTTCATACATTGATACGATAGCTCAACGACTGAAATAATTTAGGAAAGAAAGACGAATTAAGAAACAACACAGACAAGGATCAACAGAACAACAATAAATTGAGAACAGAAATGGGAAGAAAAAAAATTAAGGATATTTCAACCGACAAACAAGCGAAATCTCACACGTGAAAACTTGAACAGGGCTAAATAAGGGAAAGCTTAAGTGGGAAAATCAATTTCTTCTGATAACAGCTTAAAACAATGACATAAGGCCAAACTCTATTAAAGAAAAATAGATAAGATTTGCCAAAACAGTAGATGTAGCTTATGTTATGATAGAAGCGAAACGATAAACTACATTATAAGCGAAGCAGCAAATTAGCATAATAAGTGTGTAAGACTAGACACGACTAGGTGGGAAATAATATCCACTAGGAATTGTGCAAGAAATTCAAATTTTACCATAAAAACATATGATATATGCATGACCTGGAATCTGGTCTACAGAATGAGACCCACTAAATTCTTTCTGATTTTGAGCTACAAACATTTCACCAAATCTTGGCCAGATGGCCAGACCTATTGATAGTCAAAACAAAAAAACAAAAAACAAAAAATCTAAAGAAGAGAACTTGCCGAATAATGGACTTTGCCGTCAAGACAGACCACAGAGTAAAACTGAAAAAAAAAACGAGAAGAGAGATAAATACATACACTTTGCTCGAGGACTACAAAATCCATGGAATATGAAAGAGATGGTGATACAAACTCTAAGTGTTGTGATTGAAACAATCCCCAAACGATTGGTAAAGGGACTAAAAAACTAGGAAATAAGAGGACGAGTGAAGACCATCCAGAAACCGCATTATTAATATTGGCCAGAATACTGAGAAGATTCCTGGTGCCTTGTGGAAGCTTGCTGTCACTCAAACTCTACTGGAAAACCATCAGTTTACACTGGAGTGAATTACTCGGAAAGGAGTTATAATAATTCTTTGTTGGTTATTCTGCGATTGGTTTCTTCGTCTTGATTAAATTCTTCATTTTTAGTTTATGATCCCTTTTTATAAGTCGTGATCAAATGTAACAAAATATTGTCACGATTTCTTTTATTTACAAAAAAATTTGGTCCTTTAAAAGTCCACACTCTATAAAAATGATTACACTGTTTTGTTAATAAATGTATGCGAATAGCCTTAATCATTTGTAAGTTTGTTTCTTTTAATTTTCAAATTTGAATTTGAATGTTTTGTTTTATTTTCTGATCTCTGTAAATATATTTATGAAGAGATCGCGATGTCATGAGCTATAATTTGCATATTCCCAAATTAGTCCTGAATATTTCGTCAATCAAATTTATTGTGGAAGGGGATAAGTAATTATTCATAATTCAAATATTTCGGAATTCAATTTTTTTCACTTTAAAAACATTTTTTTTTTAATTTACTTTCCTACGTATTGATTTGGAAGTGGAGATGAGAGTGTTTTTAGATGATTTTGAATGCGTATAAAAGTTGGGTATTTGGGTATATGTACAACGATGTGCGTGCAGAGTAACGTGAAAATGATAGCTAATTAAGTTCTGGAAGTCTGTAAATTTTAAAATATAATAAAATAGAAACAGATGGATATTTAATGGAAATGAGAGGGTCGTTTTTTTTTACATTCCGTAATAGTATATCCTATATACAGATACACTGGGGAGTTCCTGTGGCATAGTAGTTAAGTAATGGACTGTAAGTTCGAAATCCAGTCGAACTATAACTTTCACTTTCCCTTTCACTTTCGGATTAATACCTTTGGAAAAGGATCGAAACATCTTATTATTCCAGCTAAGGGTTAAATGGTAACCATCACAGATTTGCCATTAAATAGCTCACGAAGGTTGGTATTTCATAAAATAAAGAAGCGAAACAAAACCATTACAGAAACATTCCTTTGTCAACTGTTCTTCTACAAGGATGGCTTTGGTATTAAATAACCTACAATAGTTAATATGCGATTAAACAAAGAAACAAAACGAAACTTCTCCTTTATCAAACATGTGATCTGTTGAACCCTCGGATACCCTGGAACTGCATGTAGGATTAAACCTGAGTTGAGATTTATTAAAAAATAACAACATACCCAATAAATAATAACTAACACATCCGTCACGAGCAGGATGTGGCGCAAGGTCACATTTTGAGCAGAGTTAGTATATTTTTTTTCTAGACTAGTTGGTTAATCAAGGTGAAAATGAAAAAAAAATCAGGCATTAAAAATGATTTCTTCCTTAAGCATTCGATTAATTTTACAAGCTAATGATCAATTACGTGAAAAAACAGTTCTAGAAGATTTTTAAGACTTTTAACATTTGATGCTAGTTTTATATATATATATATATATATAAAGACTGAGAGAGAGAGAGAGGAGAGAGAGAGAGGGAGAGAGAGAGAGAGAGAGGGGGAGAAAAATAGAAGAGAAGAAGAAAGAATGAAAGAAGTGTGAGAGTAAGCGAGATACAAAGAGAGAGAAAGCGAGGGACATAAAGAAAGACAGAGAAGTAGAAAGAAAGAAAGAAAGAAAGAAAGAAAGAAAGAAAGAACAAAGAATGAGAGAGATAGAAAGGAGAAAATAGATAAAGAAAGTGAGAAAGATTTTATATATGTCAAGAGAGAGAAAGAGAGAGAGAGAGATGTACATAGAGAGGGTGAGAGAAAGAGAGAGATAGAGAGGGAGATAGACAGACAGTCGGAGAGAAGAGAGAGAAAAATATTGAGATAGAATCAACTGTAGTATCGTCCAGAAATAATTATGCACCAACTTTTTTTGACAACGTTCTTTTTCTTTCAAATTACAGGATTTTATAATTTCTTGTTGAAAACCATAGAATCAAACCATATCATTAGATGTTATTGATGACCGAAATCTACATCATTCCGTTCCAACAGGAAGAAGTTTTACGATTTTGTCTTGTTCGAAGGACGTTGCTTTTCTACTTTCTCAGTTCAGTTAGAGTGTATGGATTTATGGCATATCTACTCAACTTTAAATTAGTTATAGCTAATTTGTTAATTGATTTCAAGTATTGCTATCTACTGCTAGTAACTATTTAATATTGATTTTTTTGTTTAAATAGTTAAGTGGTTTCAAGTATGGGTTATTTTAATACCAATATCATTTGATTTTTTGCACATAGTCAAATTGTTTTAAGCATTGCTATTCAGCACTAACAATTATACATTTTTTATTTGTTTGTACAGTAAAATGTTTTCAAATATTGCTAAATAACTCGAACAATTTGACATCAGTTGTTGTATACCGTGATGAAATCAATCACAACGTTATACATATACGAATTCATATATATTCAAATACACAGGCGGAAACGGGCGGACTTTGTTGTTCGGGAACGAACGGTTATATTAACTTCTGACTTCGGTTCTTCGACACAAGGATAGAGACACAATTCTTAAAAGTTTGTCGTAATCATACTATGTTGACCCCACCCCATTGTTCGGTACATCTCGTGGTTTTTAAGATCTCAATTCATCTCTGCTAGCAGAGATCCGAAAAACTCAATTCCTTCTTATTTGAATGGTTTGTGAGATTGGAGATAAAGTCCTTATTTGAATGGTTTGTGAGATTGGAGGTAAAATCTTTATTTGAATGGTTTGTGAAATTGGAGGTAAAGTCTTTCTTATTTGAATGGTTTGTGAGATTGGAGGTAAAGTCTTTCTTATTAAGAATGGTTTGTGAGATTGGAGGTAAAGTTCTTCTTATTTGAATGGTTTGTGAGATTGGAGGTAAAGTCTTTCTTATTTGAATGGTTTGTGAGATTGGAGGTAAAGTCCTTCTTATTAAGAATGGTTTGTGAGATTGGAGGTAAAGTTCTTCTTATTTGAATGGTTTGTGAGATTGGAGATAAAGTCCTTCTTATTAAGAATGGTTTGTGAGATTGGAGGTAAAATCCTTATTTGAATGGATTGTAAGATTGGAGGTAAAGTCCTTCTTATTCGAATGGTTTGTGAGATTGGAGATAAAGTCCTTATTTGAAAGGCTTGTAAGATTGGAGGTAAATGGCCGCACAGCTGCTGTTTTTTGGTTGTTGCATCCAGAATCTTGTTTAAGCAACTTTGCCATTAATTTCCGTCCACTTTGTTTTTTAATCATTAACAATACATTTGCATTATCCATATGATAACTCAATGTTGTCAGTATTCTGAAGCGGATATCGCCCTGGCCACTAGAAAAAAATATTTAATCATCAAATCAAAAATAAAATTGCCGAAACAATTGCATCGAATTTTCTTCAATCATTTATCATTAATAAATGGTATTGACGTTTCATCGCTGCCTCACGATGTACACTAAACACAGTATTTCTGTAAATGGGAAACAATTTTAAAATACATTTTTTTTGTTTTTTTGTTCATTTCTCGGCCATCTTTTCCCGCTTAATTGACTGAATAATCAATTTAGCTGTCGCGACTGAATCAAGTAAGGATTTATAATTTTGTCGATAGAAAATGGCAAGTTTTGTTTTTAACAATGTGTTTTATGCATAAAGGCGATCGATTGCTGAGTGGTTTTGTGCAGTCTGGATATCAGGTTCAATTCTCACCAGGCACAAATGATATCACTTAAGATGACGCCGATTAAAGAAAAACCAAACTAGTCAAACAGGAGGCTTAGCTGAGCGTAGATTCGTCAGTATTTCTCAGTTGTTAAAGATTATTGTATTTCCCGATCAATGATAGCATTTCTACTTGGGAATTACTTTGTAAATTACCCTTGTGTAAAGTACACGGCTAAGATATCGTCGCCATTAAATGGTTTATATTATCTCTATTTTATTTGAAATCTCGATGAATCCTTCAAAGTGTTTCTGATTTTACATCAGAACGTTTTTAACTGAATATTTATTGTTTTTACACATGATATTTTGATTTGTAATGTTTTGTTAATGATTTTTAAATCCCTAATAATCTGTTGACGTGTTCCTTGTCATATGTAAAATTTCCACGATGCACTTGCTCGAAGAGTGGATATAAACAATCGTGTATTTGGATTCATTCGTAAATTGATCTGTTGGTGATATAGTTTCAACCAAACCCGACGGCCGATAGATTTTGTAAAAACAAACACTAGTCGGTCAGAGAGGCATTCGGATTTATTTTCTTCCATATTTAATAACTTGGATCTCTCAGCATATTATAGATGATTTTTTCCCTTCTTTTCAAAAGTATTTTGACTAATATTCTTTTTTTTTTTTCTTTGTTTAAATGGCTAGGATTCTGTCGATATGTTCTTAATCGTCTGCGAAATTTCCCCAAAAATCTTGCTCGATGAGTCAACTGTAATGAGAAATGAGTAACTGTCCTGAGTCCTATATGGTTTAGACCAAACCCGGCGACCGATAAATTATTTTTTTCATAAACAAACACAATGTAGTGGGATAGATATTTAATGATACGGCAAAACTAGTATGCTTTTCTTGTTCACTTAATCACTGTGTTTTCTTAACGAAATCTTTATTATATATTTACGCATTATTTTGTTTAGTGTATTTTCCATAATATCTTGTTTAAATCGCTTGGATTATGCTTTGTTTCTTTTGTTTAATGGTATATCAACCTTCATGGGCGTCATATAGAAATACATTCTTTGTGTTTATATATAAATACAATATATAAGTGGGCGCGTATGTGAGTGGGTGAGAGAGAGAGTATACATACTATATATGCGCGTGCGCGTGTCTATGTATGTGTGAGTGTTTGTTTGATATACCTAAAAAAATAAGGGAATTAGATAACAGAGGATTTTCAACTTGGTTTTATTTGGCAGTAAATAGACTAATAGCATATACGAGGTTATTGTTTGAATAGACAATTCTTTCTTGGAGCCATATATAATCATTTTGGTTGGTTGGTTTGTTGTTTTGTGTTACGGCGTATCAACACTTTTTGGGTCATTTAACGGCGAATTAAGTCATTTTGATAGAATTTTCAAACAATTCATTTTCGTACATGTATAGTTTTTTTGTTTACACACAGTTAAGATGTCAAAACAACTCTTTTTCAAACTATTCAGTTTAGCAAAAGTACGCAGTTTAAACTCACAGTTAAATGCTAAAACAGTTAATTTCAAACAATTCACTTTAGTGTAATTACAAAGTTTAGTTTTATTTGACCTATAGGTAGGGCTTTCATCATCATCATCATCATCATGTCATGCCGCAGGCACGGATATCCCTGACCCTCTCTCGCCACTTCTCCCTATCCTTCATCGCCTCTGGCAGGTCTTCAGGGCTATATCCCGTATCCTCACATAGCTGCTGTATGTATATTCGAGCTGGACGTCCTGCTTTTGCCCGGCCATATATGGGGGTCCATAGGAGTACATCACTTATGAGATCGTTCCTGCTTCTCCAGCAGTGTCCTGCGTGTCTGGTTCGTCTAACTTGGATAGTTTTCGTGATGGGAAGTAGGTGGCCGTATAGTTGGTGCCTTGTGGCGTGTTGCCGCCAGGACTTGTTCAATATTGCTCGCAGCATTCTAATGTAATTGCCATCTTGCTTTTTCTCCAGCCGTTTTGTTAGCGTCCAAGTAGTGCATCCATATAGCAGTATCGATACGACCACTGCCTGGAAGAAACTGCGTTTCATTTTATCGGTCAGGTCTGATTTCCATATGATCGATTGCCTATCGATAGCTGCCCATGCCTTCGTTAGCCTTGTATCGATCTCTTTTTCTGTTGAGGAGACACTGCTTCATAGGTAGGTGAATTTGTCTACTAGTTTCATAGCGGTTCCGTCTAGTTTGGACATGTCGCCTGTTTGATTATAGCACATATATTCTGTTTTGAGTGCCTGTGGTGGCTCGTTCCAAATTATGCAGTAGTGTCTCGGCTTAGTTGGGTGTATTAGCCGGTACCGCTATGTCATCGGCGTAGTCGACGTCGGTAATTGTTTTAGCAGGGTACCTTCTGCTTCTTTTCTTTGTCAGCTCGAGGCCGTTCTCTCAGATTTTATCAATCGATGTTCTAAGCACGTAGTCTAGAAAGATGATAAAGAGGTATGGGGCTACACGGTGCCAGAGCAGATCTTGGAGTGATTGCGATAAAGGGGTACTCCGCATTTTCTTAAAGCTCTAACATTACTGAAGCCTCACCATACCAGATTGGGGTAGAGTTACTCCTCTGCAGAGATGCAGTTAGTGTATATTGCAGCCCCAGCCGACTGGGATAAACTGTATGTTGTGATCTGCGAAAATTCTTATTTAACTTCCGACTTAATTACATGTCTAAGTTTTAGCTTAGAAATGAAAATAACAAGATTATTCAATGCTTTTTTTTCATATTGTCATTATATATTATCATTCTTCTTTACAGCTAAGAAAAATATTATACTTTTCATTCAAATATTTTAATCTAGTTTGCAGAATATCTTATTGAAGCCAGAACGTTAATCTATAAGATAAAAATGCTTAGCAAATAAGCTAAACATTTTTATCTTATCTTGTTTAACGACGTATCTAAAACTCGTGGATAATCTGATGTCGACATTTGATCAATTTCTAAATTCTTGATTTAAATCATATCTAAATGTGAAATCTTCCATTATTTTTTTTTAAATCCACCTTTATCGTGAGTCTATAATCATTTGTATGCACACAGTCATGGTGTCGCGTATTCCAATTATGTAACCCATATCTAGGAGAATAAGGAGTTTCATTCCTTTCCCAAGTGTTTTACTCCAAAAGTGAGCGCTATAGCGCAACTGGAGTTCGAACCCACTACGGTGTCACAGTTCTTTACATTAGCCACTACACCGCAGATCGCCACTTTTGAGTATAAGATTAGACACAACTGGGGGGGGGGTGATCCATTGAGAACTGTGCAAAAAATTTAATTTAACCATACGAACAAGTGCGATATGCACAACACGGAATCCATCCTGGAGAATGAGACGCACAAATTTGTCGAGGATTTTGAGATACAAACAGATCTCCTAATTTCAGCACGACGTCCAGACACTGTGATCGTCAAAAAAAAAAAAAAAAAAGAAAGAAAAACGAAAACCTGCTGAATAGTCGATTTTTCCATCCCAGTGGACCAGAGAGTAAAATTTAAAAAGAAAAAAGCAAAGAGAGATGAATATATAGACTTTGCCAGAGAAGTAAAAATAAACTATGAAACACAAAGATGACAGTGATAGAAATTGTAATCGGTGCACTTGGAACAATCCCCAAAGGATGTCAATTTTTAAACATATTGATAGGACCCTTATAGGTACTAACATTCAACATCAAAGTAGATGAGGAGGCTGTGGAATTGAAGTAGTACTCCACATGTCTTCTGAACTCAGGAAATGCAGTCTCACCACCAGATGCAATTTACTGTTATACTCAGGATACTTCTTTTGGCTGGAAGTTTATGATTCATATCTGTAATTAGTTTTATAACATCTTTATAAAAATGTATAAAGAACATCCTTTAAGAGTGCGAATTCTATAATTCCTACTATATATATATATATATATATATATATATATGTGTGTGTTTGTGTGTGTTCATATGAATTACCGAGGAGATTGAGATGTAATGGTGTTGGAAATAAACACGTCGACCCGAGTTCAAATGAGGGACAAAGCTGCCTGCCTTTCACATAGCTCTAATACACATAAGAAAGGTAAACATCCAATTATTTTCCCTCCATTTATAAGTAAATAGTAGGGTAGACTTTAACCTTGTATGGCAACCAGTGTAGGAGAATAAAATCTCTGGTTTTAGACCTGTTGAACTCAGCATTAAAATGACCTTGTGTCGCATCTTGTTCGTGCAAAGAGGTTGGTAAATACATTCATACAAGCGACCGGTGTTTGCTTCAATTTGCTCTATATATTTTTAAGGTATAATCTTATATAATCTTTGTATCTGGTAAATTATAACACGCAACCTACCGACTAGAATCAGTTTAAACATCGAAAAACAATTATAATTTGCATGTTGGTTCCTATTAAGCAGAATATGTTTCATTTTCATATCTGCTCTTTGCATAATAAAGGTTAGTTCTGACAAAAACAGTTCATAGTGGCATCTTCCAACAGGAAATAGAAAATGTCTTGCCAGCAACGGGTTATCTGAACCCTCTTAACATCTTTATCGACTTCGGCGTCCTTTGACGGAAATACGACGTTTCAAAAGAACCCCATCCCTTTGATAATTAAACAAGAATTTTGCTGAGGTGCTTACTGCAGCACGAACAGTTGCGTTTCGTAAATCTTTAAATCTTTCTTTGATCTTTTTACGTGAATTGACTTTCTTGGAAAGACTCGCTTTCCTTTTTTTGTGTTCCTGTCATTTCCTTGCAACAGGAGAACATCTTTAGGTCTATATTGATTGGCTTTATGTTTTTCGACGTCACATTTTCAGCATCCTACCTTAAAGTGGCAGAACTGCCAACGTGTACTTGTCAAACCCTTCCCCGTATTTTTGACTTCGTACATTCAAAGCAGAGAGATACGGTGGGTTAGCTGCTCGAAACTGAACAGGTTTCAAATTGATACGGCCACACAGATTCCATATTTGTTTTTCTTCGCTTGCAAAGTCAAGAAATGTATCAATTTGTTTGTTTTCCTTTAAATTATGGCTGTCACTTGCAGGTATTTTACAATCCATAATCTGACAATTACCATTGCTATCTTAATGTTATCTAGCTCGAATAGCCGACCATTGAGAGCGAGTTCAATTCTTTAATTCTTGTATGAACATGGATTTTAAAAGATTATCAGTTGCTTAAAACCATATAATTGCCTGAAAAGCATGATGTTAGATAAAAACACTTGGAACAATATAATTGTGTATCAACAAATGATGATTATTTAATTAAGGGTTAGGTTGCGTTTCTTTGTTTAATGGCATATCAGCCTTTGTAGGTTATTTAATGCCAAAGCTATTTTTGAAGAAGAACAGTAGTGGTACTATTTAAACAATAGATAGGAGGGGTTCATACCTTTCCCAAGGGTGTTTGCCCGAAAGTGAACGTAATAGCGCGACTGGAGTACGAACTCGCTTACTACGTGTCTATAGTCCATCGCTTTAACCATTACCCCACGAGGACACCTCCCTAATTGTAATTGATACTTTAAACTAAATAATTGTGAATGTATTGTTGGTATTAGACACAAATAGTTGATGTCATAATAAAAAAAAAGTGCAAAGAAAGAATTATTATCAAAAAGATTTTATGATATCAAGTAGACTTGAAACATTGGGATAATTATTAGTTACTTTGAAACACAATTGCTTTCACTTTACTAGGTTTCAAAAATCTTTCTTCCTTTCTTTTTAATGGCGTACCAAACGCCGTGGATTATTCAATGCCAAAGCCATCCTCGTAAAAAAAACAAAAACAGAGGAGATACTATTTAACCCATATCTGGGGAAATAAGGAGCTTCATATCTTTCGCAGGAGTATTACTGCGAAAGTGAGCAAAGCAGAGTGACTAGAGTTCGAACCCACTTACTATGACGTTACAGTTAATCACGTTAGCCACTACGTCACGATGTCTTTACTTTTGAGTTAGATAAGAATACTGAAACACTATAACTGTGTGCAAGCAAATAAAAATAATAATTGTTATAATTATTACTATCATCATTATCGTTACTATTATAAAGACTTGAGATCTAAGGATCATTGTTGTCTACCGTGATGAGGGAAGAAAGAAGACCAACACTTCTTTCTAAAAATGTATACATCTTTTCCTTCTTTCGGGAGGAGTTGAAGCTTATATGGTTTGTGAGACAGACGGGCGGTGGGGAGACACAACAGATTGCAATATTGACCCATAACTTCTTCTCTTGACCAAAGCACGCTGTGTTATCTTCAAAACCCACTTAGCACTTCTTCTGCTTCTCGGCCAGGGTTGCTCAACTGGAGGCCTGGTATAGGCCACAGGCCCTAGCGAGGCGTTCTCACTGACTGCAAGCTGGCACTCACTCTGGATTTCACTGTCTCCAGCACTCTCAACTGGAGGCCGCCATAATGAAGGCAGTAGCCCCCAGCGGGGAGCTCTCACTGACTGTAAACTGGCTCTCACACTGGTCTTCACTGTCTCCAACTTTCCCAACTGGAGGCCGCCCAACTGGAGGCAGCATCGCCCAGCGGAGCGCTCTCACTGGCTCTCACTCAGGCCTTCCCTGTCACCAACTCACTCAACTGCGCGAGCATCTGCATATATTATTTCATAACACCCACTTCCGATTAAATCACATGATCTTCTTCTGCTTGTTTACACAGGTGCATCTCTGATTGACGGCTTGGTCAAGGGTCATATATGTAATATTTTTTGGTTTGGTTTGTTTTGTTGGGTTTGATGGCATATCAACTTTTGTAGGTTATTTAACGCCAAATCCATTTTTATGTAAATAATCTGTTCTATTTAAAACAATTCAGTTTAGCATAAGTACACAGTTTAATGGTCAATAACATTTCCATTTCTAATTATTCAAGCAGTTGTATGTAACAATTCGGTTACGTGTAAATACAGTTTTAATGTCGAAAAACAGTTCTATTTCCAATAATTCAGTTAAACATAAGCACGCAGTTTAAATGTAAGTACGGTTTAATTGTAAAAATCATTTCTATTTCAAGCTATTCAGTTTAATCAAACAATTCAGTTTAGCATTAGTATGCTTTTAGTTCTATTTAACCCATAGATAGGACCCTATCAGGTGGTACCACTCCGGGCCAGAGTGGACCTGGGAGCGATAGCAATGAAGGGGTACTCCGCATTCCCCAAAGCTCCAGCACTGCTGGAACCTCACCATCAGATTGTTTAGTGTCACATTAGGACACTCGTTAGGGGGGGTCTTACCCCTCTGCAGAGGTGCACTCAGTGTATTCTACAGCCCCAGCTGACTAGGCAATGAAACAGTTTTATTTTCAACTTGAAATCATATAACTCCTTAAAAATTATAGTTGTTAGATAAGAATACTTGAAAACAGAACTGTGTAAATGTTGTATACAGGGAAGAAGAACAAAAGTACTGATGTATAAAAATGTAATCTGTTTCTTTTCTTGTGTTTCTTTATCACCTGAAATGTAAGTATTGAGTAGATGATGGGCGAGTCGAACTTGGCTGAAATACATATACACAGGCGAGAGTGATTTTGAGTTCGATTCTCATTGGGTGCCCAATTCATGCGGCCTTGTGCTACATCTAAGCAAAAAGCTTAGTAAATTACCACAGGCGAGAGTGATTTTCTGTGAAACTTCGCTGTTTTTCTGCTCCGTTCTGCACGGGTCGAAATTCGTTCTTAGTTTATATAATATAGAAGGAGGTGCCCGTGGTGTTATGGTTATCGTTGCAGGAATTGGACACGGCGACACAAGTTCAAATCCTGGACTGAATGCATTTCACATTGCACTAATACCCTTGGGAAAGGTATGAATCCAATTATTCTCCCTCCAGCTATGGGTAAATAGTAAGGCAGACTAGGTTCTTCAGCCTTGGTGAGGCAACTAGTCTAGGAGAAGGAAAACTCTGAATTCAAACCCGTTAAACTCCGCTTAAAAAATTGACCTTGTGTCATATTCTGCCCGAGCGGAAGGTTTGGGTAAATATATAATTTTCCGCGTATCCACTCAATCCTCTTGGCCACACCCTCCACCTACATGCCATGAGTTGACAAGCCTCCTGTCTAGAATGCAACCCTAGAAACCCACGTGCATTTCCGCTTGGGCATCATCCTGTTTACCCTTGAAAACGGGCGCACATTGTGTCACGCCACCCACGTAGCTTACGAGGCGTGTCAAAGGAATCTTTTTGTCGCTACCCAACACAAACAATTACTATTATTAAATATAATAATCAATGTTGGAAATACTCAAAACATCCAGGTGATTTTTATTTATTGAGTGATTATTAATATTTGCTTGTTATGCCTTCTTTGGTATCACTTTTTACTGTCTCTCAAATCAATCTTAAAAAAGAATCTTTGCACAAAACATATACAATATTAATGCAATATCTATCTCCAGATTAAATTCTTTTAAATAATTCATCCTATAGTTATAAAAATGCCCACTTAATTTGTTTTTCTTATTTCTTATTTCTGAAATCATCCGGGGATGTCCTCGTGGTATAAGGGTTAAATCGACGGACTACGGAATCGTAGTGTTAATTTACTAAGCTTTTTGCTTAGATGTAGCACAAGGCCGCATGAATGGGGCACCCAATGAGAATCGAACTCACTCGTGTAGGTTTGCTAGTCTACTTTGCTAACCATTACACCACCCGAGGTGCCCACGGAAGTGAGTTCGTTGTCCAGTCGTGCTATTACGTTCACTTTCGGGCAAATACCCTTTGGAAAAGTATGAACCTCCTTATCCTCCAAGCTATGGGTTAAATAGTAACACTACTGTTCTTCATGGAGAATAGCTTTAGCATTAAATAACCTACAAAGGTTGATATGCCATTAAAAAAAGAAACCAAACCTGAAATCATCCAATTCAGTTTTAAACTATAGCTATTTTTTATCCGATTAGAAAGTTTGTTCCAAAAATATTTTACATTATTAGCAAAAACGCCAATTGATTTGCTTACATAGTTGTTGAACTTTGCTATGAAAGAAAAAAAAATACAGTTCAAGGAGAAATACTCAGATATTATTGACCATAATTAAAAATCATATCAATTATTATAAAATTTTCAGTAAGATAAATTCTCATCATTCTTCCTAGTAATGAAACTAACCCTAATGACACCAACCGCTGTTGGGTGTCCTCCTGGTATAATGGTTAAACCGATGGGCTGTGGAATCGTAGTACGTTCACTTTCGGGCAAATACCCTTGGGAAAGGTATGAACCCCCTTATCCTACCAGCTATGGGTTAAATTGTACCTCTACTGTTCTTCTAGGAGAATAGCTTTAAATAACCTAAAAAGAGTTTATATGCCAAGAAACCAAACCAACCTCTATAACCTTCTAATCTTAAAGTGTTTAATTTTAACGGTATTTCAACCCGTCTAGGGTTATATTTTGTATTTTCATATTTAAATCTAAATAGTTATTTAGTTTAGTTATTTTTAAGTGTTGTTTGAATAAAATAATATGATATCAAAGATTCTTTTTTAATACAAACAATCTACACATAGATGTGCGGTTTCAAGTATTCCTATCAAAGACTAATAATTTATACACAATTTCGTGATTTAAAGTGGCCATTCTTATTTGATAATAATCATTTGTTTACATACAGTTGTATGGTTTCAAGTATTCATAATAAATTCAAATACCTTTCAAGAAATTGAGCGGTTTACATCAATTAATAATGATGCTGAGATTTCACGTTTTCCATACATTATTAATTCTTTTTAGTAATGTTGATTTTTGCACACAGTCATATGGTTTCACGTTTTTTTATCAAATATTTTTTCAAAGAAAGCTTTTTTTTACAGAAATTCCACCCTGCAAGCGCTACTATTATAATCGGATTTTTTTTCTTTTCTTAACTTAATTTGTGGCGCCAAATTATAATTCATCATCATCATCATATCGTGCTGGCAGCACGGATATCCCTGACCCTCTCTCGCCACTCCTCCCTATCGTTCATCGCCCTAGGCAGGTCTTCAGGACAACATCCTGTATCCTCACACAGCTGCTGAATGTACGTTCGTGCTGGTCGTCCTGCTTTTGCGCGGCCGTGTGTGGGGATCCATAAGAGTACATCTCTTATGAGTTCATCTCTGCTTCTCCAGCAATGTCCTGCATGTCTGGTTCGCCTAACTTGAATAGATTTCGTGATAGGGGGCAGGTGGCCGTACAGTTGGTGTCTTGAGGGGTGCCGCTGCCAGGACTTGTTGAGGATTGCACGCAGCATTCTTGTGTAATTGCCATCTAGTTTCTTCTCGAGCCGTCTTGTTAGCGTCCATGTAGTGCATCCATATAGCAGTATCGATGTGACCGCTGCCTGGAAGAAACTGCGTTTCATTTTATCGGTCAGGTCCGACTTCCATATAGTCGATAGCCTATTGATAGCTGTCCATGCTTTCGTTAACCTCGTTTCGATGTCCTTTTCGGTTGATTCGACGCTGCTTCCTAGGTACGTGAATTTGTCTACTAGTTTAAGAGGGGTTCCTTCTAGAGTGGAGATGTCCCCCGTTTGGTTATAGCACATATATTCCGTTTTGTGTGCATTAACATGGAGGCCTATGCTTGCTGCTGCTCGTTCCAGGCTATGCAGAAGTGTTTCGGCTTGGTCAGGTGTATTTGCCAGTATCGCTATGTCATCGGCGTAGTCGGCGTCGGTAATTGTTGTTGCGGGATATCTTCTGCTTCTTTTCTTCGTCAGTTCGAAGCCATTCTCTTTGATTTTGTCAATCGATGTTCTAAGTACGTAGTCTAGACAAATGATAAAGAGATACGGAGCCAGCGTGTCCCCTTGTAGTACTCCTGCTACAATGTCGAAGTATTCTGTGTCTCCATCTGGTGATCGTACTTTTACTTTAGTGTTTCTATAGAGAATCGTTATTGCCGCTACGGTTTCTTTAGGTATGCCGTACGCTAGTAGGATTTGTTCCATCTTTCCTCTGTGAATGGAGTCGAAAGCCTTGGTAAAGTCGACAAATATTAATGTCGCTTGTAGGTTCTTTGCCCGTACACCTTCAAGGATTCTGCGGATGGTTAGTATTTGTGAGGTCGTAGATCTATTTCTTCGGAAGCCATTTTGGTTTTTTCTAAGTATGTTGTCGATTTTGGGTTCTATGCAGTTTCGTAGTAGGGCATTGTAGATTTTGGCAGCTATGGATGTAAGTGTTATGCCTCGGTAGTTTTTGGCTAATCCGAGGTCCCCCTTTTTAGGGAAGGGGAGTATGCATCCCTTCGTCCATCTATCTATCGGATTTTGATTGTATACTGCGTTGCAGTGTCGGAGCAGTATGTCGTCGAATTGTCTGGTCTTCCATACTTCCGGGGGAATTTCGTCCAGTCCTGCAGCTTTCCTATTTTTAATTTTTCTGAGAACCGAGTCGAGTTCTCCTTGTGTGAACGGTCCAAGTTTAATGTCTAATTGTTTGCTAATTATTCTGGTGATTGGTTCATGCGTTATTTTTGGTGGGTTTCCAAGTAAGTTTTCGAAGTGCTGTTTCCACAGTTTTATTCTTTCTTGTTGGTTTGCTGCTTTAAGTTTTGCTTTGGCTGTGCTCTTTCTTCTGCTCACTTCGTTTATTGTTTGCCAGGCAATTCTAGATTGTCTATCTTCTACCGAGTCTCTGATCTTATCTATCTGATTTTGAATGTATTCTGTCTGTTCCTTTATATATATGCCTGCTAATTGATTTTGTGCCGTTTTTAGTTTTAAGGCATTTGTGTTTGTTGGGTTTTTTCGATAGTTTTTGGAGGCTGTTTTCACTAGTGCACGTTTTTCTCTCACCGCTAAGGTTTCCCATGGGACTCTATATTTAGTTTTAATTTTTGTTGGAATGTATTTTGCTGCTGCCTCAAGGTGTGCATTGACGAAATTTTCGTATTCGTCGTTTGGTGTACTTTTTTCCGTCTTTTCTTGTAGTGTTTCGAATCTGTTTCTCAATTCTAATACGTATTTATCTCTGACATCTTTGTTGTTTAATAGGGCCCAGTCATAGTGTTTGGTGGTCGCTGTTCGTTTGGTGTTTTTTTTCGTAGGCTTAACCGTATTTTCGCTGTGACTATTCGGTGATCGGTGGACACACCCTCAAAAGAGGATGCAAAATTTAGCAACCTCATCACATTTATCATCATCATCATCATGTCGTGCCGCCAACACGGATATCCTTGACCATCTCTCGCCACTTCTCCCTATCATTCATCGCCTCCAGCAGGTCTTCTGGGTTACATCCCGTGTCCTCACATAGCTGCTGTATGTAAGTTCGGGCTGGTCGTTCTGCTTTTGCTTGGCCATATGTGGGGGTCCATAGGAGTACGTCACTTACGAGCTCGTCCTTGCTTCTCCAGCAGTGTCCGGCGTGTCTGGCTCGTCTAACCTGTATAGTTTTCGTGATGGGAGGCAAGTGGCCGTACAGTTGGCGTCTCGTGGGAAGTTACGTATATCTAAATGCTTCATATATTACGTCATATTAGATGGTATGATGTTACAATGGTCTTTCAGATTATTCTAAGTCTCAACAAGATTTTAGAATTACTTCCTACCTTTCAAATTTGTATTGGATTGGTCTACACGGAAACTAAGACTGAAATTAAGACGGAAATCTGAATAAGTTTTCCGAGTTTTATAAGAATTGTTAAAATTTTTCCAATACAAAAATATTCAACTATAGTTCTTTTTTTGTGTGTGTAAGTTATATCAGTGATATCGATCTCTCTTTATATGTAAAAGCAATAGACTATTGTAAACTCTATTAGTAATCCTTATAGAAATTCAAAATGTTGCATGGAGGTTTTAAAATTATATTTTGTTATATTTGTTGTTTATTTCATTTTTAATCCTTTTTAGGTGTTTAAAAAAAACTTTGTTTACACAGCATTCAGCATTTTAAGATATATCTGGAATATGAGTTTGTGTGAGTTTGTTTATTGTTATATTAATCGGCCTATCTTTGGTATAGGAAATTGATACGGGAAAAACTGCCTGACAACTGTAAGTCATATATATATATATATATATATATATATATATATCAATGCATTTAAAGGTGAGAACTTTTTGGCGGATCTAAGATCTTGCTGAAGTTTATAATTTTTGAATATGCAATATCTATCTATCTATCTATCTATCTAAATGCACACACACACGCGCGCGTTCACACACACACACACATATATATATATACTCGAGGGTAGTTCAAAAACCTATAAACCTCATCCAAAAAGGAGAGTGCGAAATATTTGTGTTGTGGTAACACACAAACGCTTTTTATAAAAATAGAAAAACTATTTCAAAGTCCTATTTTAATTTCTCTGTAGGTAAGGCCTATATAAATGTGAGAGGTTTGTGATAAATCTAAAATTTGGGTAAGGCTTATAACTAGTTTCATAAGAAGTAGTTCTATGCTGCCACAACAAAAATGTTCAGCAGCAGCATTTCTTTCTGTCTTAGAACTGTTAAAACTACCTTTACACACACACACACACACACACACTATATATATATATATATATATATATATATATATATATATATATATATATATATATTGTTGCGGCCTCGGAAAGGGTCACTAATGAAAATACAAGCACAGGTATTACATAACAGATTATATATCTCAAGAAAGACAGAGTTACATAGAAAAGGTAAGAGGTATCGTAGTGTTCGGAAAACACCGATATTGATCTGCGTCTGGCAGCGAAATCTCTCCGTAGAAATAACGGTGAGAAGAGTCCATCATGGTAAGATGGGTAAAGCTCCCACAACATATCTATATCTATATCTATATATATATAAGAGGGGGGTAAAAAAATGCCTAGGCATCAACAAATGTGCATCGTCCTGACCAGCACAGTAATAAATACAAAAATCTGAATTTGTTTTTCTAGTTTTTTAAATAACTGTAGTCTTTGGGCACACAAATGTTCAGGAATGGCGCCTCCTTCTGTGTAAGGCTCAGAACTCATTAAACTACACACACACACACACACACATATATATATATATATATATATATATATATATATATATATATATATATATATAAGTAAAAGGGCTGTTCAATTCGTTGTAAACATTCAAATATTTAATCTGTCGCTAATCTCTCACCTTTTTATTCGCATATCTTTAGAAAGAGAACTGAATTAGTTTTACTAATTTTATAAATTCAAGTGTTTTGACAAAGCAAAAATGTTCTGTTTTAGATTTTCTATCTTTGTCTGTTTTTGAACCTTTTGAACTACTTTCGTATATATATATATATATATATACAAGTATTGTTCAAAAAGCTGTATGCTTTATATTATTTTTTTTATTTGTCGAACTCCTCTCACATATGTAGTGGCCTAATATGCACTGCAATTAGAACAGAAATCGAAATTAGTTTTTCTTTCTAGTTCTATGAAAATGTTTACTGCCTCAACAAAAATATTCTGCTGGTGAGACATAGAACTTTTTTGAACGAACCTTGTATATAAGGAAGAAATCATAAGTATGATACGTTTTTCAAACCGAGTCTATTCCTGATTATATCATATGCTTATTGTTAATTATTATCTATCAATTTACATCTGTTAAAAATCGAGAATTTCAACGCGATAATAGTTTTATATTAAGTCATAGAACACGTGCCTTCAGTCTACTCAACGTAAGGTTTAGCCAGTTCGGTTCAAAAGTGTTTGATACATTTACACCTTTGCTTTCAGGAGATGCTTGTCTCCTCATGTAGAGACTAACAGAAATCATATATCCTACTTGCTTTGAAGCGCCTTTGTTGTTTAGTTTCAATCAACCAAATATCTAAGAGGAAGCTTCCTCTATGTCTATCCCTTACCATTCCCAGATTAGGTGGAAAAAGTTCGTGTTAAGAATGCCATGGTATTTTCTTCTTTTGTTAGCTTGTGTATTAAACCAACCTGATTTCTCAGGTTTTATAGATCTGAAGCTCTATGAGACCGAATAAATGTCTGCACAATTAGTTAGCACACGTTAACTTGAAATTTAGCACGTGAAACTCAGAGTCGTGAGTTTAGCCTATATAAGTTTATTTTATAGTTGAACTTTCGTGATATGGATCTGAAAATCTTGAGCATAGAGAAAGACAATTTAGTTATTTAGGTCATTTTTAGCGGTAAGTTTTAATTTTAGATGCATGATTGTATATGTATATATACATTCGAGGTGCATACAATAAGTTTACATACTTTTTTTGTATAGGCATTTAAAATTCGCATAGACTCTTGAAAATTCAGTACGTTATTGCTATACATCTTATGAGATAACTGACCAATTTTTATAATTTCAGGTTCAAATGAACGGCTACAGCAGGAATTGGAATATACCCTACTAAATCCTGATTGTCACAGCTGGTGAAATTCAAAAATGCAATCTGATACTTTAGAAGAACGATATGCAATAAAATTCTGTTTTAAACATGGAAAAAATGATGCCACAGAAACGTATGGAATGCTTCAGACTGCTTCTGGAGCATCTTGCATTAATCGAGCATCAGTTTTTGAGTGGCATAAGAGATTCAAGGAAGGTATGGAGTCTGTGAGGGATGATGAGAGGTGTGGGAGGAGTAAGGAAGTTAATAGACCAGAGTTGGTTGGCCAAAGGGTTAGGGTAAGGGTTTCTATGTTGAGGTTTTAAGGGAGTTTAGGAAGATGTTCCGTCGGAAGAGGCCAGCACTCTTCAAATCGGGTCAATGGCATTTCCACCAGGACAATGCACCAGTCCACAACTCCATCCTTGTCACAGACTATTTAACAGTTCCTCACCCACCTTATAGTCCAGACCTTACTCCCTGTAACTTTTGGTTATTCCCTAAGATCACAGGCTGTCGTTATGAGACAATTAAGGAGATGAAAGAAGCCGTGACGGAAGTCATGGACAAGCTCACACAAGAGGAATTTCATGGAGCCTTCAAGAAGTTGTTAAAACGGTACAACAAGTGCATTGCAGCTGGAGGAGATTACTTCGAAGGGGACCAGAGTTTCACGTGTGTACTATCAATAAAAGTGGCCACACGAAAAAAGTCTGAAAACTTATTTAATGATCCTCGCATATATATATATATATATATATAATATAACTGACTAAAATACCTTTCTCTTTCTCTCTCTCTCTCTCTCTCTCTATATATATATATATATATAGAGAGAGAGAGAGAGAGAGAGAGAAAAAGAAAGAGAAAGGTATTTTAGTCAATTCCCCACTCTCAAAGGATCAATAATAGTTTTAATATTTCACGGAAATTGTAATTTGTATATAAATGATAATTTACCATTTTAATGTGTAAATTAATTTGATGTAGTTTGTCTCGGAATTTGTTGTGTCGAAAATAAATGCTTGTTTTCAGATTAATATCAAATTGCTATCCACCAAACATTGTTTTTAGACGTTGAAAAATACAATGATTGTATAACATTGATTTTACGAAGTTTTTAATGAAGCTGCGGTTAATAAATTGGAATGAAAAGCAGGCTATTTATGAGTATATAAATAGCATATAATGAACATAGCAGAAAATCTCAGTGTTAGCATAATTATGATGATGAATTCGGAATCACTTTCATAGATTTGGTCTTAAAACAAATTATTATTAGTAAATTTTAAGATTCACTCGAAACCATGCAATAATTATCAAATTATTAATATTAAATAGGAATACTTGATACCATAAAACGGTTTGCATATTATTTGTATTAGATAAGAATACTTAATATCATATTTGTGTATATCCTATATACCCAACCCCTCCGCTCGGGCAGGATATGACACAAGGTCAATTTTTAAGCGGAGTTTAACAGGTTTGAATTCAGAGTTTTCCTTCTCCTAGACTAGTTGCCTACCCAAGGCTGAAGAACCTAGTCTGTCCTACTATTTACCCATAGCTGGAGGGAGAATAATTGGATTCATACCTTTCCCAAGGGTATTAGTGCTATGTGAAATAGCAATCAGTCAAGTCCAGGATTTGAACTCGGGTCGCCGTGTTCATTTCCTACAACGATAACAATTACACCACGGGCACCTTATATTTGTGTATATAAACAAATTATTATCATTATTATTTCACTCTTTGTGTCTTCTTCACACCAGCGTTAGCAGGTGGCATTTCTCTGGAGTCTAAGTGAAAGCAAGTCTTCGCATGTCTTTAAAACTCTTCGTCGTATGCCAGCCAACCTTAAAATTTCATTGCCTAGTCGACTGGGGCTATAGAATACAGTGACTGCATCTCTGAAGAGGGGTAAGACCCAACGAGTATCCTTGTTATGACACTAAACAAACTGATAGTGAGCTTCCAGTAATGCTGGAGCTTTGGGGAATGCGCAGCACCTCTTCATTACCATTGCTCCCAGGTCCACTCTGGCCAAGTGTGGTAGCACCTGATGGGGCCCTATCTATGGGTTAAATAGAACTAATGGCATACTTATGCTAAACTGAGTTTTTGACCAAACTGAATAGCGTGAAATAGAAATATTTTTCACTATTAAACCGTACTTACATTTAAACTGCGGGCTTATGCTAAACTGAATTACTTGAAATAGAATTGTTTTTGACATATAAACTATACCTAAACTAAACTGAATTGTTTAATAGAGACCTGTTTTGAAATTTAACTGTGTGTAAACAAATTATGTACTTATACAACACTGAATAAAGTTGAATTAGACCTGCTTGACTAATTGAATAGTTTGAAAAAGAAATATTTTTCACAATGAAACTGTACTCACATTTAAACGGCTAAACTGAATTGCTTGAAAATGAACTGTTTTTGAGACTGAAACTGTACCTACACTAAACGGAGTTGCTCTGTCTGTGTCTGGATGTCTGCCGTCTTTGTCTATGATGTGCTCAAAATATTTTATCCCTTGTAGCAAGAATTCGCATTCATTTTCCTTTATTTTGAAACCAGTCTTGTAATTGTTTGAATACTTGGTAGATATGGTCAGTATGCTGTTCCATGTTTCTGTTAGCTATAATAATGTCGTCCAGATATGCGATAGGAAAGTCAAGGCCGCCCAACATGGTGTTCATGACCTGCTGAAAAATAGCGGGTGCAACCATGACCCCAAACGCAGGTCTTTCGTATCTGTAAAGGCCTCAATAGGTGTTGATACAGAGAAGATTAGTGATGTCATTGTTGACTGGGATTTGCAGGTAAGCGTCGCTTAAATCGATTTTCGAAAAAAAAAACTGCGGTCGTACAGTTTAGTGAATACTTCCTCGGGACTGGGTAGTGGGTAATGAAAGTCGAGATGTCAGCACAAACACGGATTTCCCCAGATTTCTTTTTAATACAGACTAAGGGGGCAGCCCACTGGCTGTATTCTGTTTTTGATAGGATCCCGACATTTTCTAGTCAATCCAACTTCTGGTTTATTTTGTCAAGGGATGCAAATGGCACGTTACGTTTTCTTATGAAAACTGGTTGCAGGTTTTGCTTTGATTTTAATTCTGTGGCCACTTTCGTACATTTCCCAAGACCAGGAGCGAATATTTCTGCCAGTTCCTTTTTTAGTTTAGATATCAAATTTTCTGTTGCCGATGAACACGATTCTGCTTTTCTGCAGAACGTAGATACAGGCAAGTCCCATAAATTGGATTCATGCATCCAGTCCCAACCAAATAGGTTTTCGGTGTTTTTATGCATATATAAAACTGTTTTGACATTTTACTGTGTAAACAAAATCTGTACTTACGCTTAACTGAATTAGCTGAATTAGAACTGTTTTACTAAACTGAATAGCTTGAAATAGAAATGTTCTTGTCACTTAAACTATGTACTCATGCTAAACTGAATTGTTTAAAATAGAACTGATCATTTCCATAAAAATGGATTTGGCATTAAATAACCTACAAAGGTTGATATGCCATAAAACCCAACCAACCAACCAAATTAAAATTGCAGTAGTCTGGAAAGTCTCTATTCGTCGTCCGATTTCTTGCACTTCCAGACTTCTTTCCAATCCTTTGGGGGAACGTTCGAAGCTCACCACTTACTATTGTTATTATGGTCACCTCCATGTTTTGCAAATTTATCAGACCTTTTGCAATATGTAATTCCTTATCTATTTTTACTTTCCTCGATTTTCTCTTTATTTTCCACCATAGGGCAAACTGTCTTTTTTACGTTAATCATCACAAGGTATGGCCTCCTGCCTTGTGATCTGTTTGTATCTCAAAATCCTACAGAAATTAATACGTCTCATCTAGAATAGATTCTAGTTTGCTCATGTACCATTTTATAGGAAGGTCAAATTTCAATTTTTTGCACAATTCTCAGTGGATCACCTTCCACGCCAAGTCGTGTCTAGTCTTATACTCCCTTTGAACAAGTTTGCTACATTCTCTTAGAACGGGATTTAACGTTTCATATTGGTGATCACATAACCTTCGTTTGCTATTTTGTTGCATATTATCAATTTTGGTTTTAGATATAATTCGTTCTCATGGCGTTGATTTGTGATGCGTTTAGAAAAAGATTCAGTTTCGCTCTTAAGGTTTCCCTTTTGCTGTCATTTCCAAGTCTTACTGTATGAGATTTCTCCAGTTTGTCGCTCGAAATATCCATACACTTGTTTTTCTTCCCATTTCTCTTTCGTAGATTATGTTCTTGTTATCTTTCTCATTGCGTTGTCAGTGCTATTCTCCGCCACTGCGATTTCTTTACTCTATCATTATTATTTTACTCCTGTGAGATTTTTTCACGCCAGCGTTAGCTCATGGTTTTTCACTGGAGTTTGAGTGACATCAATCACTTCAAGTATCCAGGCATCTTCTCAGAATTCTGGCCGATCTTAATAATGTTGTAGTTTGGATGGTGTCGACTTGTCCCCTTATTTCTAAATCTTCCAGTACTTTTACCATTTTGGTGGGGGGTGGAATTTTCAAAGTGCATTAGTTACAAATGGTATCAACGTTACCTTCATGTTCCTTAGATTTTTAGTTCTCTAATAAGTTCTGCATATTTATCTTTCTTTTCACTTTTTTTAAATTATGCTTTGTGAGTTTTTTCACTCCAGTGTTAGCTGGTATTCTTTCACTAGAGTCTGAGTAATAGCAAGTTGTCTCAGTTCTCCAGAACTCTTCTCAGTATTCTAACTAACTTACCAATGTTGTAGTCTTGATGGTCTCAATTTTCCTGTTTTACGAATACTCCATCCTTTCTTCCAAGTCTTTACTGGCCACTCTAAGCACACCTGTTATGTTTCAGCTAAATTTTTGGCTTCTTACAATCCTTCAACTCAGGTCTTTATACCAAACCTAGAACGAGGAAAGTAAGTTTTCATATATATATATATATATAGTATATATATATATATATATATATTATATATATATATATATCTGTAAGAAAAATAAAATCTACTCATATTAGGATTATAAAGTTTTTCCCATCCTACTATGGGTATTGATATGAATCAATAACACCAAATTTAACAGGACTTCTTCAGATCCAATGGATATAATTAATACAGGCAGAATGGACACAAGAGAAAAGGGTGAGTTACATTGAGCTCTTTACCAGGAAGATTTAAATGTTCATAGTTGAATAATTAAATTGTTCTGACGGAATTATTCCCGACTCCTACTAAAGTTTCACCTCAACAGCTCATCAGGGAGTCTCATACTGACCAATAATAAAGGAGAAAACGCCGTATTTTATATTCAACAAAAACCTACCTATTCTTAACATTTACATAACAACAAAATAACATGAAAAAAAATAATAAAAAAATAAAAAGTAAAAAGTAAAAAAAACACCTTACTTTTATTTATAAAAAAAACAAAACAACCCCCCAAAAAGCCTCAGGTTTAAATACTCAGAAAACTATCCCTAATTATAAAGCAACCACCCCCTTTTGTGTTTACAACTATTTAACACCTCCGATCTTTGGTTTAACATATCCCTACTTTTACAAGACGCTATTGCTAATTTTTCCTCCATGCAAAGCAAACAATCCCTATCGCCAGCCCTATATTTACGGCACTTCTTTATTACTTCCCATTTCAATATCGGATCTATTCCTTTTTTATCCTTGACCTCCCACACATAACTAGATAACGTGGTACAATGCCTATACTTCTCGTGGGAGAAACTCGTTTTATGGTTATAGTACCTAGCCTTAAATTCACCTTGCGTCGACCCAAAATATAGCTTTTTATTTCTATCATTACCCGGATCACTATATACTTCCACTTTATACACCACACATTCTTGTTTACATTTGCCTTCCAGTGGGCATCTAACCTTATCCCTACAATTACATTTAGCAATCCCCTTATTTTTCTCTTTACTTAGTTTAGCTATATTACTCTTATTTATTATGCCATTAATGTTGGGCATGCAACTATAACTTAATTTAACACAATTGTTATTAAATATCTTATATAGCAGGTTCCACTGGAGAAATTTCTTTTTAACAACTTAAAAAAATATTTTCCTAAGTTATTGACTACTTCCATGTTATAGGGGCGGGTTAAACCATAAAATTTTTCTAGGTCTATTTCTCCTTTTTTGCGTATTACTTCTCTCCCTATCCCGATATTCTAATTTGATCCTATATCCGTCATTCTTCAATGCCTCCTCCAGCTTGCTTCGTTCAAAAATTTCCTAATTAGAGGAGTTATACGATAACCTATGCTCTATTCCCTTAGGTATGTGTTTAAATACTTGTATTGGGTGTTGGATCCCCTGTCCTCATAACGTAGGTCCTGGTTCCTTTTTCTAAACGGAGATACCGTTCCATTATTTAGGTTTAAAGTAACATTAGGATAATCGGCAATTTTTAGGTCTGTTTGCGTATCTAACTTAAATCCAAACTCGCCAAACAGCCTATGCAATCTTTCTCTAATACCATCACATTTTTTCGGTGTGCACGATAATCAAACCATCTTCATGATAAAGTCCATGGCTACTTGGGTCCACAATCTTATTAATGGTATACAATAATACATACCCCTCGAGCTCACAAATTTCGGCCCCATCATATGCCCCTATTGCTGTGTCGAAATTTCCACCTTCCCCTTTTTTTATCCATATACTATCTTTATAGTATAGCAATGTTTTACGACAATGCTTAATAATCTTCACCTTCTCTAAAGGTATCACTATATATTCTTTAGCCAAATCTAACGCCCTATCTAATGTCCTTTCGGTTATCGATGGGTAAAATTCCCTAATATCATATTTGATAAAAGAACACCTATCATTCTTATCGTATTCCTCAAACCACTTAATACAATCTTTTGTGCTCCGCCATTGGTTGATGTTTAATGCTAGCCTAAGCAGAGCATATATATCTTGGACGATTATTTTATTAACCCTACCTATCTGTGTTTTGGCCGGGTTAATAAGCCTACATTCAGGATTAGTCTTGAAATCACTTTTTGGTCCTTGATCGTAATGAAACAATTCTTCGTATTGTATTTTTCCCCTCTATCTACAATACCTAATCTATGCGCCAACATTTTTGCTTCGCTATTCAACTCCTTTTCGAGATCTGGTGGTGCTTTTCTATAATATTTAACCACCTCCTTAAACATCATTTGCTTATATTTACCCTTTTCTATTTCGTACAAGTTACCCGACTTATCCGACTTTGCAAATATGCTGTCGGACTCCTTAATTCTCCTCATATCTTCACACATTTTCAGCTGGATATTATTGCGCATTTTCCTAAATTTTATCTCCTTAACCATTCCTATCATTTCAGCCTCAAACTTATCCATCTCTTTAATATGGGGAGGTTCCTAGTTTTAAACCCATATTTCTCCCGTCCCTCCTTTTAAGTACAGTCAATCGCATTGAGAAAAAAATATGCCTTCCATCTCATATTTTTTATAAAATATTCTATCCTTCTCAACGGAACTAACTTATACTGATGCCTATTAGGTATTGGTATATTTTTATATGAATACTTTATATTCGCCTTCTCCATAGTAACAGGAGCAAAAAAAGTGCTCAATGGTAAACACCAGGGCTTAAATATTAGTAAATAGTAGATTAGCATATATGTGCTATAACCAAACGGGGGACATCTCCACTCTAAAAGGAACCCCTCTTGAACTAGTAGACAAATTCACGTACCTAGGAAGCAGCGTCGAATCAACCGAAAAGGACATCGAAACGAGGTTAACGAAAGCATGGACAGCTATCAATAGACTATCGACTATATGGAAATCAGACCTAACCGATAAAATGAAACGCAGTTTCTTCCAGGCAGCGGTCACATCGATACTGCTATATGGATGCACTACATGGACGCTGACAAAACGGCTGGAGAAGAAACTAGATGGCAATTACACAAGAATGCTGCGTGCAATCCTGAACAAGTCCTGGCAGCAACACCCCACAAGACACCAACTGTACGGCCACCTGCCCCCTATCACGAAAATTATTCAAGTTAGGCGAACCAGACATGCAGGACATTGCTGGAGAAGCAGAGATGAACTCATAAGTGATGTACTCTTATGGATCCCCACACATGGCCGCGCAAAAGCAGGACGACCAGCACGAACGTACATTCAGCAGCTATGTGAGGATACAGGTTGCTGTCTTGAAGACCTACCTAGGGCGATGAACGATAGGGAGGAGTGGCGAGAGAGGGTCAGGGATATCCGTGCTGCCAGCACGATATGATGATGATGATGATGTATGTATGTATTTGCTGCCTCCTTTTTTGGACGTTAACTTCCCAATCCCATTGATAAAGCTCTCCATAAGAGGAGAGTAATTCCTCAAAGTTAACATAAGAATGTAATAGATCTGGGTTGTTTAATGTTTTTTTAAGTACTTTCAGGGTCAAGTTATCATGTGATAATATCCATCTATTTTATTGGATTTCTGATATTGATGTGACAATCTAAGATGCGTTTTTCATGATTCAGTATTATTATTTTATCGAGACAAAAATCTTGATCGATCTGTTTTCTCGCTAAAAGCATGTACGTATAAGTTGTTGTTAGGCATAAAAAGAAGAAATTTATATCTACATTCTTGTAACTTGTAAACTGTCATTAATCTGAAACTTTAAATCCAAATATTTATAGGATACGAGGTTGTAATTTGCGGACATGTACACCATGTATTCTTATATGCGTAGCAGTTATTCAGACACATCACTTTTAACATTTGGTACAAAAGATCAAGCTAAGGCAAATGAACGTCAGCGGATAGCAGTTTTTGCTGTCTGATATGTTATAAAACACTGTCGGCTGGAGTGGTAGAATACACCAACTGTATTTCTGCCGAGCGGTAAGACCTCCACTCAAGAGGAGTATCCTTATTTGACATTTAACCATCTGATGACGAGGCCCCAGCTTTGGATATGTGGAGAATATGGAGTACCAGTTCATTGCTATTGTTCTCAGGTTCACTCTGGCCCAGAGTGGTAGAACCTGGCAGGATCCTATCTATGGGTAAAAAAAACAATGTGTGTAAATAAATGACTAATGTTAAATTGGGAATGTTATATTGAAATACTGGAAACCATTTAACAGAAGAAGAAGAAGAAGAAGAAGAAGAAGAAGAAGAAGAAGAAGAAGAAGAAGAAGAAGAAGAAGAAGAAAGACCTCAGGATTATGTAAACATGTTTACAAATAATTTATGTTTCATATACATGTATAAAGAGGATTTGGTATTAAATGGCTTACAATGGTTGATATGCCATAAAGCCAAACCAACGGAAATCATGTTTAATATACATATGTATATATATGAAGAAGATTTGGTATTAAATGCCTTATAATCGGTGATATGCCATAAAGCTCAACCAAAGTAAAACAAATATCTAATATATATATATTAAAAGGATTTGGTATTAAATAGCTTACAATGTGTTGTATAGTGGTTAGGAAAAGACACAACTTAAAAGTTTAAACCCAAGACTATTTTTCCACGGATCATGAATACTTATAAATATATTTATCGGTATCTAATCATATGTGCATTTTTGATATATATATGAGAATAGGTTGCATTGCTAATAGTTTGGGAGTAAATTAAAGTAGATCTTTTGGGTATCACCCACCTTTTTCCACACAATGAACTAGTCCATCAGCCATAGATAGCAGTAGCTACTAATACCAGGGCAGACTAGAAGGTGAAGAGCAGCTTCTTATAGGAATAATATTAGAGCGTTGGAGACTGGAGATCGCGCTAGATCACCTTACTCACTACTGTAATAACGGAAGCCAATACTATCGTTGGACTATCGCTTGTAATATTAAAAAAAGAACAAACCACGATATGAGAGGAAATAGAGATATATTCTCTGGGAAATATATATACAATAGAGAGACTATTTGTAGACAAGAACATAAGACTAGTGAATACAGAATAAAGATATAGTCCAACTATAGTATTGGCTTCCGTTATTACGGTAGCAAGTAAGGTGATCTAGTGCGATCTCCAGTTTCCAACACTCTAATACTATTCCAATAAGAAGCTGCTCTTCACCTTCTAGTCTGCCCAGGTATTAGTAGCTACTGCTATATCTGGCAGATGGACTTGTTCATTGTGTGGAAAAAGGTGGGTGATACCCAAAAGATCTACTTTAATTTACTCCCAAACTATTAGCAATGCAACCTATTCTCATATATATATATATATATATATATGGGAATAAGTAATGTTGAATACAATTATTAGATTTAAATAGCAACTCTTGAATCTCTTTAACTGAGTGTCTAATTGAATCATTGGTTTTACATGGCAAAACTTACAGCTATTTGACTACGTGCAAATGTATGTATGATGTTGAATATAATTAGTGTTGAATAGCAATACTTGTAACAATTTTACAGTCTGCAAGGAAATGATTCCTGCTGAGTAGATTTATCAGTGTTTGATATTAGCCGTTTAAACCATTCAATTGTGGGCAAAGAAATTAATAGTACATAAAATTATTCATTTTCGATGGAAATACTTGAAACCATTTAACTGTGATAAAAATGTGCGAAGGTGGTTTAAAAACGTTATAAAGAAAATCTGTTTATAAATCACATATATTCAATACACACACACACACACACACACATATATATATATATATATACGTGTGTGTGTGTGTGTGTGTAGATAGAATTTGCCAGTACATAATCTGCAATGATTGATAAGCCTTGGAACCAAATCAATACACTCACACACATATTCCATTTAACTTGTCGGCATCTTCCTTGATTGCAGAAAGCTACTAGAGAATTGTGGAAGGAAGCAAAGAGACAAAGATATCTTTTAAATTTCACTTAAATTTTTGGGTTTAAAACGGCTACTCTATTGCGAGAAGTTTTCCTGGATTAGTAAAAATATGTCCGTTTTTCAGAAAAAGCGTTGAAATATATTTGTCATTTTCCGTGGTGATAAGTTTAAAGTCAGTGGTAATGCCAAATAGTATTCTTTCATTAGAGTCGCTGCTAACAGGAGACACAAACTGCCTCCTCACCCCAAGTCGGAGACCAGGTGAATATGTATACTACCGGCTAGTAGCCGAGGAAAAAGCACCCTCTCAGTCCTATGACGAAAGCTGAAGTAAGAATGGGTTTCTCTCAGGTGCCAATAAACCTGTCTTCCAGGCATGCACGGTTCCTCCTTCCTGCCTGAAGTTTCTAGAAATTGCTAATAATCTAGGTTCTTGCAACTCGAGTGAAATTTCTTGAACCATCTGACTTCTCTGTGATTAACTGCACCTTCACTTTTGGCTCAACAAATGTTTTTGGTTGCATTTACGGCGTTATGGTCCTAGTTTAAACTCCTAAATCATAAGTTCCTTCGTCTGTGTGGCTTTAAAATCACACACGGTTTGAACTACCTCAGGCATGTGATATCATCATAATCATCATCATCATGTCGTACCGCTAGCACGGATATCCCTGACCCTCTATCGCCACTTCTCCCTATCGTTCATTGCCTCTGGCAGGTCTTCAGGGCTACACCCCGTATCCTCACATAGCTGCTGTATGTATCTTTGTCTGGTTGTCCTGCTTTTGCTCGGCCATATGTGGGGGTCCATAGGAGTACATCACTTATGAGCTATTAAGTGGTAATCCAAGATGAATTGGAATCCCCAGTTCAAGACTTAATGTTAACGGATAGGTAACGAATTCTTTAAAATAAAATTTCAAAAAGTGAAATACATAAATATTAACATATAAAAATATCTTGCACGAAAAAATGTTTCCTCTTCTATACGGAAACAAGGTAGGGATGTCTACATCACATTCTAAGCACAAATGTATTATCTTCATTCAACGAGGGCCACGGTACCAGAAACAAATTTATAATGGAGCTACTGAGTTGATTTTTTTCTGTTAAATACATTTAAAATATATATACATGAAGCTTGAGAGAGAGAGAGAGAGAGAGAGAGAGAGAGAGAGAGAGAGAGATTATTATATGAATATAATAGATAACAGTATTCATATATAAGAATATACAAGTGTACTTAGGTATAAACAATTATATTTATGACTTCACAAAAAAAAAGAAAAGAAACTGTGTCTATGTGTGAACCTCAACGAGTATTTTTGAAAATACGGAAAAATTACTGAGAATGTTTTGATAACAAAATAAAGATTTTATTTTCCAAATATAACAAATTCAATATTCATGTAAACAATATACGTATAGTCATCCACAGATAGATCTGTTTCGTTCTAACATAACTCATGAGTATGACTAGAAAGTAGCTACCCATAGCTGGGAACGAAACCCGGTTTGACTCAAACGCCAAAACGAGGCCTCTAACCATTCAGCCACGAGAATCCATTAGCTGCGAAGTAAATTTTAAACGGTTATGAATCACAATTACTATTGTTTACATACATCTGTTCAACGGCTGCCTAGACCTTAATTCAAATACGAAGAGGCTTGCAATGAACCCTAATGGCAACACGATTACTTCTTCGCCAGAGAACTCAACCCTACGGGGATAGGGGAGTATATATATCTCTATAGTCATCCACATATATATATATAGTCATCCATCTCTATAGTCATCTCTCTCTATATATATATATATTCAAATACATATTTTATCTAAATCTTAGCAAATTTATTTTAGGTTTGAAATTCTTTTACATTTTTATTTTTGGTAATGTCGTGGCTGTAGAGTTTTGTAATTGATAATACCTAATGATATCTGTTTAGTTGCATAACTTTTTTTAGCGTTCATTGCAAGCCTCTTCGTATTTGAATTGAGGTCTAGGCAGCCGTTGAACCGATGTATGTAAACATAACTTTTTTTTACTTGAAATGATATAATTATGGTATCTTTGGGTTAGAAGAAAATTATTCGCTGAATAAAAATATTATTTTCTATCAAGAAAAGCTTCATCAGCATAATACATCGCACTACCATTACATGAGAATTTCTCATAAATGCCGAGGAGCACTATTTTATGTGATCCATGAATGTAAAAATATATGTAAAATCATATCGAAGTCATGGTTATCTTTCGATGGCTGTTTTTATTCTCATCTATAGAAGCCACTCTTATAGATGAGCAGCAGTAGTTCCCCGATCGAACTGACAATCCTAAGCGATAACCTGCAAGACTCACACGTCCAGGACAAGGTTAGGCATTGTGCTTAGCGGTCAAAGGGTTTATTTGCGTACCTTTACGTCCATCATGTTGCTTCCCATGTGTACGTGTTAAAAAAAAAGGAAAAGAAGTGCATGGACAGCTATCGGTAGGTTCTCAATCATATGGAAATCAGACCTGACCGATAAAATGAAACGCAGTTTCTTCCAGGCAGCGGTCGTATCGATACTGCTATATGGATGCACTACTTGGACGCTAACTAAACGGCTGAAGAAGAAGCTAGACGGCAATTACACAAGAATGTTAAGAGCTATATTGAACAAGTCCTGGTGGCAAAACCCCACAAGACACCAACTATACGGCCACCTACCTCCCATCACGAAAACTATACAAGTTAGACGAACCAGACACGCAGGACACTGTTGGAGAAGCAAGAACGAACTCATCAGTGATGTACTCCTATGGACCCCCGCATATGGCCAAGCAAAACAGGACGACCAGCTCGAACATACATACAGCAGCTACGTGAGGATATGGGATGTAGCCCTGAAGACCTGCCAGAGGCGATGAATGATAGAGAGGAGTGGCAAAAGAGGGTCAGGGATATCCGTGCTAGCGGCACGACATGGTGATAATGATGATATCGTAGTTATCTTTAAATAAAGTATGTCCCTCATTATGATGTAGCTTCCTGTTGTCATGGCTTATATTACGCTGTCAGTCGCCTCTGCAGAGGTGCAATACCTTGAGAAAAAATAAAAAGAGTCCTTTGGGTTTGACATTAAACTAGACCTCATAGTAAAGCACCTGAATTAAAAAAAAAAAATTGGTGAGGGCGGAGTACACAATCGTTGTCATTGATCCCAAGTCTTTTCTGACACCAGCCAAGATCGCATGTATGTGCCAAATAGACCGATTAAAAAGCTATTTGAATTTGATAGGACCATATGTTAAAAAAAAACTATTTAAAAACTACACAAAAAGGTACTGTGGAAAGCGATTCCGTAACTTCCACCCACAAAATAAACCTCGAACGGTTGTCATTCTGCAACTATAAATCAATCATTGTGATTTCATGTTTACTAAGCTTGTTTTGCAAACCAGTAACTACATGGACATAAGATCGATCCTCAATGGATCACCATTCTTCCGACTTTGTTCTTTATTTTCTCGATACTGAAGGAGATACATAGCAAGAAGGTTAGACTTGAGTGGTGTGTTATTCTCTCTTTCTCTCTCTCTCTCTATATATATATATATATAGTTATTAATTAGAAGCCCATTATAAATTCACTGGGTTTTGCCAGACATGTAATATTCAGAACAACTTATTCTGCAATCACCACAAATTAACCAATTCATTCATTATAAAAAGAATTCCAAAGTTATCACGAATCTGCAGAAGCCAAAATGTAATTTATTTACTGTATTGCACACACAATAAAAGGCAAAGCAAAAAGGCCGTTTTACTTTAGATTGAATAACTACAAACACGGAATTAAATCTATGGATTAAAATAAACTGATAATTGTAGAACAATATTTCCACTCAATTGGACACGATTTTAACAGAGATACAAAATAGAAAGAAGTGAAAAAATCACATTGAACCACATTACGACGATAATAGACACACATGAAGATAAATGAATAAAGAGTCTCCAAACGCGGGTCCCCAATGTTTTAAACATCAACCTAACCCATCTCCGAAGCACTGTGTTGAAATAGGATGGACATATATTAGATGACATGTAAACACATAAAAAAAACTAATGCCTAATTCAAACATCTGATTAAAACATCGAGGATAGTTTGAAACACGTTCCACGCACACAAAACAAATATCTTCTACGTGTAGAGGGTTGGTTGGTTCGTTGATTGGGTTTATGGCATATTAACGTTTGTGGGTTATTTAATGCCAACTCCATTTTTAAACAAATAATCAGTTCTATTTCAAATAATTCAGTTCAGCATAAGTGCACAGTTTAACTGTCAAAAACATTTCTTTTTCAAGCTATTCAGTTTAGTCAAGCAGTTCTAATTCAAACAATTCGACAGACGGATTCGTTGTATTACAACTCTTCAGTGTGGCTAAATATGTAGGTCGCTTGAAGCTGGGATCGAAACCCGCCCAATTTAATGTCAGCCATCAAGCGAACCACTCCACGAGTAGAGCTTACATCCAGGAGTTTATGACTGCAGATATCAGAAAATGTTCAGTTCAAAATGCTAAGATAAAACAAATGTCCATTAAATGAATGGATATGCTTCGTTACCATTTCCTTTTTAATTCCCCTCTTCTTTTTTTGCAGGTGGGGGCGCATAAAATCTTTTAATAACTATTCTAATAACTATTTTGAAAATGTAAACGACAAAAATTTCTTAATTAATTTCAGTTGAAGACTGTTGAGAACAATTATTAAATAAACAACTATAAAGAAATATACCTATTTGCTTTATTCTTGCCCATCGTATATATATATATATATATATATAATCCGAGGAAAATATTCTAAGGATTAGACTATTAAGTAATAATACAAAGGGAAGCGTAGTATTCAGTTGAGTGCTTAATGCCTACGGTTATCGACTGTATAATTAATTCTAAATTAAAAATACTTCGAAACTCACATGAAACTTCTACATTGAAAGAAAAATTCAATTTTGAATTTTCATTATCAATTTATTTCGGGTCTATAAAATTACCCTCTTCAGATGGAGAAAATACAGCAGTGTATTTGAATATAACTTAGGTAGGTTTACATTGCTTCCGGCGAGAAGTTTTCTTTTTTATATTCAGTCTTTTATATTAAAAAAAAATTTTTAATAGAGAAAGTATATTATCAAATTTAATGTTTCATATTTCGACCATTATTTTTTTTTTCAATTGAAAAGACTAAAAAAAATTGTTTTCTAATTCTCTTCTCGCCGGAAGCAATGTAAACTTGCCTAAGATATATTAAAATATACAACTGTATCATTTCTCCATTTGAAGGGAGTCATTTTATTGCCTCGAAATAAATTTAGAATGAAACTAAAAAAATTAATTTTTTTTCGAATCTATCATATATATATATATATATATATATATATATATATACACTAACAGTCCAAAGTATTTGGCTATCCTAAAAGTTTTTATTTCTCATCCTAAAAGTTTTATTGAAACATGATTAGTATCACAATGTTTTTATTTATTATTAGAAAAGCAAATAATTCTCAGTAACTTTGTCCAAGCATAATCAAATACCTTTGGAAAAATTGGTTTGAAGGCGTTTTTCTTCTTAAGTATTGAGCATGAATAAAACTTTTTACAAGAGATACATGATATCACCTCTTAAAGAGAAATTGGACTATATTGTGTTGAATTATTGCTTGCTCCACGCTAACGCAGAGGACTATTTCATCCGAGTCATCAGCTTGCATGACAGAAGGCTTACTGCTCCAGATATCACATCACAACTGAAATAATGCAGTGAAAAGATGTGTCAGCTTCCACTGTAAGGAGGAGACTTTGTAAAGCTGGCCGATAGAGCAGAAATGCTGCAAATAAACTACTGTTGAGGAAGCGAAACAATGTCAAAAGGCTCCAGTTGGCCAAGGTATACAAAAACTGGACAATAGAATCATGGGATACAGTTCTTTCATGTGGAGAATCAAAGTTCAAAATCTTAGTACATATATATATATATATAGAGAGAGAGAGAGAGAAAGAGAGAGAGAGAGAGCTGTGTTGTTTGTTATTTAATGTCAAACTTCTGGGGTTATTTAAAGCCAAATTCTTTTAAAAAGCAATAGTGGTACTATTTAACCCATAGCTAGGAGAGAAGCAGAAGATACCCTGCACAAAAATTACGGACGCGGACTACTCCGATGACATAGCGCTTCTGGCAAATACACCTGCCCAATCAGAAACCCTGCTACATAGTCTTGAACGAGCAGCTGGTGGCATAGGCCTCAATGCGAACACACACAAGTTCTCTGAAACTGGTAGACAATTTCACCTACCTACGAAGCAGTGTCTCATCAAAACGCAACTACCAAAGGCATGGACAACTACCGATAGGCTATCAGTCATATGGAAGTCAGACCTGACCGATAAAATGAAACACATTTTTTTCAAGCAGTGGTCGTGTCGACACTGCTGTATGGATGCACTACATTGACGCTAACTAAACGTATGGAGAAAAAACTTGACGGCAACTACACAAGAATGGTTCGACCAATACTGAACAAGTCTCGAGAGTAGCACCCCACAAAAGACCAGCTGTACGGCCATTTATCACCCATCATGAAAACTATCCAAGCAAGACGAACCGGACATGCGGGACAATGCTGGAGAAGTAGAGATTTACTCATAAGTGACGTACTCCTATGGACCCCCTCACATGGACGAGCAAAGCGAGGACGTCCAGTTCGGACCTACATACAACAGCTCTGTGTCGATATCGGATGTAGCCTTGAAGACCTACTGGAAGTGATCCACGATAGAGAGGGGTGGCAGGAGAGGGTCAGGGAGATCAGTGCTGATGGCATGGTATGATGATGATACCTTCCCAATGGTATTTGTCAGAAAATAAACATAATAGCACGACTGGAGTTCGAACTCGCTTACTACGATTCCGCAGTCCCGCACTTTAACCATTACACAACAGGGACACTCCTGAGAGATGTGTGTGTATATTGCCTTGTTTGCTTGGGCTGTAGAATATGCCGACTGTACATCAGAAGATGGATAAGTTCCTCTTAAAGAATATTCTGTGTATGATACTAAACTGCAATAAAAAGTAAAGTTATCAATGGATTTCTTGAGCAAAAGGAATTACGTTGATGCCAATGAATAAAGAAATTTAAACGCTCAAAACACATCAGAATGAGTTAAAATATATGGAAAAAAAAGCCAGTTGAGAGCAATAATCACCAACCAATGAAACTTAAATGTAAAATCCTATCTTCGTTAGCAAGTCCCTTTAAGAAACTCCCCTGACGCAAACGAGTACACAGATATCGCAGAGAAAAAATACTTGAAAGTTGGCATGAACACTAGCAAACGTCGTGAGATATAAAGCTAGTGCTGGGGCGGGGGGGTTGCCTGTTTTTAAAGTATGATAAGTTAAAAAGCAAAGGCCAAATTAAACACGAACACTTCACACTTTCATAAATATCAATTTCTTACATAAATTAAAGAGATTTATCAGTTGGTTTGTTTGTTTGAGATTTATGGCATATGAACATTTTTTAAGTTATTTAATGCAAAATGTTTCAATAATTCCCGTTAGACTATATAGTAAAGTAAAGATGGAATGCTATTCATCAAACTGCGCAAATATGAAAATGGATTCACGTCTTTGAGTGTTTTTCCATTGATGATATCAAAGGTACCAGTGAACAGGGATTGTTTGTTTATTTGTTTTAGTTTATGACATTTGTAGGTTATTTAATGCCAAACCCATTTTTAACCAAATAAACAATTCTATTTCAAACAATTCAGTTTAGCATAATTACACAGTTTAATTGTCGAAACATTTCTATTTCAAGCTATTCAGTTTAATCAAATAGTTCAATTTTTTAAAAAACCAGTTTAGTATGAGTATAGTCTTTATTTAAAAGATGTTAAAAATCAAAACAGTTCTATTTCAAGCAATTCAGTTTTGCTTAAGTTCACTGTTTAGTTGTATTTGACCCATAGATAGAACCCTTATCAGGTGCTAACACACCGTGTCAGAGTGGACCTGGGAGCGATGGCAATGAAGGAGTACTATGCATTCCCCAAAGCTCCAGCATTAGTGGAACCTCACGAAAAGATTGTTTAATATCATATTAAGGAAACTCGCTGGGGGTGTCTTACTCCTCTGCAGAGAAGCAGTCAGTGTTTTCTATAGCCCCAGCCGACTGGGAAAATGTTCAAAAGAATGTCCCCAAATGATACCCCTACTTTGTATTATCTCCTTTGTTGATATGATATCGTAAAAAATGATTACGGCTAAGCATACAAGATATTTTCTTTATAAACGAAAAAATGATTGATTGATTGATTGATTCATTCATTTTAGTAGGTCATTTTTAGGTTATCTAAAAATATAAGTAAAAACGTACACAATTCTTAAAGTATTATTTAAGAATTGCGTACGTTTACATTTTCATATTTTTGGTATAATTTCTTAAGCGTTTTCTGTACTCACACACACACACACACACACACACACACACACACATATATATATATATATATATATATATATATATATATATATATATATATATATATTCGATAGCTATAACACCGAGGTGTAGGGGAGGACGTCACTCTTTTCCCTGGATTGCTCCACTTTACCCTTGATACGTACATCATATTGCT
>OY757913.1:105692117-105712117 GCA_963585895.1 Sepioteuthis lessoniana | reverse complement strand
CAAAACAGTTCTATTTCGAGCAATTCTGTTTAACATAAGCACACAGTTTAAATGCAAAATACAGTAAATTTAAGAAATCAGGGTTTCGTTCTATTTAACCTATAGAGAGGACCCTTATTAGGTACTAACACTCTGGGCCAGAGTGGACCTGGAGCGATGGTATTGAAGGGGTACTCCCCGCTCCCTAAATCCCCAGCATTACTGGAACCTCAGCATCAAATTGTTTAATGTCATATTAAGGACACTCATTGGGGGGGGGTCTTAACCCTCTGCAGAGAACCAGTCAGTGTATTCTACAGGCCGAATGAGCAGTGTGAGTGTGCGTGCATGTGTCTATATATATATATATATATATATATATATATATATATATATATATATATATATATATATATATATATAATGTTAATTAAAAATATATAAAATTAACATTTATTAAACTGTAGAAATGACTTGTAGCGTTGTTGTCATCATAAAAGTCAGTACTATACGTTTAATAATAAATCTTAATGGTATGGTTTCTTTGTTTAATGGCATATCAACCTTTAGTAGGTTATTTAATGTCAAAGCCATTCTACTTGAAGAACGGTAGTGGTACTATTTAGCTGGGGTTCTTACCTTTCCCAAGGGTATTTGTCCGAAAGTAAACGTAATAGCGTTCCTGGATTTCGAACTCGCTTACGACGATTTCGCAGTTCATCGTTTTAACCAATGCACCACGTGGACACCCTCTTAAAAAATCTTGAAAATAAGGTGAAACCATATTTCAAACATAGATTCTTTAAAAAAACTATCTTCATTTAAGTTACTGCAACTTGCAGTAACTTTATCTAAGCTTCGGACGTTTTTCTGGGAGTTTTTTTTAAACTTCCGGTCATATGTCAAATCACACACTCCGACTTGTACATCAACTTCCAATCTAGTCGAGGGAATCCCTGTTGCTTAGTTGCTAACGCACTGGACAGTAACATCGTTGTTCGAACTCCAGTTAATCTTTTCTGTTTACGTTCGGCTCATTACTTTTTGGAAATTGTGAACACCTTTACTTTACCAACTATGCTTTAAATGGTAGTACCACTTCAACAAGGACAAATTTGGTATTAAATAAACCCAGAATATTGATATGCTATTAAATAAGGAAACCATATCAAACCAAAATAGCTGAGATGGTAATCATCATCATCATCATCATCATCATCAGTTCGTGCCGCCAGCACGGATATCGCTGACCCTCTCTCGCCACTTCTCCCTAGCATTCATTGCCTCTGGCTGGTCTTCAGGGTTACATCCTGTGTCCTCACATAGCTGCTGTATGTAAGTTCGAGCTGGTAGTCCTGCTTTTTCTTAGCCATATGTGGGGGTCCATTGGAGTACATCACTTATGAGCTCGTCATTGCTTCTCAAGCAGTGTCCTGCGTGTCTGGTTCGTCTAGCTTGTATAGTTTTCGTGATGGGTGGCAAGTGGCCGTATTGTTGGTGTCTCGTGGGGTGTTGTCGCCAGGACTCGTTCAATATTGCTCTTAACATTCTGGTGTAATTGCCGTCTAGTTTCTTCTCCAGCCATTTAGTTAGCGTCCATGTAGTGCATCCATATAGCAGTATCGATACAACCGCTGCCTGAAAGAAACTGCGTTTCATTTTATCGGTCAGGTCTGATTGTTTTTAAATGTCACATATTGGTGTCAGTGAAGTGGGGTAAGTTATAATGCTAACTATATCTAGCTGTGTTGGGTTTCTTTGTTTAATCGCTTATTAACCTTTATATAGAAGAGTATCTCTGACATTATTTAACACATACTTGTTGTTCAATACATTTCCCAAGGATATTAGTGCGAAAATAAAAATAAAGTGCGATTGAAGTTTGAAATTGCTTGCTTTTAGGCCACAGTCCAGTACTTTGATCTTGAGACTTCCCTTTCTAGCTAATAATTCATCATTATTTCAAATAAGAGCAGTTACGATCACGACTCGGATCGGTACACACCGTAGGTTTTTCTAAAAGAATTTTGAATCTAAATATACTATACAGAGAGCTTTTCAAGCTATTTTCGTGTTAAATTGTAGTGATGCTGTTCCGGATAGAATACTTATTGTATAATGGGTTTACAATTTTACCCGGAACTGTAATTAATTCCATCATGGAATGTGAACAAATGAACTTTATTTTTATACAGTTTCCCTCTCACTCTTACGTTGGTGTTGCAGTGCTTTGATTCCATTTGTTAAAACGTCAGCAACAGCAGATATGACACCATCATATAAACTTTTCTGCTAATTAACTTTTCAAACCACTCTCATCTATCTATCTATCTATCTATCTATCTATCTAATGCCATGCATCCTTATAGAAACATGTCTTGTAGACCTTTTTTTAAACAACAGAAAACTTAATCCATTAGATTATCTATTATTTCTGGTTTATTGGCTTAAGTAAGTTTTTTCAATCTGTAAATGAAATGTCATTTTGACTAACTTTCATAGGATATTCTAAAAGAAAAGAAACTGAATAACTCTTATATAATCACGACGATCTCAGTAATAACAGTACAGGCCGATTCTGTCATTTCTGATATGAACGGGTTTATCAAATTTTGGCTTTGGTCCATAGCGACACGAGGAGAGAGACACAATTCTTAATTTTCTATTCTAACCATACCACGCTGACCTCACGGCACATCTTGTGATGTTTAAGATCTCAATTCATCTCTGCCGGTCGAATCCGAAAAAGTCAACTCTCTTTCAAAATCCTTGAATTCTCCAGACCATCTCTTCTGGGCATGATGTCATCCACACTCCAGCTTCAGTTCTTGTCTGGGTGTTTATTATGACAAATGGTGATTGTCATATCGTTTCCGCGCGTGCGTAAAAATTGCACCAAATGACTAAGCACCTGGACTAAAAGATCTGAGTGGTTCAAAGCCTTACCAAACTGAACGATAAAATATAATTAACGAAAAATGATAAATATAAAAAAATCATTCCTTAATTATATAACATAACCTGAAGTGTTTCTTCCACCTGTGTACCCGATTATCCTGATCAAGGCCAAAGACCCCAGTTCACGTAAAAATTAACTCATTGATGATCATGAGAAGACTTGGTTTCATGTCTTTTCTAAGGGCCTCGACGTGACCTGAAATGGAGACAAACTTGTTTGCTGAGTCCTTTTCCTGCAACCATTTTCATCAACTTTTGCTATCATTGCTTTATTTTCTTCGGTTGCCCAATTCATGGCCTTGTGCCTGACTATGTTATGAATATTTAATTTTTCAGAGCTTTGATGTGGACTAATGGTGCGTGAAATAGAACACACATTTTAAGTAAGACAATCTTGTGGTTTGTAAACTTATTGTCAAATATAGTTAAGTACGTTTGATACGACGTGGTGTTATTTTAATTGAATCATTTAATACGATTTAATCCTGTCGATCCTCATTGGATGCTCCAATGTCTGACCTTGAACAAGATCCTGCTCTTTATTCACCCAACCTCTCCGCCAAAAGCAGGATATAACACAAGCTTAATTTTCAGCGACTTTCAAAGGTTTGCATATAGGGTTTTCTGTCTCGTAGACTGTTTTCTTTCTCCTCTATTAGTTCCCAAGGTTAAAGTGCTAAGTTTGCCGATCTATTTACTACAGAGATGCTTTCATGCCTTTCTCAAGAGCATTCACTAAAAGAGAAATGCAAATGGCCTCACTCAAAATTTTAATTCGTCCCGATAACTCTATTTCTTACGACAAGAAACAAAGTCTCAATTAAACACATACTAAGTATTTAAGGGAAATTTCAGATTTGCCGTGCTGTAATGTTAAACGAGCTAATCGAGAACACTTCTATTATTTTACAGGATAAGATCCTCATTGGATGGTTCAAATTCTGGTAATCTGAGAAACTATACTATATTAAAAAATATAGCCTAGTCGGCTGGGGCTGTAGAATACACCAATTGCTTCTCTGCGTGGGTGTAGGGCTCCTCTTGTGTGTGTCTTAGATATGACACTAAACAATCTGATGGTGAGGTACCAATAATGCTAGAGCTTTGGTGAATACGGATTACCCCTTTGTTGCCATTGCTCCCAGTGTCACTCTGGCCTGGAGAGGTAGCACCTGATAGGGTCCTATCTATGAATCAAATAGAACTAAACAATGTACTTATGCTAAACTGAAGTTTGAAATGGAACTGTTTATGTGTATAAAAATGCTACAATACTAGAAACCATTTAACTGCGGGCTAACTGAGTAGTTCACACCCCTTTTTAATATTAATCTCATACATATCATAAAAATCTATTTAAATGTGTGCAAAGAAATGACTGATGTTAAAAAAATACTGTTCAATAGAATGATTCATATTAGATAGAAATTCTTGAAATAATTTAAAATGTATATTTCAATAGTAATACGCGGCGTCTGTTTGTGTAGTTTGTAATTGTATATTTATAGACAGTGTTTTTATTACATTATTTACATTTTGCAGAGTGGTAAGATCCCCCCACCCTCAACATGTGTCCTTAATATGACAGAAAACAAAATGATGTTAAGGCTCCAGCAATACTGGAGTTTTGGGGAATGTGGAGTACTAATTCATTGCCATCGATCCCAGACCAACCCAACGAGTGTTCTGGATATGACATTAAACAATCGATTGGTAAGGCTCCAGTAATGCTTGATCTTTGGGGAATGTGGAGTACCTCATCCTTGCCATGGATCCCAGGCCAACTCTGACCCAGAGTGGTAGCACCTGATAGGGTCCTATCAATAAGTAAAATACAACTGTTTGACATTTAAATTGAGTGCAAACAAATGACTTATGGTAAATTGAATTGCTTGATATAGATCTGTTTGCTGAATTAACTATGTGTAAATAAATGATTTATATTTAATTGAAATATCAGTGATATAGAGCAATACTTGAAACCATTTAACCTTGTTGACTTATTCTAAATTGAATAGTTAGAAATAGAACGGATTGTTCATTTAACTATGTGTATCTACAAAGTATGTTTACAAATCCTATATCTAATATATATGTAAAACAGGATTTGGCATTAAATAACCAACAATGGTTTATATGCCTTTAACCAAACCAAATGATCTACAAAATGAATTTACAAATCATATATATGTGATAGGTAAAAACAGGAGTTGACTCTAAATTTTTAACAATGTTTAAAATGCCATAAAACCTAACCTGACCAAACAAATCAATCTAATAGTTTTTAAACAGATATAATTGACCCATAGATGAAGCCCTAAACAGTAACTACCACTCCTGGTCAGGGTAGGCCTGGGAGTATCATCAAAGATTAACAATTTCACCCACCCCAGATCTCGAGAACTGACACTTACCAATAGATTCTGATTAGTTTTATATAGAGTTAGTCGGTCTTCACAGGGTAACAATATTTCTGGTTAGGTACTGGCAATATGAAGGGAAAGATATGCATGCCCCTTTTGTTGCATTTCTCTTTAAAACATGCGCAGTTATCAAAAGCTCATGTTTATGTTTATTGACGTGGAACTAACCAATAACGTCTCACAAGAAATTCGAACAAATGTACAGAAAAAAAAAAAAAGAAAAAATTTTTTAAAAGAAGCCTGCTGAATTAAAATGGCTTCTAGCTTTTAAATTATTTAAGAACGCAGTCAGCATGTCATGTTTTCTTAGAAACAGGCAACAAAACACCAAGCATCCTGGCCTGTCGTGGAAATAAATGCATGGAGACCCTAATGCGAATCATTGTATCGTCCGTTCTGAAGGCCATGAAGTTCCGGTAGACAACATTAAAACACATTGCTGTGTTAGGAAAAGCTTCGGTTAATTGGGACTGTAGATGTATTTTACAACTGAGAGATTCCTACTGGTTTTTTCGCTGTCGCAGATTTGATTCAGCATCAACGAATTTGAAGAATTCATTCTGAGCGAGATATACGGCTTCGGATAATAAATGTCCAATTTACGACCATTCGTGTATCAGTCGAGAATTATGGCGCATAGAACAATAAAAGAAACGAATACCACGAAAAATGTTCAGTGGTTTTATAGAGTGAAGATTAGAATGTATTCCCATTCCCTAATATATATATATATATGTGTGTGTGTGGGTTTTCAGATCATGTTAGGACTCTGGAATTTTCTTTTTCAGATAAAGTAACCCTCGTGCTGGTAAAACAAAAACATAAATTGATGATGTAGGTCCTTGTAAAAAGGTGATAGAAACCTGGTTTTAAATATCACAGAAAAAATTCAAATGAGAAATGCTGAATATATATATATACATATATATATAGAGAGAGAGATTACAAAAATACGTTTAAAAGACCTCAGAACACAGACTTAAATAGAACACTTTCCTTTATTTTAAAAACATGACATTGGATTTACGGTTATCTATGAAATCATTTGTTTTCGAGGAAGATTTTTTCTCGTTGATCAGAGTAGAAATAATAAGTGACGAAAAAACTAAATATCTTCACTTAGCTTGAGAGCTGAGAAGATTATGAAACATTAAAGTGCTTGTTATACAAATCTTAATAGAAGACCGTGGAAAAGTCACTAAATGCATTGACACGAGACAGGCTGAACTGAAGATGAGAAAAAAATGGAGGCCCAATAGTCGCTAACAGTAAGCATATGGTTAACTCTCCCTTCATTCTGTGGGTAATGTTTAAAGGGTTGAAATTCGAGTTCAAACTCCAGTCATGCTATTACGCTCCCTTATGAACTAATACCCTTGGGAAATACTGAGCGTACTGGTCCCCGCTCAGCCATGGGTTTGATAGAATTGCTACTCTTCTCCAAGAATGGTTGTAAAATTAAAATAATCGACAAAGGTTGATATGCCATTAAACAGAAAAACAAATCTAACCCTTCATTCATCCAATGGAAAATACCTATTTTCTCATTTTTATATTAAGTATATGAAGTACAACACTAGGTTAAAAATAATGGTGATGGATATGGCTCGGGTTATTGCATTCCGTAAAATACATAGAAAATGACTGTTACTATGTTTAAAATTAATATTTTTAATCTAAAATGTGGAGCATTGTTTTATGTGCTCTTTCCTATTGTTTAAAAATAAACCCTTGGTTACCTCCAGTTGTACAGTAACTAACGCTTATGAAGCATAAGATGTTGTCTAAAACTGATGTTTAAAATTCTGGCCAATACTAAATTGCAAGACAGTGTCGTTAATGTAATATTTAAACATGCTATTACGTTGTCTGTGGTTTAGATATTGTAGGTAACCTATTATCAGTTATATATAGAATGTCTAGCGAGAGGAACGACGATTATTCTTCAATATAGAGTCTATATTCATTTGATGAGAGAGAAAAAAATCTTTTTATTGAGGTCGTTCTGCAAATGAGGCTATTTTATATTGAAAAAAAGACCCCAAACAAACATGGGCGTCGAAAGATATGCTACTTGAATTAAAAGACCTTTACGAATGATTAGTTGTGAGTAGTTCAGATTCAGTTAATTAGATCACTTGACCTAAAACACAACATCACTTATTTGCTTGATTAAAAAAAAAGACACTTTTCCTCGCCTCAAAGATCTGTTTATTTTATTGGCTGTATTTCAAACCTTCATTTTGATTGTCCAATGATCCGACCAGATAAATGAATAACCATTGACTTAATAAATGTCAGTCAGCATTTCATTATATATAGACACACACACACACACACACACACACACACACACATATATATATATATATATATATATATATATATATATATATACGACGATCATTTTATATATAAAGCGAATTTTTTTAAGAATACAAAATATTTTTTCTGTAAATCCGTCGATTGGAAAGTTTTTATGGAAAATCATATTAAAATATCTGTTTGGAGGCTATTTAAAATGTCGATAAATCAGATAACTTTAGTCTTGAACAGAGGTCTGTCGTGAAATATGAAATTTACAGAGAAATGTGTAATGAGTACAGAGGAGCAGGTTTTAGACAAAAAATGTTAATAAATAGGCAATTTGCATCTACAAGTCGACAAATAGTCCATGGAATGGAAACTAACTGCTTTGTCCGGAAGAGAAAAATTTACAGGTGTTGCGGTTACTTAAAAAGATCACGCTGGCAGTTTTCTTGATCGCAGAAGAATCAATGCTTATCAATTTCTTTAGAAAAAGGTGGAACTGCGGAATGTTTCCTTTATCCAATTTCTTAGACATTATTCCCTTTATTTATTGAATGATTATTGTATATATATATATATATATATATATATATAGAGAGAGAGAGAGAGAGAGAGAGCTTGTGCTAGCAGGGAAGACAATTTGGAACCCTTCATCTGTTTGGAGAAATCAGAGGGAATTTTGAGAACTGAGTTTATATATATATATATATATATATATATATATATATATATAGTCGTCATCCACTGACAAAATGTTTCGTTGTATCACGAATCTTTTGTGTGCGAGACTCTCGAAGCTGGGATCAAAATCCAGCTGACTCAAATGTCAATACAAGATTCTACCACACAGCCATGAGGAAACTAGCACAAGGAAAGGAATTTCAAACGCTGAGGTATCTCATTTGTTTTGTTTGATATCTATCCACTTAACGGCTACCGAAGAGCCTTGCCTTATGCGAGAGGCAACCATTACTTTCTTCGCTAGAGAGCTCAACCCAACGGGGTATGGGCATATATATATGTATATGTACACGAAATATTACCTCTCTGTTAATTGATTTTACTTTTTAAACGTTTGCCGGTATAACTATGGAAAACGTGCAGGACGAAAAGGCCCTTTTAGTCTCGTTATATATTTCATAATTGGTTCAATAATAATTATTCCCCTTTTATATATATATATATATATATATATATATATATATATATATATATATATATACGTGTGTGTGTATGTGTGTGCATATATATGTGTGTGTGAATGTATATATGTGTGTGTATATATATATATATACTAGCTGTACCCGGCCACGCTTTGCTGTGGCTCAGTTTGTTTAAATGGGAAAAAAAGAAAATGCATGTTTCTAATATGTTTAATTTTCCAATACTTGTGGATTTACAATATTCTCGGTAGTTCCAGTTTCCGTGTAGATAAAGAGATTGTCTGGATTGCCGACTCTGGAACAGGCAACATATAATTGCCCATGTGAGAAGCAATCAGTGTGTAAATATAAGCCACACAATTCTAAAGATTGTCCCTGTGCTTTGTTGATCGTGATTGCAAATGCCAATCGAATTGGGAATTGCAATCTCTTAAATTGAAATGACATATCTGTTGGAATCATAGGAATTCACGGCTGAGGACATCTTCACCTTTGAAAGGCCCTGTCAAAATTTTTTCTTCCTTGATGTTGGACATGAATTTTTTTTTTACTGAAAGACGTGTGCCATCACAAAGCTTGGGCTGGTTAATATTTCGCAACATGATAATTGGCACACCATAGAATATTTATTAAACAACAAAATAAATGGGATATCAATAGTGAAGAAAAAATTTAAGAATAAGCTTTTAGAATAAAAAGAAATTTACTTATTACTGAACCAACGTAATATGGCTTAAAGTTTATTAAAGAAAGAAAACTTTTTTAAGGAATGTCTTTCGTTGAATTCAAACAAAAAAAGAAAAATAAAATAAAATATTTAGTAAACAATTCGTTACTACTGAACTGACTAAATATGGTTTAAAGTTTTGTGTCTTAGCGATAATAATATACGAAAGAAATAAGAGAAAAAAATGTCATAATGAAAAAAGAAAATAAAATATTTAGTAAACAATTTGTTACAACTGAACCTACGAAGAAAGAAAATTTTTCAATGGATATCTTTCGTTAATGTTGAAAAAATATAAGGAAATATTTTGTAAATAATTCGTTAGAATAAAAAACAATTACTTACAACTGAACCAACGAAATATGATTTAAAGTTTTGTGTCCCTGTTTAAGTCAACCAATAAAGCAGGAAAAAATCACGTGTAAAATTTGTGAAGTTTGAGTAGCTGTGGAATTAGGGGTTAGGGGCAAGCCTGTGTTGCCATTAGATATCTGACTCCATATTTTGGTTATATTATTTTACCCCACGTTGACTGGCCGGCGCAATGCATTGCCCAAAGAAAGTCCCAAAAGAAATATACAAAAAGAAAAGATAGAAATAGATAAGAGACGAAGACGTTTCTTTTATACTTTCCTTTATTTACTGGGTTCAACAACCATTCCGTGGATGAGGGTTTTTTCCTGAATACATTGAAATGGTTGAATCCCCCAGTTTAAGGTGTCAACAATGCATTAATTCGTTTCATAAATGTATGTGTCCGCATTTGGTATTTCGGGCTTCCATAAGGGTTAGTTTTCTTTTGGAAGTTTTGTCAAAGTCCGGTAAGAGTTAGTTTACAGTTCATCCGTGGGTCTTGTATATTTCAGCATAATGCTGACCGATAGAGAGAGGACTGCTACCAAAGACGTACTATGCGTGGTGCCTAAAACACCAGTCAGCAAAATAGTATTGATGGTTCGACGGACACGGCCTGAAAGAAAAAAATACTTTGCTCCCTTTGTCAAAACGAAAGCCTTTTTTCTTTTACGCATGCGTTATGCCCTTTTCCCGTGATGGATATCTGGGAGTTTTCTGCAAATTTTAAGGTTTTCTTTTTATTTATTTTTTTTATTTTTAATTTTAATTTTTTATTATTTATTTATTATTCCCAACAAAGTCTTGGAAAATAGGAATAATATTTTCCATCATTATTCGAGTTCGACTTTTCTCGGAGAAAAACGACTTATTAAAAAAATCTTTTTAATTATTGTAATATTTTTGGATAATAAGTATATAAAAACACTCCTGTATTCGAATAAAATAGTCTCTGAAATTTTTTAACCAATTAGTGCTATAAAACTGGAGATTATCGGTTAGTAACAAACATTTACATTTATATATATATATATATATATATATATATATTGCCTGACCATTGCGGTGCAGAGTTCGGTTTTATAAACAAATGAGAAAAATAAATTATTAACTATATATATATATATATATATATATATATGTGTGTGTGTGTGTGTGTGTGTGTGTGTGTATGTGTGTGTGAGTGTGTATATATATGTATATATATATATATTGCCTGACCATTGCGGTACAGAGTTCAGTTTTACAAACAAATGAGAAAAAAATTATTAATTATATATATATATATATATATATATATATATATATATATATATATATATATATATATATTTATATCTCGGCTGATTTGTTAAAAATTGAATTCTAAATGAAATTCATCACAGTCATTTTGTTCCTTTCATCCTTGCACAAGAGTTGGAGAACGAGAAATCTTTTAAGAAATCCAGTAGTGATTAAAAAAGAAAAAAAGCAAATAACAATTGTTGAACTTGAACACATGTAGAATCCAACTATTCTCTTTTCAGCTATATGTTAATAGTAACGTGTATTGTGCCCTTTAAGTTTGGTGTTTAAACTGGTCTAAGGGAAGGAAAACTGACTTAAAATCGGTTGTTGATCTAGAAAAGGATGTTAAAGATACGGTGCATGTGCGACACCCCTATGATCAAACCAGATTATGTGATAAGTGAAGGTATAAACAATAGTTATTTCAGAGCTTGTAGAGAAATTGTTTCAAATGTTGTATCTGGTGGTTTTGAACAGGTATTGTTAATTATAATGGATATAGTTGAGATATTGTTTGTGAAACTTTTATGTTTTATTTTTCTAAGACGTTATATATATATATATACACTTAGGTATGAAATTTTACTATGCTAATGGAACGGAAGCCATCTCATATCTTCCTGATCTTTGACGCGTCTTTACAACGCCTCAACTCTTTTGTCTCGAGACTCCATCTTTAAATCTTAATATTAGCATAAAAAATTTTGAAAACTTTTAATATTTACACATTTGCCAAGAAAAAAAAAACCCAAAACAAAAATAAGAACATTCAAGAAAGAAATGAAGGTAAACAACTAAATAAAAAATTATGTAAATAAATTTATTAACAAAAAACTTTTAAGATATATTATAAATGCGCCTTTCTCAAACTGAAAGAAATAATATCTTTTTTGTTGTTGCTGATCTTTTTTGTTTTTTTATTTAAAAGAAAAATGCGTATCTTTTTTCTCTTCCTAAATCGCAGAAAATTCTGGTATAATTCCAGTGATAGTTTCCGGGGCGTCTGTTTTCAGTGAGATCTTTTCCAACGATTACACTTTCTTTGTGTGTGTTTCGTTTTTTTTTTTTTTTTTTTTTCTGCTACGCTTCTTTTTTTTTTTTTTTTTTTTTTTTTTTTTTTTTTTTTGCTTTTATACCATTTCATCTTGGAATGTGTGTAAAATAGTTACTTCTCTATTCTTATTTTCGGAACTTTTTTTTTTATTGACAACCTATTTCATGAGTTGAATTTTTCTTTTCCCTCTTAATTTGTAAGAAATTTCCTTTTCAATTCATATTCATCAAATTCATTCAACATTAATTTCATTCATTTAATGAGGTTTATTCTTTTTCATTCGTTGAAAGAGAATCAATTAATTGTTTTTCTTCTTTGAACTTATTCATAGCAATTAAATTTATAAACGCTTATTTTTTTTTCTTCATTTTCATCCCAGTTATATCCACGTAAAAAAATTAATACTTTCATTCACTGAACTTGTCTTATTTTTTTTATTTCCTTATATTTCATATAATGTTTCTTTTTTTATTGTTATTCCTGAAATTATGTCATGAAGACATTCAGTCTTTATTTGATGTCTTTTTTAAAAAAAAAACAACTTTTTTCTGTTTTTCTGTTCTCTACTCTTGATTTAAAACCTTATTTTGACAGTTTATTTTTAAAAATTATGTTTTTATTTCATTCTGTCCATGCATTTAAGTTGTTTTTCTTCCTATTCATATACATGAAACATCTATTTTTAATTTCATTCCTTAACAGAGGCTCATAATCGAGTCGGCTGGGGCTATAGAATACACCGACTTCATCTCTACAAAGGGGTAAGACCCCATCAACGAGTGTCCTTGATATGACATTAAACGATCTGATGATGATGATCCAGGCTTGGAGATTTGTGGAATGTCGAGTTCCTCTTCATTGCCAATGCTCACAGGTCCACTCTGACACGGAGTTTTAGCACTTGATAGGGTCCTGTCTATGGTTCAAATAGAACGAACTATGTATATAACGAAATTACTGATGTTAAATTATGACTTTTATATAGCAATACTTGAAACCATTTAACTGTGATTGAAATATCTTAGGTTCGTTTAAAAATGTTATTAAGAAATGTTTACAAATCATATATTCAATGAAAATGTATAAACATGATTTAGGAGGTGCCTGTGGTGTAATGGTTATCGTCGCAGGAAATGGACACGGCGACACGAGTTCAAATCCTGGACGAGACTGATTGCATTTCACATAGCACTAATACCCTTGGGAACGGTATGAATCCAATTATTCTCCCTCCAGCTATGAGTAAATAGTTGTGCTGACTGGGTTCTTCCGCCTTGGTGACGCAACTAGTCTAGGAGAAGGAAAACCCTGAATAGAAACCTATTAAACTCCGCTTAAAAAATGACCTTGTGTCATATCCTGCCCGATCGGAGGGTTGGGTAAAAAAGATAAACACGATTTAGCATTAAATAACTTACAATGTTTGATATGGTCTAAATATAAACCAAGCGAAGCAAACTAAATCAAACCAAAACTTAACTGAGACTTTTTTTTTATTTGTTGAAAGAGATTTCATTCGTTGTTTTCATTCTTTAATATCCTTCATTGCAATTAAATTTATATATGCTTTTTACCTTCTTTATCAATTAACTTCTTACTCAGTCAGCTGAGGCAGTAGAATACACTGACTGCTTCTCTTCTGAGGAGGAAGACACCCACCAACGAGTGTCCAGAATATCACATTAAAAAATCTGATGGTGAGGTTCCAGTAAAACTGGAGCTTTGGGGGATGTGGAGTACTCATTCATTGTCATCGCTCCCAGTTCCACTCTGGCCCGGAGTTGTAGCACCTAGTAGTCAAATAGGTCAGATAGTGTTAAACTGTGTACTTAGGCTAAATTGAATGGTTGGAAATAGAATTGTTTTTTATTTATGTGTGTGTAAACAAAAAACTATACTCATACTAAACTGAATTGTTTGAAAGGGAACTGTTTATTCGTATAAAATGGATTTGGCGTTAAATAACCTTCAAAGTTTGATAGGCAGTAAAACCAAAACAAACAATTTTATTATCGGTTGCTATCCTTATGAAACATTCATTAACAACTTTATTCATTAATTTTTCTTATTTCTATGTTTTATATATCATTATATTTTTTTAATCTTTTTCTTTCCAAAGTATTATTCCGGGAAATATACTATGAAAAATGTCAGTCATTAGTTGTTGCTTTTCTTTCTTTTCAATTTGAACATTTTCAAAAGATTTGTGCCCTTTAAAATCTTTCATTGACAATTTTATCCACTCAATGACATTGACACTTTTCTTTTTCCTTCGTTACACACTTCTAAGATATTTCTTTCTCACTCGTTATTCCTGAAATTCATTTATCGTTTATTTCATTCATTAACGAATCTTTCTATTTTCATTCGTTGAATGAAAATTCATCCGTTCTAATGAATTGCTCTCACACCGGACATTGGCCTAATGGTTAGAGTGTTCGCCAATGACCAGGTAGACCTTGGTTCAATCCCAGGTCGAGTCATACCAAAGACTCAAAAAATGGTACTTGATGCTACCTTGCTTAACACTCAGTATTGTAAGGATCAAGAGTAAAGTGGAGCAATCCAGGGAAAGGAATAGCACCCTCCCCTACACCTTGGTGTAGTAGCGATCGAAAAGGGAGCCTTCGGGTAACCTTCGACTACTATCGCCAACTTTACTTTTACTATCTTTATTAATTAATTCTTTCTCTTTTCCATTCCATTCTTGACCTTGTACTACATTCTGTCAGAGAGTACCTCAGTCGGCTGGGGCTATAGAATACGGCGGCCGGATATCTGCAGAGGGGTAAGACCCCCTTCCCAACGAGTGTCTTTGATATAAAATTAAACTGCACCTTATGGTGTAACTTCAGTCCTGGAGCTTTATTGTTATTACTCCCAGGTCCACTTTTCCAAGATTGGTAGTATAGGTAGGTTCTAATCTATCGGTCAAATTGAAATATTCACTATTGTTGAAACCATTTAAATGTGAACAAATGAATTAATAATTCTGAATAGGATTATCTGCGTTAAATTGCAATACTTGAAAGCATTTTACTGTTTGTAAACAAATAAGGTCTGGCTTTTTAAAAATGTTACCTACAAATCATTGACTTTCAAAATATCTCCCTCTCCCTCCCTCTCTCTCTCTATATATATATATACATATATATATATAAAGAGAACTTATTAAATGACCTTTGCTCCGTCGGCTGGGGCTGTAGAATACACCAACTGCACTTCTGCAGAGGGGTAAGACTCCCCACAACGAGTGTCCTGGATATGACACAAAACTATCTGAAGGCGAGGTTCCAGTAATGCTGGAGCTTTGGGGAATATGGAGCACCCCTTCATTGTCATTGCTCCCAGGTCCAGTCAGGCCCGGCGTGGTAGCACCTGATAGTGCTCTATCTAGTGGTTAAATAGAACTAACGGCATACTTATGCTAAACTGAACTGTTTGATTAAACTAAATGGCTTGAAAAAGAAATGATTTTATACAATTAAACTGCACTTAGATTTAAACTGCTTGATTATGCTAAACTAAATTCTTTAAAATTGAACCGTTTTTGACATTGAAACTGTACTTACACTAAACTGAACTGTTTAGACATTTTAATGTGTTAACGAAATCTGTTCTTACGCTAAATTGAACTAGCTAAATTAAAACTGTTTGAATAAACCGAATTGTTTTTAATAGAAATATTTTTGACAATTAAACTGCGTACTTATGCTAAACTGAGTTGCTTGAAATAGAACTGCTTTAACATTCAGCTGTGTCTAAAGAAAAAACTATACTTATACTAAACTGAATTGTTTGAATCAGAACTGTTTGACTAAACTAAATACTTTGAAATAGAAATGTTTTTGACAATTAAACTGTGCACTCATGCTAAACTGAATTGTTTGAAATAGAACTGATAATTTACATAAAAATGGATTTGGCGTTAAATAACCTACAAAGGTTGATATGCCATAAAACCCAACCAACCAACCAACCAACCTTAAATATCCTGCAAGGCTTAATATGCTTTCTAACACAACCAAACATCCATCCAAACGGTCAATGTCCGAATTGCTTTAACACTTTCCACTTGATATTGTATTTACTAAGTATTTTCCGTTCCAGGACTGGGTTTAGACAAGAATCTAACGTTTCATGCGAATACACCAACTTAAAACTATTCTCTACTGCATAGCCGGGAGCTGGGTGCAATGAGGCATTGGTTATTACATGAACTCAGATAAAAAAAAGGTCAAGATGGTGTTATCAAACATTTGAATCAGGTAGACCAGTTTATATACATAGGTAGCAATATCTCCTCGATTAAAGGCGATGACAATACACGCATAGGTAAAACATTTACAGCTATTGACTGGTTAAAGTTCATATAGCACATTTAATGTCTCTGATAAAAGAAAACGGTATTCTTCCAAGATTTATCCGTATTAGTACTACTCTATGGTTGCACTGCTTGGACTTTAGCTAAATGTCTAGAAATAAAAGCTAAATGACAAATACACAATAATATTGTAAATTGTTTTATCAATTTCTGGGAGTAGCATCCGATAAATAGTAGTTGTATGGCCACTTACCCCCATCTCACAAAACATCAAGTTTAGAGAAGTAAAATATACTCACTACTGTGGGTTAAGTAAGCACGAACTCATAATTGGCGTTCACTAATGGATTCCTAAACATGGACACACTACGTTTTTCTTGACCAGCAAGTGCTTACATTCATCTGGTCTGCACGAGTAGTGGATGCCGTCTAGGGGACTTGCCTGGAAGAAGGGCCGTTTGTTTAACATAAATATATATATGCAAGACACTTATCTTTTATTTTAATATCCATTCATATTTTCTTCATTCATTCTTTCTTTTATTGAATTTATTTCTCTTATTTGTTGTTTGTCGTTATTTTTTCTCTTTTCGTTCTTCCTTTATTCTCTTGTCTGTTTCTTTTTCACTTTTCATTCTTAGGTTATTATTCGTCAAAGCTTTTTACTTTTCTTCTTTTCCGTCCATTCTTCGCCAATGGACCTCTTTTTTTCATTCTTCGACATCTTTTGTTGCCATTACTTTTTCCATCTTCAACAGCGAATAATGTTTGTTGATGCCCGGAAAAAGTTAAATTGAAATTTAACAGGAATGTCTAATTCATCCTGAAATCAGATGAAGCTGATGACTCCAGAAAAGTCTAAGTTTCACTAGTTGGGGATGACTATATAACTTTATCGAGAAAATTAATCAGAAACGATTAATTTCAATTACAGACACCACATCCTCGTCAGCTAGGGTTTGGGGACGCCGTAGAATACTCCTGCTTCATATCAGTTGAGGGGTTAAAAATCAAACAAAGTGTGCCCTGAATAGGACACAGAACTATCTGGGTTCTAGTCCTAGAACTTTAAGGAATGTGGAATACCCCTTAATTGTCATTAATCCCAGGTCCACTGTGACCCAGAGTGGTAGAACATAATAGTGCCCCATATATGAGTTAAATAGAAATATTCTATCATTTACTATTCTTGAAACCATTTAACTGTGTTCAAAAAATTATTAGTATTAAATTAAATAATAAAAAATTATCAATATTAAATTGAATTATAAGTATTAGTTAGAAGTCCTCGAAACACAGAGCTGTGTCAAATAGGATTAGTATAGTTTGATAACTTTTCTTGAAACCATTTAACTGTGTGCAAGCAATAAAGAGCAGCACTTAAAACCGTTTCACTTTGAGCAAATAAGAAAGAGGGATACTTGGAATCTTTTAACTGTGTACAACCAATAAAAATAATACTTGAAAAGATTTAACTGTGAGCTAACAATAAAAGAAATATTTGAAACATTTTAAGTGTATGCAAACAAATGTTATTCACAAACACTTCACTTAAAAACCATTTGCCATTAGATAACCAGCCAGGGTTGAAACGCTTTTAAACCAAGTAACCGAACCTAACCTTTTGTATTTCTTGTTTGTTTGTTTGTTCTTTATGGCATATCAACCTTTGTTGGTTATTTAATGCTAAATCCATTTTTATACAAATAAATATTTCTATTTCAAACAATTCAGCTTAGTATGAGTACACAGTTTAATTATAACATTTTTATTTCAAGCTATTCAGTTTATTGAAACATTTCTATTTCAAAAAATTCAGTTTAGTACAAACATATTTTTTTGTTTACGCACGGTTAAATGTCAAAACATTTCTATTGAAAATAATTCAGTTTAGCGTAAGTACAGTTTCAATATCAAAAACAGTTGTTTTTCAAACAATTCAGTTTTGCATACAAAAGCAGTTCCATTTCAAACAATTCAGTTTAGCATAAGTACACAGTTTACATATCAAAATAGTTCTATTTCAAACAATTCAGTTGACACAATTCAGTTCTATTTGGCCCATAGATAGGACCCTATCAGATGCTACCACTCCGACCCAAAGTGGACCTGGGAGCGATGACAATGAATAGGTACTCTGCATTCCACAAAGCTCCACAATACCTGGAACCTCACCATCAGGTTGTTTAGTATGATATCCAGGTCACACGTTCGAGGGTGTCTTATCCCTTTTCAGAGAAGGGGTGGGTGTATTCAGATTCCTTGATGAAACTTGGTATGTAAGCTCTCTTGATCACTGTGAACTGGGCTTAAAATACATTGGCAGTCTCATTTTAAAAGGTGTCAGATGCCCCCAAACCAATTTTCCTGGCAATGACGCTAAACAAAATCTGACTGACAGTCCTAGTTCAACATATATGGAAAGTTTGGAGTACTCTTTCTTTTCAATTAATCCAAGGTTAACTTTTATCCAGTTTGGTACTTGCAGCTAGGGTCCAAGCCTTCTTTCAAATAGATTAGAATAAAAAGATTTTATATCTGTTGAGACAGTGTGCAAACAACAATAAAAAAATGTAAATATGAACATAGAATGAACGCGATTCCTTAACCGCTATCTCAACTTGTTAAAATCAATCAAACAATCAGTGGATCTTACGTCCTATATACGGTTATTTTTTTTCATAAATCAGCCCATTTCACTGGGACTTCATCTCTCAGAGGGGTAAGACCCACTAGCAAGTGTCTTGTATGTGACATTAAACAATCTGATGGTGAGGCTCAAGCCTTTGACCTTTGAGGAATGTTGATTACCCTTTCATTGCTATTACTCCCATGTCTACTTTGACCTGAAATCAAAACTCTTGATATGGTCCTATCTCTGGGTCCGATAGAACTGTTTGACATTTACACTGTGTGCAAACAAATGACTTATGTTAAAAAGAAACGTTAAAAATAGAACTGTTCTATCATTTAATTGTGTAAACAAATGATTGATGTGTAATTGAAGAGTTAGAGAGCAATACTTGTTTAGTAATACTAGAGTTCAAACAAATCAGTTTTCACTCAAAAATGAAATTACCTACCAACTATTCTCTTAATATTAAGTATGTATATCTACTGAAATATGTGCAAACAAATGGCTGGTGTTAAATCATTACTTTTTCATAGTAATACTTGAACAAAATTGACATTTAAGCAGTGAAAACAAATGACTTATGTAAATCGCATGGTTAGAAACAACTGTTTGATTATTTAACTGTTTGTAAACAAATGACTTATGCTAAATTGAATTGTTAGCAATACATGAAACCATTTGACTGAGTGTAAACAAACGATTAATTGTAAATAGATTTATTCATGAGAGATAGAAATACTTGAAACCATTTAACTGTGTTTAAAAATGAGCCCAGTCTCAACAAAG
>OY757913.1:105642117-105687117 GCA_963585895.1 Sepioteuthis lessoniana | reverse complement strand
TTGAATAGTTTTCGTGATAGGGGGCAGGTGGCCGTACAGTTGGTGTCTTGTGCGGTGTTGCTGCCAGGACTTGTTCAGGATTGCACGCAGCATTCTTGTGTAATTGCCATCTAGTTTCTTCTCTAGCCGTTTTGTTAGCGTCCATGTAGTGGATCCATATAGCAATATCGATGTGACCGCTGCCTGGAAGAAACTGCGTTTCATTTTATCGGTTAGGTCTGATTTCCATATAGTCGATAGCCTATTGATAGCTGTCCATGCTTTCGTTAACCTCGTTTCGATGTCCTTTTCGGTTGATTCGACGCTGCTTCCTAGGTACGTGAATTTGTCTACTAGTTTAAGAGGGGTTCCTTTTAGAGTGGAGATGTCCCCCGTTTGGTTATAGCACATACATTCCGTTTTGTGTGCATTAACATGGAGGCCTATGCTTGCTGCTGCTCGTTCCAAACTATGCAGAAGTGTTTCGGCTTGGTCAGGTGTATTTGCCAGTATCGCTATGTCATCGGCGTAATCGGCGTCGGTAATTGTTGTTGCGGGGTATCTTCTGCTTCTTTTCTTCGTCAGTTCGAAGCCATTCTCTTTGATTTTGTCAATCGATGTTCTAAGTACGTAGTCTAGACAAATGATAAAGAGATACGGAGCCAGCGTGCCCCCTTGTAGTACTTCTGCTACAATGTCGAAGTATTCTGTGTCTCCATCTGATGATCGTACTTTTACTTTAGTGTTTCTATAGAGAATCGTTATTGCCGCTACGGTTTCTTTAGGTATGCCGTACGCTAGTAGGATTTGTTCCATCTTTCCTCTGTGAATGGAGTCGAAAGCCTTGGTAAAGTCGACAAATATTAATGTCGCTTGTGGGTTCTTTGCCCGTACACCTTCAAGGATTCTGCGGATGGTTAATATTTGTGAGGTCGTGGATCTATTTCTTCGGAAGCCATTTTGATTTTTTCTAAGTATGTTGTCGATTTTGGGTTCTATTCGGTTTCGTAATAGGGCATTGTAGATTTTGGCAGCTATGGATGTAAGTGTTATGCCTGGGTAGTTTTTGGCTAATCCGAGGTCCCCCTTTTTAGGGAAGGGGAGTATGCATCCCTTCGTCCATCTATCTATCGGATTTTGATTGTATACTGCGTTGCAGTGTCGGAGCAGTATGTCGTCGAATTGTCTGGTCTTCCATACTTCCGGGGGAATTTCGTCCAGCCCGCTTTCCTATTTTTAATTTTTCTGAGAACCGAGTCGAGTTCTTCTTGTGTGAACGGTCCAAGTTTAATGTCTAATTGTTTGCTAATTATTCTGGTGATTGGTTCATGCGTTATTTTTGGTGGGTTTCCAGGTAAGTTTTCGAAGTGCTGTTTCCACAGTTTTATTCTTTCTTGTTGGTTTGCTGCTTTAAGTTTTGCTTTGGCTGTGTTCTTTCTTCTGCTCACTTCGTTTATTGTTTGCCAGGCAATTCTAGATTGTCTATCTTCCACCGAGTCTCTAATCTTATCTATCTGATTTTGAATGTATTCTGTCTGTTCCTTTATATATGTCTGCTAATTGATATTGTGCCGTTTTTAGTTTTAAGGCATTTGTGTTTGTTGGGTTTTTTCGATAGTTTTTGAGGCTGTTTTCACTAGTGCACGTTTTTCTCTCACCGCTAAAGTTTCCCATGGGACTCTATATTTAGTTTTAATTTTTGTTGGAATGTATTTTGCTGCTGCCTCGAGGTGTGCATTGACGAAATTTTCGTATTCGTCGTTTGGTGTACTTTTTTCCGTCTTTTCTGGTAGTGTTTCGAATCTGTTTCTTAATTCTAATACGTATTTATCTCTTACATATTTGTTGTTTAATAGGGCCCAGTCATAGTGTTTGGTGGTCGCTGTTCGTTTGTCGTTTTTTCGTAGGCTTAACCGTATTTTCGCTGTGACTATTCGGTGATCGGTGGACACACCCTCAAAAGAGGAGTATGCCTCGCAATTCAATGCACTATTCTTCCATTTCTTGTTTATAAGGACGTAGTCTATCTGAGCTTTAGTATTGTTTGCGTACGTGTATGTCCATAGTTTGCCCTCTCTTTTTTGGTAGTTTGTATTGAGGCATGCTAATCTATTTTCTATCATGAAATCTGTTAGATGTTGCCCATTTCTATTTGACGTGTTGTGGAGGCTGTATTTGTTGTTTCCGTTTTTCCCGATTTGGGCATTCATGTCTCCGCCAATGACTAACATGTTGTGTTTCGGGATGCTACGCACTAATGAGGATAACTCATCGTAGAAGGTGACTATTTCATTTTCTTCACTAACATTGGTGGGGCTGTAGCATGAGATGATTGTTGCTCTGGGGTTTCCGTTAAATGTAGCTGCCATCATTCTAGTTTGTATTTTCTCGACGCTATTAAGCGTTTTTAGTGCTCTAGGTCCTATAAACAATCCTACCCCTCCTACTGCGGCGTTGACAGAGTTTTTCCATGCGGATAGAGTGGCGAGCGACCATCCATTGCCAGTTTCGTGATATTTGATATCTTCTGTGTGCGTGTATCTGTGTTCTTGTATGCATATTATATCTATTTTATGTTCTTCAGCCGATGCGATTAGCTCTGGTAGTTGTCCTATTCTATTTAAGGTTCTTACGTTAAATGTGGCTATTTGTAGTGTTTGCTTGCATTTTTGTAGTTTTGATTGTTTGAGCTCTGTAGCTGATTTTTCGAACACCGAGGCCAGGGCTCCAACCTCAGCAGGACGCGCCCCTTTTTTACCTGCGCGAAGAGCGATGCGGTTTGTGTAAGTGGTTTGAGTGTGGGTCATGGTTATCTTTCGATGGCTGTTTTATTCTCTTCTATAGAAGCCACTCTTATAGAGGAGCAGCAGTAGTTCCCCGATCGAACTGGCGATCCTGAGCGAAAAGTCGTCAAACTCACGTCCAGGACCCATTTGGGTATTGAGTTTGGTCGTCCATTGGTTTATTCAAATACCTTTACGTACATCATGCTGCTTCCCATGTGTACATAAAAAAAAAAAAAAAGGGGGGGGGGAGTCCAACATTAAGGTACTTTCTTATGGCTTTCACTAGTACTGACTTATACTTTTTTTTTTTTTTTTTTGCTGTATTGGGACTTTTCCTGGGTTTTTCATTTTTTTTTTTCTTCCTACAGTTGGGGACCTAGCAGGCTTCAGGAATTATAGAACTTTTTTTTTTTTTTTTTTCCTTTTTCTTGGGGGGGGGCTGTGGTAGCATTAGGCGTTCTAGGCTTTTTCTTCTAAACTACTGTTAGGGCTTTCTTTACGAATTTTTAAATTATTCGATAGAAGATATTCAAAAACATTCTGCCTTGTTCGCTGACATGTGGATTTTACAAAAATTACTTTTCCGTACACATCACATATAATTCTGTAAGTTTCTCATGGTTTGCACCTCTCATACACCCAACAATTGATGACTGTCTTTTTTAAAAGCCTTTGGCATTCTGCTTAATTTACCGCCATTTTGAATCTCCTCAAAAGAAATATTCCTGTGAGATTGAAATAATTGTTTCAAGATACCAGTTCCAAATGATGCAGAATATTCTTCTAGAAGAAATTCTGAAGCTTTTATAAAAATATAATCTCCCTTATTTATTTAATAAATCATATATATATATATATATATATATATGGTGCGGAAGAAAAATGTGGAATAATTTTTAATATTTATAAAAATCTGATTTGTCCAATTTTATTAAAAAAACGCAATAAATTTAAATTTTCACGGTTAGCTGTATTTTTCAAGCACTTTTTCCATTAAAATTCAGCCCAATATGAGTGATCTAGAAAAGAAACGACAAATAATCAGATTTGCTTTTTGCTGAAACCATGTCAAATAAAATTTCCGAAATAATTGGAGTTTCTTTCAGGCCTCCGTTAAGCTCACACCTTAAACCCCTTGACTCTGCTATTCGTGCCGTTTTAGAAAACAAAAACTTCCCATCGAAATATTTATTTGCTTAAGATTGCTATTGAGGAGGAATAGAATGAAATGTCGGAAGAATTTATTTTGAAGGCAGGCAAATCGTTTCTAAACCGTGTGGATACAATAAGTGAAAAGAAAATGTTGGCCATATTGAGTAAATTTGCTGTTTTGTGTCTCTTTTCTATTTTTATTTTTTATTTTTAAAAATCAAAATTAATTAAGTTATATAACAGGGTCGTATCTTATTATTCTAGAATATTCGTAATTTTTCATCCAAACCCTCTGTGTATATATATATATATAGAGAGAGAGGGTGTGGATGAAAAATTGTGTTTGTGTGTGTGTCTGTGTGTTTTCATCATTTTCTCTCCGTGTATTTTCTATTTTATCGTTCATCAACACACAAGCCGTTTTATTTTTGGATGGAATGAATGATGAAAGGAACCGGATTTTTCCAAATATATATATATATATATATATATATAAATATATATATCTGTGTTCTTGTATGCATATTATGTCGCACGCACACCGAATATATCAAATATCACGAAACTGGCAATGGATGGTCGCTCGTCACTGTATCCGCATGGAAAAACTCTGTCAACGCCACAGTAGGAGGGGTAGGATTGCTTATAGGACCTAGAGCATTAAAAACGCTAAATAGCATTGAGAAAATACAACTTAGAATGATGGCTGCTACTTTTAACGGCAACCCCAGAGCAACAATCATCTCATGCTACAACCCCACCAATGTTAGTGAAGAAACTGAACTAATCACCATCTACGATGAGTTATCCTCATTAGTGCGTAGCATCCCGAAACACAACATGTTAGTCATTGGCGGAGACATGAATGCCCAAATCGGGAAAAACGGAAACAACAAATACAGCCTCCACAACACGTCAAATAGAAATGGGCAACATCTAACAGATTTCATGATAGAAAATAGATTAGCATGCCTCAATACAAACTACCAAAAAAGGGAGGAAAAACTATGGACATACACGTATGCGAACAATACTAAAGCTCAGATAGACTACGTCATTATAAACAAGAAATGAAAAAAAAGTGCAATGAATTGCGAGGCATACTCCTCTTTCGAAGTTGTGTCCACCGATCACCGAATAGTCACGGCGAAAATACGGCTAAGCCTACGAAAAAGCGCCAAACGAACAGCGACCATCAAACACTATGACTGCGGCCTTTTGAACAACAGAGATATAAGAGATAAATACGTATTAGAATTAAGAAACAGATTCGAAACACTACCAGAAAAGACGGAAAAAAGTACACTAAACGACGAATATGAAAATTTCGTCAATGCGCACCTCGAGGCAGCAGCGAAATGCATTCCAACAAAACTCAAAACTAAATATAGAGTCCCATGGGAAACTTTAGCGGTGGGAGAAAAACGTGCACTAGTGAAAACAGCCTCCAAAAACTATCGAAAAAACCAACAAACACAAATGCCTTAAAACTAAAAACGGCACAATATCAATTAGCAGACATATATATAACGGAACAGACAGAATACATTCAAGATCAGATAGATAAGATTAGAGACTCGGTGGAAGATAGACAATCTAGGATAACCTGGCAAACAATAAACGAAATGAGTAGAAGAAAGAACACAGCCAAAGCAAAACTGAAAGCAGCAAACCAACAAGAGAGAATAAAACTGTGGAAACAGCACTTCGAAAACCTACTATGAAACCCACCGAAAATAACACATGAACCAATCACCAGAATAATTAGTAAACAATTAGACATTAAACTAGGACCGTTCACACAAGAAGAACTCGACTCGGTTCTCAGAAAAATTAAAAATAGGAAAGCTGCAGGGCTGGACGAGATTCCCCCAGAAGTATGGAAGACCAGACAATTCGACGACATACTGCTCCGACACTGCAACGCAGTATACAATCAAAATCCGATAGATAGACGGATGAAGGGATGCATCCTTCCTTTCCCTGAAAAGGGGGACCTCGGATTAGCCAAAAACTACCGAGGTATAACACTTACATCCATAGCAGCCAAAATCTACAATGCCCTACTACGAAACCGCATAGAACCCAAAATCGACAACATACTTAGGAAAAACCAAAATGGCTTCCGAAGAAATAGATCCACGACCTCGAAAATATTAACCATCCGTAGAATCCTTGAAGGTGTACGGGCAAAAAACCTTCAAGCGACACTAATATTTGTTGATTATACCAAGGACTTCGATTCCATTCACAGAGGAAAGATGGAACAAATCCTACTAGCGTACAGCATACCTAAAGAAACCGTAGCAGCAATAACGATTCTCTATAGAAACACCAAAGTAAAAGTACGATCATCAGATGGAGACACAGAATACTTCGACATTGTAGCAGGAGTACCACAATGGGACACGCTGGCTCCGTACCTCTTTATCATTTGTCTAGACTACGTACTTAGAATATCGATTGACAAAATCAAAGAGAATGGCTTCGAGCTGTCGAAGAAAAGAAGCAGAAGGTATCCCGCAAAAACAATTACCGACGCCGACTACGCCGATGCCATAGCGATACTGGCAAATACACCCGACCAAGCCGAAACACTACTGCATAGTTTGGAACGAGCAGCCGCAGGCATTGGCCTCTATGTTAATGCACACAAAACCGAATATATGTGCTATAATCAAACGGGGGACATCTTCACTCTAGAAGGAACCCCTCTTAAACTAGTAGACAAATTCACTTACCTAGGAAGCAGCGTCGAATCAACTGAAAAGGATATCGAAACGAGGTTAACGAAAGCATGGACAGCTATCAATAGGCTATCGATTATATGGAAATCAGACCTAACAGATAAAATGAAACGCAGTTTCTTCCAGGCAGCGGTCACATCGATACTGCTATATGGCTGCACTACATGGATTCTAACAAAACGGCTGCAGAAGAAGCTAGACGGCAATTACACAAAAATGCTGCGTGCAATCTTGAACAAGTCCTGGCGGCAACACCCCACCACACACCAACTGTACGGCCACCTGCCCCCTATCACGAAAACTATTCAAGTTAGACGAACCAGGCATGCAGGACACTGCTGCAGAAGCAGGGATGAACTCATAAGAGATGTACTGTTGTGGACCCCACACATGGCCGTGCAAAAGCAGGATGACCAGCACGAACATACATTCAGCAGCTATGTGAGGATACGGGATGTTGACCTGAAGACCTGCCTAGGGCGATGAACGATAGGGAGGAGTGGCGAGAGAGGGTCAGGGATATCCGTGCTACCAGCGCGACATGATGATGATGATGATATATATATATATCGGCAAAAAAGGAAAAAAAAAGTGCATAATATGGCATATATTCTCTCAGCAGTTAATATATACATATATATATATATATATATATATAGAAAGCGGATTCCGTTGTGCATTGAATATCGTCTTAGGAAATGGGCACGGGGACTATTGCATTTCACATCGCGCTAAAAACACTTGAGAAAAATATGAATTCAATTAATCTCCCTCCAGCTACGGGTAAAATAGAAAGACAGGCTTGGTTCTTTAGCCATTTTTTAAATCTGTTATACTCCGTTGAAGAATTGACCTTGTGTCGCATCTTGCCTGTGAGAAGGGGTTGGTAAATACATATATAAAGGTTGTGTAATGGAGAAATAAATATGTAAATTTCCAGGATGTTTGTAATTGTTTTTTTTTTTAAGCAGTTATTAAATTTTCCTCTTCAATATTAAAAAAACCCAAAAAAACAAAACATAGCCTTAAACTATTGTCTCTTGAAAATGCTTTCAATTCTTTTCAGAAAAAAAAATATTCACTTCAACAAATGTTATCTTCTTGTCGACGACAATTACGAAGAACAATATTAAGAGAGAGAGAGAGAGAGACAGAAAGAGACAGAGACAGAGACAGACAGAGAGGGGGAGAAGAGAAAAAGTCATCTGACAATTTGGAATTATTTTTCAATTCCTAATCACTCTGTAAAGCTTTGTTTTCAGAAGCCAATTAAAATGCTTCCAGTTGTTTATCAATTTGGTATTCTTCTTCCCTCGCAATGAAATTTTTATTCCTCGTTTTAATCTCGTCTCAATCCTATTTGACGTTTCTCAGTCTCGTATCATGGTATTAATTCTTTGTCTTGTGTTTACAATATTATCTCCTGCCCCGTTCTTTAAAAAATAGGCCGAATTTTCTATGCAATATTTGATACCAGTCTAGAAAGTAATGAGACTTATTTTTTTTTATGGTTTAGGTTGCTTTGGTTTTGTTTTTTGGGTTTTTCTTTACTTCTTTTTTTTAATGACATATCAACTTTCATGGGTTATTTGATGCCAAAGCTAAACTTATGAAAAAATAAAGTGAACACTACAACACGATTATCATTCAAACTTGTTTACAACGATTTCACAGACCAATATTTTGGCCATTACACCTGGGGAGGGGATCACTCATTTTCAGGTTGACAACCGCGATTGAAAATATAGCTGACTAATGTTTAGTTTGAATACGTGTGAAGCCGTTCCTTTATGCTGAATGGCCTGGGATTATTAGAATTGTTTGGTTTGGTTTGGTTTTATGGCATATCAACCATTGTATGTCAAATCTTATCAACAAAATGTATTTAATATATATATATATATATATATATATATATATATATATATATATTGTCATCCACAGACAGACTGTTTCGTTCTATCAGAACTCTTCAATGTGGCTAGACACGCAGTACGCTCGAAGCCGGGATCGAAACCCGTCCGACTTTACGTTAGACTAAGTTTCAGGTCTCTCGGCCACCATTTAAATACATTTAGTTGATAATATTTTAAAACGGGCCTGAGCTCATTTGTTTTGCACACAGTTATGATGTAGTCAATAAAACATGCCGGAAGGAGGTGTCCGTGGTGTAATGGTTATCGTCGTAGGGAATGGACACGGCGACACGAGTTCAAATCCTGGACGAGACTGATTGCATTTCACATAGCACTAATACCCTTGGGAAAGGTATGAATACAATTCTCCCTCTAGCTATGGGTAAATAGTAGGACAGCCTTGGTGGGGCAACTAGTCTAGGAGAAGGAAAACTCTGAATTCAAACCTGTTAAACTCTGCTTAAAAAATTGACCTTGTGTCATATCCTGTCCGAGCGGAGGGGTCGGGTAAATATGATAAAACATGCCGGAAGCGATGGATAATAGGGACGAAGGCCGAGAGAGATTTAAGAAAATCCGTATTAACTGCATGACATGATGTTTATTGCTATTTAACACTAATTATTCTGTTCAATACTTAAATGGTTCCAAGTATTGATATGTATCACTAACAATTCAATTAAAGCCACTCATTTGTTTACACAAAATTGAATGATCCAATAGTTCTATTTCTAACAATTCAATTTAGCATAAGTGGTTTATTTCTGTTCAGTTAAAATGTCAAACGGTTTTATTTGACCCTTAGAATGGACTCTATCAGGTCCTACCATCCAAGCTCATAGTGGACCTGGGAGCGGTATCATTGAAGGAGTACTTCACATTCCCCAAAGCTCCAGTATTACTGGAGCCTCACATTCAGATTGTTTTGTGTCATATCAAGGACACTCATTGGGGGGGGTCTTACTCACTGCAGAAATACAGTCGGTTTTATTAGATTTGTGTTTCTTTAAACATTAAGTGAAAATAAAACATATCAAATGTATTTTTATACACAATATCCATGCAAATATTAAATAAAGATAATTGCGTTTATTTGATTATTCTTTGACAAACATTTTTTTCAATCTTATATTTCGTATTTCTCTATTTCACACGCACGTTGCTTATTAAGAATGGTTCCATTATTAAAAAAACCCAAAAAACATTACCACTAACTCACAAAACTCCAGTGATACCTCACGATACCACTAGGCTTTATTACGTGACTATCACATTGTAGAAATAACAAATGAAAATACAGATTTCTCATGCAATTCTTTATTGTATGTACAACTTTCAAGACAGTGTGTTAACTGTATCCCGAACAGATCTCCCCGAAAAATGGATTGACATTAAGCTGCATCTATAAATATATAATGGAGGTGCCCGTGGTGTAATGGTTATCGTCGCAGGAATTGGACACGGTGACACGAGTTCAAATCCTGGACTGATTGCATTTCACATAACACTAATACTCTTGGGAAAAGTATGAATCCAATTATTCTCCCTCCAGTTATGGTTAAATAGTAGGGCAGACTAGGTTCTTCAGCCTTGGTGGGGCAACTAGTCTAGGAGAAGGAAAACTCTGAATTCAAACCTTAAGAAACTATCCTGCCCGAGCGGAGGTGTTGGGTAAATACGATAAATATATAATGATGAAACTTGATATGTGGATTTTCTTGACGAAACGGTTTTGTTGGTGGGGTTGACAATGCGCTGATTTTATCCTTTAAAGAGAGATAAGACATTCCCTGAAAACAGTAGTCCTGGCTATGACACTTAACAACATCGGATGGTGAGGGTCCACTTCTGAAAGTCTGGAGTACCTTATTGCTAATTAAACCCCGGTCAACACCATGAAGTACCTGTTAGGGTCCTATTTATGTGACATAATTGTTGTATAACCGCATACCTATACATATACATAATACATGAATCAGCGGAAACATGATGACGACTTCAATTAACGAACGAACACACTTCATTATAAAAATATACCTCTCACACTTTATTCGAATGCGTTGATGTTTCTTTTGTGTGAGAGGTGAGTTGGAGACGGAGACAAACTGCCACATATGGACCCCAAGTTCCTCTGACCATAGCAGCACTTCTTTCGCATTCTGGCTGGGCTGCTCAACTGGGGTCACTGAGGCCCCAAGCCCTCTGTCTGGAGCTGGTTCTGACTCAGCGAGCATCCTATCTCCAACTCGAACTGCAACTCGAACTCCAACTGCTCCAAGCCGTCTGTGGCACCTGGTTGTATAATTGTTTTATGTCCACCTGCTTTATGTGGGCGTACGCATCTGCACCGAATTCAACCACGTCCACAGGTCAAGGTGATATTCCGCCATCCTCGACCGGATGCACCTGTTTCTTCCACTTATTTACACAGGTGCATCTCTTGATTGGTCGAGGGCCCATATGCAACATAATCATCTATTTGAAACTTCTAAATATTCGATAGAAACATGTGTAAAAAAAGCATTTAACAGATTTATTGACGTGAACTTCTTTTCCCAGCACAAATATTTTGGTGACGCAAAATTCGCTTAGGTAAGAGAATAGAAATAAACTCCGTCCTAAAGTAGAAGTCTCTTCATAAAGTTCGAAAAAAGCAACGTTAAGTGAGGTACCTCCCAATATCTGATCAAGTTTTGACGTTGATAAAGACTTGGGTGAATTAAAACTGATCAGTTGATTTTCAGTTTGGATTGCTAACCGGGAAACACATCACAATATTACTTTCTAGACACTGTGCTCGCTCTATAAGCAGGACTTAGGATAGGTTCACTATACCCACTGTAGAAGGATAATACCCTCACTAAACAAAGCTTTGTTTGGTTTAGCTTGGTTTTGTGGTATAGCAAACATTGTTGATGTTGGTTATCACCCACATTTTTCCACACAATGAACTAGTCCATCTGCCATATATAGCAGTAGCTACTGATACCAGGGCAGACTAGAAGGTAAAGAGCAGCTTCTTATAGGAATAGTATTAGAGCGTTGGAGACAGGAGATGCACTAGATCACCTTACTTGCTACCGTAATAACGGAAGCCAATACAATCGTTGGACTATATCTTTATTTTGTATTCACTAATCCTATATTCTTGTCTACTAATAGTCTCTCTATTGTATATACTTTTTCCTGAGAATATATCTATATTTCCTCTCATATGGTGGTTTGTCCTTTATTTAATATTACAAGCGTTCACTAACCAGAACGCAACAGTTAGTTATTTCATTCCAAATCCTATTTTTACATTTATATCAAACATATGATTTCTAAACACTTTTTGTAGATAACATTTTTAAACGAGCCTGAGCTCATTTTTTGCGATCAGGAAAATGATCTCACTTATTTCAATCTTATACGAATAATTCTATTTACTATTGATCATTGAAGGTTTTTAAGTATGTTGTATATTACGAGGTGCAATTATGCACATATATATACATATACAAATATATGCGGAATATAATCAAGCATAGTGACGGCTTCAATGAACCAACGAACACACTTCATTATAAAAATATACCTCTCATTCTTTATTCTCGAAAGGGCTGATGTTGGTTGTGTGTGACAGGTGAGTTGGAGACGGAGACAGACTGCTACATATTGACCCAAAGTTCTTCTGACAATAGCAGCACTTCTTTCGCATCCTGGCTGGGCTGCTCAACCGTGGGTCACTGAGGGTCCAAGACCTCTGTCTGGAGCTGGTTCTCATTCCACTGGTATCCTATCTCCAACTGGAACTGCAACTCACCCAAGCCGTCTGTGGCACCTGGTTATATAATTGTCTCACGTTCACCTGCTTCCTGTGGGCGTACGCATATGCTACCATCACCAAATTCAACCACGTCCACAGGTCAAGGTGATATTCCGATATCTTCGACCTGTTTCGCTGTTCTTCCGCTTACTTAAACAGGTGCATCTCTTGACTAACGGCTCGGTCGAGGGTCAGTATGTTACAAGTATTGCTATGTATTAATAACAATTCGATTAAACATCAGTTATTTGTTTACACACAGTTAAATGATAAAACAGTTCAGATTAGTGTAAGTACACAGTATAAATATCAAACAGTTTTATTTCATCCTTAGATAAGACCCTATCGTGTGCTACCATTCCAGGAGAGAGTGAACCTGGGATTAATGCCAATGAATGGTTACTCTTCATTCTCCAAATCTCTAGCATTACTGAAGCTTCACCTTCAGATTGTTTTAGTGGGAAAGTCTTACTCCTATGCAGATATGCTGTGCGTGTATTCTGCAGACTCCGAACTGGAGTCTCATCATCATATTGTTTAGTGTCATAACTAGGACTCTCGTAAATGGAGAGTCTTGCTATTCAACAGATATGCTGTCTGTGTATTCTACTACCCCAGCCGACTGGGATAACTCAATAAAGGAATCTGCTGGGTATGATATTAAGCTATATCGGATCCTAGGGCTTTAGTTTTGGAGCTCTGAAGAGTGTTCATAACCATTGCAAATATTTCAATGCTTACCCGTATTTTCAGTGGTTGGATCCATTAGGGTCACATCTATTGTTCAAATTGATCTGAGATACGAAACCCACCATATGAGCAGGATGTGACACAAGGTCAATTTTTAGCGGTGTTTATCAGGTTTCAATTCAGTTTTCATTCGCCTAAACCTATTTCCATCGAAAATATAAAGTGCCAGCCTGTCATATTATTTATCCCTGCCTTCCCAATGTTTACTGGCTCTATATGAAATGCAAACAACTTAGTCCAGAATTTGAACTTGGGTCACTGTTTCGATTTCCTACGACAATAACCATTACACTACGAGCGCTTCCGGCCGGGATTTATACTTGAAGCGAAGAAATTCCATGAGAGAGGTTTGACATTTTTGCTATGGACAAATTCCAAACAATGCAGAATTTACATCTATGAAAAAAAAATCTGGAAAAAAATTATTTTGCTTTTCTCAAAAAAAATACCCTCTACATATTGAATAGCCGCTGTATATATCATATACCCCTCCAAAGCCCCCACACAACAAGTCCTTTCTTTTATCTCATGACTCTGGTATAATAAACTAATGGGTTTCTTAGCTTAATGCAGCTTACTTTCAAATCTCTCAACCAACAATCTCCTTTCATATTCAAAGCCTTTCTTGAGCAAAATTATTGAAAAATGTTTTTCTCATAAGAAATAATTAGCAATGGATTATATAATGCATCTTAATTCCATATTCAGTCTACAACGCTTTCATTAATTAATCCCTTTTGTACCTTAATTTCTAATCCATTTCGATACAAACAGCCTTGACGGTGCATTTCACCTTATTAATTCAATAACCCTCGAATTAATTCCTAACTACCGGATACCCAGGTCTTCCTGTTTTCGAACACAATTTCTATGGTAGAATTATTTCCCGTTCATTCTACAGCAAAATAATCAACAATGCATTTCGAATACAAATACGCTAACTGGAATTAAAATTGCAACGCCATGAAAGAAAATGAAAGAGGTTATAGCGAAGAGCGTCATCAAATGCCGACATTATAACTAGAAGAATTGGTGGCCAATCTTGTAGAACTTTACGTTTCTTTATAAAAAAAAAAAACTTATGAAAAAAAGGGGGCCTAAATGATCAAACGAGTAAGGGCTTCTTTGATTGATCCCACTTAAATAGTTACAACCATAGCGATTTATTTTTTCACATAGTTAAAGTATTGCTCTGATATAATTGCGGAGGGATTTTTTTTATATTATCATTTTTCGTTTTGTATATCTTACCTTTCGGTTTAGTTAGGTGCACACATTAAGTGCAGGTGTTCACGCGTGCTCACGCGTGCACGGGGCGGATGTGACAATCACAGATGTCACAATAAAAACCCCAGATAGGAAAAATGCGACCGGGGACGTAAATGACGTCATGTCCAGAAGCGATGGGCTGAGGATTTTGGAATTTGAAAAAAACAGAGTTGAGATTCGAGTCTAGAGGAAGGTAGTCAATTTTTGGTCTTACCGAGGCGAGACCAGTTGGGGTCTACGAAATGTGCCGCGTGTTTGTTGAGTCAGTGAGTCGAGAGCTGACGATGTACAAACAGTCAGCATAGTAAGAAATTGTGTCTCTCTCTCCTCATGACGAAAAACCTTAAACTCAAAAAAGATTATAAAAAGTTTCAAACTTGAACTAAAAAAGAGAGTCGTTAGTGTTTCGTGTTTTTCGGATATGTACATTACTCAAATACAGGGGTGTCCTCGTGGTGTAATGGTTAAAGCGATGGACTGCGGAACCGTAGTAAGTGAGTTCGTACTCCAGTCGCGCTATTACGTTCACTTTCAGCAAATACCCTTAGGAAAGGTATGAACCCCCTGATCCTCCCAGCTACGGGTTAAATAGCACCACTACCGTTCTTCGAGGAGAATGGCTTTGGCATTATATAACCTGTAAAGTTTGATATGCCATTAAACAAAGAAACCAAACCAATTACTCGTATACGTATCTTGGTCGTATTTTTTGGACGTGGATATGCTACATTGCCATCTTGCACTAATAGTTTTATGTCTTCTCATTTAAAAGGTTTTAAGTATTTCTATCTAACATTATCAATTCTACTTAACAAGTATTTCTACCTTATTTAATAGTAACCATGTCTTTGATCAGAGTTAAATGGTTTAAAGTATTCCTATTTTACTCTTTTAATGATTTTACTAAATAGTTATCATTTGAGTACAACTAACTTATGATAGCCCTTACTAAATGATTGAACAGGTCAATTTGACACAGAGATAAGACCCTAACTTGTGCTACCTGGTTCTATTGGCAATGAACTCCACGTTCCCCAAAACCCAAAGACGGGAGATTAATCTTCAGATTAATTTCAAACTAATTATTAAAGTCATGTAGTGCTATCAACGTGATTCAACCATAGAGAAATCTGATATATAACAAAATAAAACAGTAATCCATCCAATCTTAAGTCGTATCTGTACTATTGTATGGCTGAAACCCCTGAATTTTAACGAAGCGATTTGATAAAAAAATAGATAGGAACAACACAATTTATTAACCTTTTGTAGACTGTGATTGCCCAAGAGCGATGGGTGATTGGGATGGATGTCGAAAAAGTATCAAAGGGATCCGTGGTAAAAGCACGAATTGATAATTATCGCCACATATATATATATATATATATATATATATATATATATATATATATATATATATATAGTCATCCACAGACAGACTGTTTCGTTGTATCACAACTCTTCAGTGTGGATAAATATGCAAGATTCTCGAAAGGAAACCCGACTGACTCATAAGTTTGCCGTAGATTCTAGCGTAAACGAAGGAATTTTATACGATTATGTATTACTTTTGTTTTGTTTATATATATCCGCTTAACGGCTACCGAGATCTCAGTTTATTCAAAGAGCTTTGCCTTACGTGAATGGCAACCGTTAATTGCCTCGTTAGAGTACTCAATCCCACGGTGGTGAAGGAAAATACCTGATGCATTCAATAAGTTTCTAGACTTTTTTGTACAGGCATTTAAAATTGTCGTATACTCTTGAAAATTAAGTATCTTATTGCTATTCATCTTATAAGATGACTGCTCAATTTCTATGATTTCAGGTTCAAATCAACAGCTACAGCAGGAATTGGAATACACCCAACTAAACGTGAGGACACTTTCAGAGAGCGATATGCAATAAAATTCTGTTTTAAACTTGGAAAAAATGCCACAGAAACGTATGGAATGCTTCGGACTGCTTTTGGAGCATCTTGCATGATTCGGGCATATGTTTTTGAGTGGCATAGGCGATTCAAGGGAGTCTGTGAGAGATGATGAAAGGTGTGGGGGAAGTAAAGATGTCAATGCAATTGGCCAAAAGGTTAGGGTTAGGGTTACTATTTTGAGGTTTTAAGGGAGTTCAGGAAGAGATTCCTTGGGAAAAGGCCAGCACTTTTCAAATCCGGTCAGTGGCATTTCCACGAGGACAATGCACCAGTCCACAACTCCATCCTTGTCACAGTCTATTTGACCAAGATGGACATCAAGACAGTTCCTCATACTCCCTATAGTCCAAACCTTACTCCCTGTGACTTCTGGTTATTCCCTAATCTCAGAGGTTGTCGTTATGAGACAATTGAGGAGATGAAAGAGGCTGTGATGAAGGTCATTGACACGCTCATACAAGAGGACTTCATTGGGGGGTTCCAGAATTTGTTGGAACGGTACAACAAGTGCATTGCAGCCGAAGGAGACTATTCCGAAGGAGACTAGAGTTTCATGTGTGAACTATCAATAAAACTGCCCAACTGAAACAAGTCTGGAAACTTATTTAATGATCCTTGTATATATATAGTCATCCACATACAGACTGTTTCGTTGTATCACAACTGTTCTGTGTGGCTAAATATGCAAGATTCTCGATGGGAAACCCGACTGACTCATAAGTTTGCCGTAGATTCTACCGCACAGCCCCGAAGAAACTTGCGTAAACGAAGGAATTTTATACGATTATGTATTACTTTTGTTTTGTTTATATATATCCGCTTAACGGCTACCGAGATCTCAGTTTATTCAAAGAGCTTTGCCTTACGTGAATGGCAACCGTTAATTCCCTCGCTAGAGTACTCAACCCCACGGTGGTGAGGAAGCATATATTGTCATCCCCACACACTATTTATTTCTCTCACAACTCTTCAATGCAGCTAGGCCTGCGAGATAATGTTGTATATTGACCTCCGACCCGGCAAGGCTATCAAAATAGAAAATGAACCTGTGTAAATAACAGGTGCATCCGGTCTAGGAATATCAGAATATAACCTTGACCGTGGACGGGTTGAATGAGTGCGATTTGTGAAACCCACAAGAAGAATGTTGGTGTCGAACTATTATATATTTCGGTTCACAGGAAGTTCAATCTGTTGGAGATAAGATGCGGTAGAGAAAACCAGCACCCAGCAGAGTGGGCCCAGGAGATCGGGAAAGAAACGCTGTTATGGCCATATGAGTGGGGGTCAATATGTTTCAGTTCTGTTCGGTTACCTAGTCCCTCTCACAGTAAAACCTTGAGTAACCCTTTCGAACCCTTTCAAATAAAGTGAGAGGTATATTTTTCTAGAGAACTGTGTCGCTCGTCTTTATTGTGTTGTTGTGTTCTGCATGCATATGTGTATGTATAGTGTTCATGGCTATACAACAATAAGGGTCATTCAATAAATAAGGGGAATTTTGTCTTAGGTCTTTGGAAGTATCATTTGAATAAGTTTGCTGTGGCACTTTTTCAAGGAAATCGATTGTAATGGCTCATTTTATGTCCAGAAAAAAACATTCAGCATGCCCTTATTTACTGACAAATGGGTACTGAATGCTTTCCTTTTTCAAAGAATCAGTGCATTTCCGTCAAGTTATCTGTCTTTTCGACTCGGGATTATTTCCAATCCATGTACATTTATTCTTACAAGTAAAACATGCTTCTCCGTACCCATCAGAAATTCTTTTTTAAAGTTCACATAGTTTGCACTTCTCAGTCACAAAAAAATTGACGATGGACCTCTGTTCAAACCTGGAGCACACTGATTTATCGCCATTTTGAATAAATATTTTTACGAGATTAAAATTGTTTTTTTAGAATCTTATTTTAAAAGTAACGGAGTTTTACATTTATTGAAAAGATTCTTTAAAAAATTGTAAATAGATCTACATATCATTTTTTGTTATTAAATAGAGGAATTTTTATTGTGAATTGATTTACCACGACCAGAAAATCTGGCGAACACCTACGTACGACACGCAGAAATATTGGACGGCTGTTTTGACCTTATTAGGTCTCATCTGCAGTGTATACCGTCATCTCCACCACTGGAGATCGAAGTGGAGGCTAAGTTGTTGAGTTTCAGCTTTGCAATCTGTGGTCGCTAGTTCAATCTCCAGTTGTTGAAATGACGGTATACACTGCTGATGAGACCTAACAAGGTCGAAACAGCTCTCCAGTGTTTCCGTGTGTCGTACGTAAGTGTTCACCGGATTTTCTGGCCGTGAAAATTCAATTCACAAAATTGTAAATGTACTTTGTTTAATGGCATATCACCCTTCATGATTTATTTAAAGCCAAAACCACGCATGTAGAAAAACCATTGTGGTAATGTTAAACCCAGAGCTGGTAAAATAAAAGGCAGTTCAGACCTTTCACAAGGTTAATTGTCTAAAAGCGAACGTATAAGCGTGACTAAAGTTTGAATTCGGTTACTATGATGCATGCCCGATTCCAGTACTCTAACCAGTATATCATTTATTTAAAGAGTCCTCTTATATATATACGTATACACACACATACACACACACACGCACACACACACACACACACACACACACACATATATATATATATACGAGGTGCATACGATAAGGTTCTATTGAGAGTAGACGCCTAGTAGAGGTGCCTGTGGTGTAATGGTTATCGTCGTAGGAAATGCACAGGGCGACACGAGTTCAAATCCTGGACGAGACTGTTTGCATTTCACATAGCACTAATACCCTTGGGAAAGGTATGAATCCAATTATTCTCCCTCTAGCTATGGGTAAATTGTAGGGCAGACTAGGTTCTTCAGCCTTGGTGAGGCAACTAGTCTAGGAGAAGGAAAACTCTGAATTCAAACCTGTTAAACTCCGCTTATTAACTGACCTTGTGTCATATCCTGCTCGAGCGGAGGGGTTCGGTAAATATGATTGATAGTAGACTCATGAAACTCTAGTCCCCTTCGAAGTAATCTCCTCCGGCTGCAATGCACTTATTGAATCGTTCTAACAAATTCTGGAATGCCCCATGGAAATCCACTTTTGTAAGAATGTCAATGACCTTCCTCACAGCCACTCTCATCTCCTCAATTGTCTCATAACGACAGCCTCTGAGCTTAGGGAATAACCAAAAGTCACAGGGAGCAAGGGCTGGACAATAGGGAGGGTTAGGAACTGTTTTGATGCCCATCTAGCTCAAATAGTCTGTAACAAGGATGGAGTTGTGGACTGGAGTATTGTCTTTTTGGAAATGCCACTGACCCGATTTGAAGAGTGCTGGCCTCTTCCGACAGAATCTCATCCTGAACTCCCTTAAAACCTCAACATAGTAACCCTAACCCTAACCCTTTGGCCAATCAACTCTGGTATATTGACTTCCTTACTTCTCCCACACCTCTCATCATCCCTCACAGACTCTCTTCCTTCCTTGAATCTCTAATGCCACTCAGAAACTGATGCTCGATTCATGCAAGATGTTCAAAAAGCTGTCTGAAGCATTCCATACGTTTTTGTGGCATTTTCCAAGTTTAAAACAGAATTTTTATTGCATATAGTTCTTCTAAAGTGTCAGATTGCATTTTCGAAATTCCCCAGGTGTGACAATCAGGTTTTAGTAGGGTGTATTCCAATTCCTGCTGCAGATGTTGATTTGAACCTGAAATCATTAAAATTGGTTAGTCATCTTATAAGATGTATAGCAATAACATTCTGAAATTCAAGAGTCTATGACAATTGTAAATGCCCGTACGAAAAATGTCTGGAAACTTATCATATGCACCATATATATATATGTGTGTGTGTGTGTGTGTGTGTGAGGAGAAGTATTGAACATAGAATTTTCAGTTTTCTGTTGTATCAAAAGCAATTTTGCTTTTGTTTAGTATCAGAATTAATGTTGTTTTTAAAGTGAAACAAAAGTTATCATTTTGTGGGGTTGTATCAAAATTATTTCCATTGAGGCATTGTATAAAAAGTAATTTTGCTTTTGAAAGGTATCAAAAGTAATTTCGCTTTTGGGGTGTATCAAAAGCAATTTATTTTTACGGCAGTATCAAAAGTAATTTCATTTTTCCTGTGAATTAAATGTAATTTCATTTAAGTGCTTTATCGAAAGTAATTTCTTTTTTGCATTGTATCTTTGATTATCTGTTTTCACACACACACACACACACACACACACACACACACACACACACACACATATATATATATATATATATATATATATATATATATATGTATATATATATATATATATATATATATATATATATATATATATATTCTCTGGTAGGAGCAGATTTTAAATCGTGCTATCAAAAGTGTACGTAAATTAAAATAAATAAAATATTTTAAAGTCAATTAAAATATTTTAAAAGTGCTCTATCGAATGTAATTTCTTTTTTGCATTGTATCTTTGATTATCTTATATATATATATATATATATATATATATATATATATATATATATGTATATATATATATATGGGTATGTATGTATACACACCAACACACTCACACACACACACACACACACACACACACACACATATATATATATATATATATTCTCTTGTACGAGCAGAATTTAAATCGTGCTTTAAAAAGTGTATGCAAATTAGAAGAAACAAAATGTTTTAAAATCATTTAAAATATTTTTTAATTCTAAAAAAAAGACCCCTCTTTTTAGTCATGTCTCTTCAGGGAATATAAACTGTGACATATATATATATATATATATATATATATATATATATATATATTCATATATATGAAGAATTAGAATCGGGGTGGTGACCATCGAAAAAAAAATACCGCAGACTTGAAGAATTGCTGCGTATGATGTTATTTTCCTTAGTAAAAGCATTGTAGAAAATTATTTTTGGATACACATTGTAGGCTGGTATTTTGTGATAAGGTGGGATTCGAGTATTGATAAATGCAATTCATTATTTGAAGTTTCAAGGATGGTAAACATGGTAGGGTTATAAGAGGTTGCGCAAGTTGGATTGTCCAATAATTATCGAACAATGGCAGGCACTGAATATATATATGTATTTATATATATATATATATATGTGTGTGTGTGTGTGTGTGTGTGTGTAAACGAACTGAAAGCGTTCACTATAAATTATTCTAGTTACTTTAAGTTTCACGCTCTTATTTTGGGTCTTCTTAACCCTTCCTCATCATCATTTCGTGCCGCTAGCACGGATATCCCTAACCCTCTCTCGTCACTTCTCCCTTTCGTTCATCGCCTCCGGCAGTTCTTCAGGGCTACATCCCGAATCCTCACATAGCTGCTGTATGTATGTTCGAGCTGGACGTCCTGCTTTTGCTCGTCCATATGTGGGGGTCTATAGGAGTACATCATTTATGAGCTCGTCCCTGCTTCTCCAGCAGTGTCCTGCATGTCTGGTTCGTCTAACTTGGCTAGTTTTCGTGATGCGAGACAGGTGGCCGTATAGTTGGTGCCTTGTGGGGTGTTGCCGCAAGGACTTGTTCAATATTGTTCGCAACTAACCCTTAGTTGGGAATAAAATCAACGTATTCAAATCTCCACCAGACTAAAGGCCAGAAGTAAAGACTATTCAGTTGGAAAATAACTTATATTTACATTCTCTTTATAATATTCAATTTCAGTATCGGGTTTACTTTGTCTTGATCTGCCAAATGTATTTCTATGAATTGGTACTATTCTTTATATGTCTCATGGATGAAACTACATTTATGATTATAAATTCTTTTTTCAAAAAAACATCTTTTTTAGATCCAATATACAATTTCTTATTATAGTTCTTGACGACATTATGGTCGCAATATATTTCTACTTTATATATTACACTTTTGTATTGATATTTACCCCTTAGTGGAGCAATTAATTTTATCAATGCATTTGATTTTAGGAGGCTCCTTACGTAGTTCATTCATAAGTTTTTAGTGTTGCTCTTATTAATCAAATTAGCTACATATGACATACTAATATAGCTTAATTTAATGTTCTTGTTAAATATTTTGTATAAACTACACATCCAGAAAAAATTATTCCATAATATATTTTAAAAATTCTTTAATTTTGTTATTGGCCACACGCATGTTAAAAGGTGGGTAAAACCAGGGAATCATCCTTTTACGATTAGCCCCATTCTCCATTTTAATTAATCAAAACATTTATTTATGGTTTTATAAACTAAGCTTTATATCGATTGTTTTTTTAGTGCTATTTCGTGGTCATTTTTTTAAGTGAAAATATCAATGTTAGAAGAATTAGTAGACAATATAATCATGGTCCCATAAGGGATATATTTAAAAACCTGTTTAGGGTGACCGGACCTTATATTAATGTAACATGGGCATTAATTATTTTTTTCTAAATGGGGATATTGTATTATTGTATAAGGTAAGTGTAATATCTAAAAATTCGGTAATTTTTAAATTAGTTGGATGTCTCAGTTAACCCCTAATTAATTACATAGCCACGGCAACTTTTTCCAAATCACGTCACACATTCTGAGTGTAGACTTATCTATGATCAATCAATCATCCAGAAAAAGGCCGCGATTAAAAGGGGCAATTATATTATTGAGGCTATGAAGCAATAGGCATCCTATGAACTCGATGATTTTAGCTCCATCGAAAGAACCCACTGGTGTGTGAAAAAAGCACCTTCCTCACTTGTGGTGTAATGGTTAAAGCGATGAACTGCGGAATCGTAGTACGCGAGTTCGTACTCCAGTCGCACTATTACGTTCACTTTCGGGCAAATACCCTTGGGAAAGGTATGAACCCCCTTATTCTCCCTCCAGTTATGGGTAAATAGTAGGACAGACTAGGTTCTTCAGCCTTGGTGAGGCAACTAGTCTAGGAGAAGGAAAACTCTGAATTCAAACCTGTTAAACTCCGCTTAAAAATTGACCTTGTGTCATATCCTGCCCGAGCGGAGGGGTCGGTAAATAGTAGTTCCTCACTTTTTTATCCACAGACTCTCATCGTCAAATTGTAAAGACTTGCGGCAATACTTCTAGGATTGACATTAATTCTTTAATCAGGATTAAAGCCTAATATACTGCTTTCTCAGTAATAGATGAGTAAAATTCTTTTATATCATACTTGATAAATGAATATTTAACGTTGTTAACTTAATCTTTAAAGCTTTTAATGCAATCCTCTGTACTTCGCCCCTGGTTTATATTCAAAACTATTCAAAGGGTCACACACGATCACAAATGTAGTTTCTCTCATGAGATATAAAAGAATAATACCAATTTATCGAAATAAATTTGGGTGATCAAGACAAATTTAGGCATAGAGCCTATACTGAAGTGGGAAATAATGAAAAAATGTCGTAAATATATATATTTACCCAACCCCTCCGCTCGGGCAGGATATGACGCAAGGTCAATTTTTAAGCGGAGTTTAACAGGTTCGAATTCAGAGTTTTCCTTCTACACTAGTTGCCTCACCAAGGCTGAAGAACCTAGTCTGCCCTACCATTTACCCATAGCTGGAGGGAGAATAATTGGATTCATACCTTTCCCAAGGGTATTAGTGCTATGTGAAATGCAATCATTCTCGTCCAGGATTTGAACTCGTGTCGCCGTGTGCATTTCCCACGACGATAACCATTATACCACAGGAACCTCCTCAATGTCGTAAATATAAGGCAGGTGCTTTATTTTGCCAATTGTGTATGTAGGAAAAATTAAATATTCATTCTTATAATAGTCCAAAAGAATTACTAAATCACAGATCTGAAGTACTTAATACTTGTTAAAATACAAAGAATTGTTTGCTTGTTAGGTAAGTCCCTACTCCGTTGGATTAATTTTTTTTCCTGTGTGGTTTTAATCAATAAGTAAGTTGGTGACCATAGTCGAGGGCAACTCTTTTCAATAGCTACTACACTGATGTGTAGGGGATGACGCTACTCCTTTCCCTGGATTGCTCAACTTTACCTTTGATAAGTGCCTTATAGTGCTGAGTGTTAAGCAAGAAGTCATCAAGTACCATTTTTGAAGTCTTTGGTATGACTCGATCTTGGATTGAACCCCGGTCTCCCGGACTACTGGCAAACACGCTACCCACGAGACCATAATAAAATGTTATATATTTAAACAAATTTTATTTGGTTGGATGGACTTTTCAATCAATAGAGTGTAGTTTGACCTACCGTCTTCGGTTATTTTATCCTAATGACCTGGAAAAGTGAAACCTACGTAGATTTCTTTTGATTCATTATGTATTTATATTTATATCTGGTCTACTCTGTATCGAGCATTGCTTTCGTTATATTTAGCCCTTTGTAAGACTTTTTTTTCTTTTGGCAGAATATTACGATATTGTTTGATTTTTTTCAGACAAATACGTATGTTTATAGTCTTTTCTTTTTTATGGAATTTTTTTCCCAAATATCAATTTGTTTATTTGTTTATTACCAATTTGGATCATTTGAGGGTTTTTTTTTTCACTCTGCCAGAGTTAAAGTTGGAGATTAACCTAAAATAGAAATAAATTATATGTGGGGTGAGTTGGGCAATCTCGGGCACGGAGATTTAAAGTTATGATTTTCTCTTTTGAAATACTGCAGTAATACTATACAGTAAACAGTTTTTATTGGAAATATAATTGAAATTCGTTTTAGTAGGTTAAGATTTTCAAACAGCCGAATAAAAAAACACAATCGTCTGATGGAACTTTTTTTAACTGCCAGAGTAGTTTCAGCTCACAAGAGTGTTTTTTTATTTCTTAGAAGACCAAAAAGAAACCCAGATTTTAATGAGATAAAACTAAGAAGTTGAAATCTCTGTATTACCAAGCCATGCGGATACCAAAACGTTAACTTAAAACTATATATATCAGAGCTCCTTATAGCATTGTCATATTTGCCTAGATTAAAAATCGTGACAATCATAATCCTAGAATAAAGTAATTTTTTAAAAAAGCAACCAGAAGTTATATCTAAATGTATGCATGAAAACAAATTCCTGCAAAGTTACCAGAAAATTGTCGACTGCAAAGATTATTAAAAAAAAAAAAAAGAAGAGTAAATAAACAAAAAAATGAATTAATAATGAATAAACAACTAAGCTGATCCACTGGGAATTATGCAAAAAGTTTAAATTTGATCATAAGAACAAATGATATATGCAAAATCCAGAATAAGCCCCCAAAATGATACACACAAAATTCTCTGGGATTTTGAGACACAAACAGATTACCTAATCTGGGCCAGACGACCACACTTAGTGATAGTCTACAAAACAAAAAGGAACCAGCTGAATAATGAACTTTGCTGATTTGACTGACCACAGAGTAAAACTGAAAGAAATACGATCCTAGACCTTGCCAGAGAACTGAAAAAACTATGGATTTTAAAAGTGACGGTGATACTAATGGTAATTGGCACTTCGGTACAGTCATCAAAGAATTAATACAAGAACTGGAGGACTTGGATATAAATGGATGAGTGGAAACCATCCAAAGTACAGCATTATGGAGATCGACCTAAATACTGTGAAGAGTCCTGGAGACTTGCTGTCACTCAGACTCCCTGGGAAAATCATCAGCTAACGCTGGTACGTAAAACTCTCAAATGAGTAAATAAATATTTGCTGCCGTTTGTAAATATTTTCAAATTATCTGCTGTTCTATCGAAGTAATATTTAATGCTTTGCTTTTGGAATTCGATTATTGTATATTTTTTAGGAGTAAAGGGTGGAAAAGAAAAAAAACGATGGTAAAATGAAGTTAGAAGTAGGAAGCGCTTCTCCTCATTCTCAAGTCACGTCACTTGGCGTCTTTTGACAAAATACATTAGAAATATTCAGTCACTCAGATTTTTTGGTTGGTTGTTTGCTTGGGTTTTATGGCATATCAACTTTGTAGGTTATTTTATGCCAAATCCATTTTATACAAAAGAACAGTTCTATTTCAAAAAATTCAGTTTAGCATAAGTACACAGTTTAATTGTCAAAAACATTTCTATTTCGAGCTATTCAGTTTAGTCAAAGAGTTCTAAGTAAAAAAATTGTTTAGCATAAGTACACAGTTTACATGTCAAAACAGTTCTATTTCAAGCAGTTCAGTTTAGAATAAATAGGCAGTATAAATATCAAAGCTGTTCTATTTACAACAATTCAGTTTAGCATAAATACGCAGTTTATTTCTATTTGGCCCATATCAGATGCTACCACTCCGGACCAGAGTGAACCTGGCAGCGATGGCAGTGATGGGTTACTCCACATTCCATAAAGTTCGAGCATTACTGGAACCTCACCATCAGATTCTTTAGTGTCTCATCCAGGACACTCGTTTAGGCAGTGGGGGAGGGTCTTACCCCTCTGCAGAAGTGTAGTCGGTGTATTCTCCAGACCCAACCGACTGAACCACAGTCAGGGCAAGGGCGCCTCTGGTGGTGTAATGGTTAGCAAGCTGGACTAGCAAGCCTACACATGTGAGTTCGAGTCTCATTGGGTGCCCCTTTCATATGGCCTTGTGCCACATCTAAGCAAAAAGCTTAGTAAATTACCACAGAGAACGAGCGAGGCAGCAGCCTTGGAAAGGCAAAGGTAAAGATAGCCAGAACTTTTTCTATATCCTCGCAGACAGCTGAGTATTGTTTCAAATTATCTGCCGGACTATCTCTTTAATATTTTATTGTTTGCTTTTTAAATCTAATTTTTGCATAAATTGTTGGAGTAAAGAAAGCCGAGGGGAAAAAAATACTGGCAAAATAGTGTTAGTTGTACGAAGGCTTTATTTCGATTCACAAGGCACGTGTGTTGAACTTTTTTGACAAAATGACAACAAACAGTGGCAGAAAGAGCCAATGTAAGTAATCTAGCACATTTGAAACGCTGAGCAAATGTTATCATTAACAAATTCCACAAAATTGTTCGGTTTTAAACAGCGAAAGAATATCAGTTATAAACCATTCCTGATACCATGTAAACAGTTAATATAATGAATTAAGATATCAAACGAAGACATTAAAAACGTCGAGCTTTGGACTGAGTTAAAACAGGGAAAATTTCAAACGTTTTTTTTTTTGTGTAACTGGTCACACCATCGACTGGAGCACACATAATAATCAACCCCTGTACCTGGTACACCACTATATACTACCGACGAAAAATGAATAATCTAAACCTTATTTAACATGGGACCCTGAAAATATATCTTGGTGTCATGCTCGGCAGGTGCTCCCTTAATAGTCAACAATGAGAAATCAATCGGCACCCTGCGAATAATGGCTGGTCTAATTTCAGGTACACAAGCAACGATAAAACTAACCACTCAGAAGAGAAAACCTCCCAAGCAGAGTGGAGCGTATGCACTACTCTCTGGTAGACGCCGGGCTGGGACACTCTTCGGTCGACCGCGTTTTATCGGTGCGCGGATTTGGTCGGGTGTGTCCTGGTCCCAGTGACAGTCGGTCGAGGTGCACCTTGATCAGCATCCTTGAGCCTCTGGGGGCCGTCCCTCAGGCTCTAACCTTCCTTCGAGGAGCTAGGTTTATCACCTAGTGCGCCTCTTTTTAAGGGAATGCCGTCGGGGCTCTTGGTATTTTGGGAGCAACCGGGGGTATCTTGGCTACCGCCCTGCGCCAGGACCCACCTAAAAATTTCTTGTGCCACACTCGCCCGGTTGGAGGGACGTGCGACAAATACCGATAAAAGTAACCACTCAGCTCTGATACTCCAACGGAAAAAACAGATTAGGTAAGACAGCAAATATGTACAAGTACTTCGGTTATATCAAGCGTAAACGTACACAAAGAAGGCTTAGAAAAAGAATTACAGAAATTACAATAGAATCTGCTAGATTTTATACAAGCCAAAGAAATGGTGACCAAGCTAAAATGGTATTCGTTTCTTACCTTAAGATACTAGAAATGTCTGAATAAGTAAAAAGTGAAGAATATTAACTAGATCCCCCAACTTGAATCGAAACGCTAAATATTAAAAAAGAAAAAAAAAGCCTTGTGCAAATTGGAACGAAAAATACCGAAAAAAAATGAAACACCACACACCACAAAACAATTGAATAAGCAAGAAGACAAAATAAATGTTAAGTTGATAGACGGTATCATAACGAAAATGAAAACTGCATTACCATCCCTCTGGAACCAAGACTGAAAAAAATGTCAAGGTAGAAATTGAAAAAGTAAAATTACTATCAAATGTCCCAATTGGAAACATCGCTTAACTAAACAAGCTATTCCATACAGGACGAAATTTGTCTGTTGAAAAATCGATGTTCCCTAAGGAATATCAACAGAAATATAAGATTTGGATGGGAGATTAGGCAAGAAAGATAGATAAGGAAATTGTCACAACAAGCAAAATTGCTAAGGAAGGAAAGACGCGCGTTGATATTCTGGGACGAAAAGACCAAAACAAAACAGCCGACGAGTCTAACAATGCAGATTTGAAGAGATAAATCAAAAGATATTAGTGCATTTTCCTCAGCTGATTTCTGATTAAACTCTTACTACAGAAGTTACACAGTTGATTTTTTTTATTTTTCAAAATGTCTGCCTCTTGCTCCTCTATTTCCTTAGGGCAACGGCATAACTCGCTTCTTTATTTCTTCTGTCCACCCATTTCTTTTCTGTTACGTGAACTATATATTGCTGTCATTCAGTTTTCAGTGCAGTCCACTAGTTATTAATTTTTGAAAAAAAAAATGTATAATAATTCGGCAAGGTGATCCACTGGGAAATGTGCAAGAAATTAAAATTTGACCATACGAACAAATCGTATATGTACAACCCAGCACCTATCCTAGAAAATAACACGCATAAATTCCTATGGGACTTTGGCATATACACGGATCACCTAATCTCGGCCAGAAGACCACACCTTACAATAATCAACAAAAAAAGAGAACTTGCCAAATTGTCGACTTTGCTGTCCCGGCTGACCACAGAATAAAACTGAAAGAATGTGAAAAGAAGGATATGTACCTCGACCTTGCAAGGGAATTGAAAAAAAACTATGGAACATGCTGGTGACAATTATTACCAATTATAATTGGTGCGTTTAGAACAGTAACTAAAGGATTACTAAAGGGACTGAAGGTCTTGGAAGTTTGTGGACGAGTGGAGACCATCCTAACTACTACATAAGTGAGAACGGCCAGACTACTGAGAAGAATACTAGAGACATGAGGAGACTTGCTGTCTCTCAAACTGCAAATAATAATAATGAGGTTTTAAGGGAGTTCAGGGAGGGATTCCTCGGGAATAGGCCAGCACTCTTCAAATTGGGTCAGTGGCATTTCCACGAGGACAATGCACCAGTCCACAACTCCATCCTTGTCACAGACTATTTGAGCAAGATGGGCATCAAGACAGTTCCTCAGCCTCCCTATAGTCCCGACCTTGCTCCCTGTGAGTTTTGGTTATTCCCTAAGCCAAAGGAAAAACTTAGAGGCTGTCGTTATGAGACAATTGAGGTGATGAAAGAGGCCGTAACGAAGGTTATTGACACGCTCACACAAGAGGAATGCCATTGGACCTTCCAGAAGTTGTTGGAACGGTACAACAAGTGCATTGAGACCGGAAGAGATTACTTCGAAGAGGACTAGAGTTTCATGTGTGTACTATCAATGAAAGTGCACATACGAAAAAAAATCAGGAAACTAATTTAATGATCCTCGTACTTCAGTGGCAATATCTCATCACATCAAGTCTGATGAAAATGAAATCAAAGTACGTTAAGGTAAAACATTGAATGCTATTCACAGGTTTATGACCATGGAGGAATCTAATATCCCTGATAAAATAAAACAGGCATTCTTTCAACCTGTAGCTGTGTTAGTTTGGCAGAGTTGATAAGAAGTACTCAAAGATGTTGTTAGCTTTTTTGAATGAATCCCGGTAACAGCACGCTACAAAACATCAGCTGAACGGCCTTTTGCTTTGCATCTCATAAACAATCCCAGAAGACAAGTAGAACATGCTGGGTAATGCAGGAGTAGTTAGGACAAACTCACCTGCGACATTCTTCAATAGAATGTTAGGCCTGAACACATTAATGTTGGCCAGCCAGCAAAAATTTACATTCATTAGGTCTGTGCGGACATTGAGTGCTATCAAGAAGACTTGAGAAAAAAGATAGCAAATAGGACGGAAGGCGTGAGAGAGTCAAAGGAAATCGGTGACTAAGAACGCCTCGATGTTGATGATGTTGATGATGATTTATATATATATATATATATATATATATATATATATATATATATATATATATATTAGCCTAATAGGCTGGGGCTGAAAAAAAAACACCGAATGCATCTTTGCAGAGTAAAATGACAAGCCCCAAAGAGTGTCCTTGATATGACACTACACTGTATCTGACAGTGAGATCAGTCCTGGGGCTTTGGACAATGTGTAGTACCCCTTGATTGTCATTACAACTAGGTCCACTCTGATCTAAGAGGATAATACCTGTTAAGGTCCCATTCATGGGACAAATAGATATATGCAATCATTTATTTGAAACCATCTAACCGGGTGCAAACAAATATCTGCTAAACTAAATTATTGCTATGAAGAGAGCTAGACTGATAACTATTTAACTCTATTCAAACAAATGATTGCCCAGTCGGTCGGGGCTGTATAATACACCGAGTGCACCTCTGCAGAGAGTAAGACCCTCACCCAATGTGAGTCTTGGATATGATACTAAACAATCTGATGGTGAGGATCCAGTGATGCTGGGGCTTTGGGGAATGCAGAGCACCCCTTCATTGCCATTACTCCCAGGTCCACTCTGGCCCGGAATGGTAGAACCTGATAGGGTCCTATCTATGCGGTAAATAGAACTAAACTACATACTTATGCTAAACTGAATTGATGGAATTGGAACTGTTTAACTTAACTGAATAGCTTGAAATATAAATGTTTTAGATAATTAAACCGTGTATATACATTTAAACTGCGTGCTTACACTAAACTGATTTGTTTTAAATGGAACTGTTTTTGACATTGAAACTGTACTTACATAAAACTTGGTTGTTTAATATGGAACTTCTAAGCTTATACTAAACTGAATTAGCTGTATTAAAACTGTTTACTCTTGCTAAATTGAATTATTTGAAATAGAACTGAACGTTTTTATAAAAATGGCTTTGGTGTTAAATAACCTAAAAAGGTTGATATGCCATAAAACCCAATTAACCAACCAAATCAACCAAACAAATTAGCACCCACCTCTGTCTCTCAATCTCGTTTAAAAGAAACATTACCAACCACATGTTTATCTATGAATTATTTATATCTGATATATATGTATAAATAGGTTTGGCATTAACTAACCTACGAGGGTTGATATGCTATAAAGCACAACCATCCAACCAACCATAATATATATATATATATATATATATATATATATATATATATATATATATTTGGAAATTGTCATGTACGCTATATATGACATTTTGGACCTCTGGGGTAGGAGCACTGCAACACTGATGAAAGAAATGTGAAAACCGCTAGTAAGACGAAGTTGAAAAATAAATCTCATTTTCTCAAATTCCATAAATGTATCTTAGTCATCTTATGAGTTATTTAGCTGTCTATACCTATATACACACACAAAAAGCAATCGATTTTCCTGAATCCATCAGAGAACTCTTTATTGTGATATTCATTATATTGAGAATGATCAAGATTTTTGCAATCATTGGTCAAGAATAAAGACAAGATTTACTGACACAGCTATCTTGTTATATATAAAAAGCAAATGCATTGTCAATGGTTTTAATGTGGAAAACATTGTAAATGTTTCGTCTGTAGAAATGCATTAAAAGCCTCTAAGAACATGATTGTCAGTTGTCAGGAATTAAAACCGTCATTACCGTCTTTTTCTCCCTCCAAGCAAATATTTAACAGTTGTCAGTTGTATATTAGCCAATCAGTATTGGAAACGTGTGTTTTTAAATATAGATTCTCTGTACAAATCGAATTGGATTCCGAGGCCTGTCGAAAAAATTTTTTCACGCTGAAATATAATTCTATAAATTGGTTTACGTTTGCAACGTAAGATGCACTACTTCAGCGAACAATAATCGACCAAAAATATTAAATAAAATTTAAAAAATATTAAAGTAAAAAAAACAAACAAACAAACAAACAAACAAAACACAAAACAAACAAATAAACAAATAAAGGGTAGAAATGAAAATATGAGCCGATCGTTATTATTTTTTAGTCATCAATTGATAATATCTTGAGAATACTCGGGCCGCGTTTTCCTGGATTTTAGAGTTCCGTTTTTGTAATTTTTTTTGTTTCACTTCTTTTTTTTTCTTTTATTTCATTCTATTTCATTTTCACTCTTTGCTAACACATCATTTGTTGTATTTCATTTGCAAAGCAAACAAATTACCCCAAAAGAGAGTTAATAATTGACGACTGCATCGTGAAGAAAAGACACTGCAGTATTGCGAATCAATGACAACTGCTGCTGTTTCTACCCCTGTTGATGCAATGGTTAACAAGTTAGTCGGTCAGATCTGTTTGTAACAGGTTCGATTCTCAGTAGGTGTGTAAATCTAAAAAAAACCCAGCTCTAAAGTCTTGCAAGCTAAACAAATCAACGAATTAATTCTTATAAGCAATATATGTCTCATAAAAACGGCCCTGTGCCTAACCTAAGCAGGACAATACATTGTGGTGTTAGCAAGCTCATCTAATAAACGAATAACAATGAAGCAGTGGTTTCAGCCCTCAGAAGACTCCCTTTCTGACATAGTTCTAAATTTAGCCTTTTAAAGGCGTCAAGTCTTATACCATTGTTTCTGAGTTTGATTTTCATTTGGTGCTCAATACTCTTGGCCTTGTTCCACAACTAATCTAAGCTTCGTAAATGATGACTCCTTTTTACTGTGAGGAGCTTCTCGTTCTATAATCGTTGGTAAGCTTATATCACAGATGAATAAAGACTATGTAAAGAGGATGATATGTGTCAAAAAGGGAGCAATGTATTTGTTGAACAACCTTGTTGGCGATCTTAGTTGAGGATGAGCCGAAGGCTCCCTTTTCAATAGCTACCAAGCTGAGGTGTAGGTGAGGGCGCTACTCCATTCTCTGGATTACTCTACTTTACCCTTGATCCTTACTTTATAATGCTAAGTGTTAAGTAAGGTGGCACCAAGTACCATTTTTGAGTAATTGGTATGACTTGACCTGGGATTGAACCCAGATATCCTGGACTATGGGCAAAATACGTCGTTAAAGAACTGAACAAGAGCTTTATTATGAGTAAGTTTGATTCTTACTGAGTGATTCATACTTACTGTTTTTTCACAAATTGAACCAAGTTTAGAAAATGGCAATTCATTCAACGGTGATAATATTTCTTTATATATTAGATGCGAGCAAAACGTTAACTAGCACTCTGTGTCACGGAAAATGTTGACATCCTCTGTTGTGGCCACAGATTTAGGAGATAAAGCATAGAAGACAAAATGATTGTTAACCGAAAGAACCCTGCTGGTGCCCTAGGGAAGGTGAATGAACATTATGGGTGTCGAATGTTCGTTTGCATTTGATAGACATGTCGGCGAATGTTGAATATAGGTGAGGGGCAGAAAACGCATAAAAGGACGGATGGACATCTCAAAAACTAGTGTGTTGACTGACTGTGTAGAATCATTTCGATTATCATCTTGTTACAGTCACTTTGTGAATTCCATTCTTTTTCAATCTATCTCAGTCACTGTCTGTCTCACACTTTATCACTCTCAAGTAGGTGCTTATAGCCAGTGTTGTGTGGTGTGCTGTGTGTATCGTATGTGTGTGAGGTGCATTCACATATATTTTTTCAAAGATGTTAGCAGAAGAGAAACAATCGGAATTTTTTAAAAAAAGTAATTCTTTTGAAATCAGTATTCGTATATTATTTACCGAACCACTCGATCATATTACAAAAAAAGATACATTTATTTATATGTAATTATGTATTCCTGTCTTATACAACTGAGTGAAGTGGTTAAAGCTACGGTAAGGTACCCTCTATGAGTGGTTATACCGTGGTAGTTGATGCGCTGACACGTTGTGTATGGGCTTATTTCTTGTGTGATTTGAAAGCCATACACATTTACGGGACTTATACTTTTAGGCTTCGAAATAAGCCGTAACACCATAGGCATTCACTTTTCGAAAGGCGGAGGGGAATTTTATTTCAGTATAGTAAATAAACTGTTCAAGAAATTTCATTCAGGTTTGAAGAATCTCGGAAAACAAGGGGGGGATCAGGTTAGCCTTAAAGAAAAGAATTGAAAGGCCGTGCCCAAAGAAATTGAGGCAAATCCGGTGAGTAATAGTTGGAATCATGTAATCGAAATATTGTAAACCTTTATCTCACGCAAGTATATATATATAGAGAGAGAGAGAGAGCGAGAGAGCGAGAGAGTGAGAGTAACAGAGAGAAAGAAGGAGACAGTAAATTATTTGTATTATATTACAATAGTTAACTGAAGTTCTTGAAAGTTATTATTATTAGATCTGAAGTTACTCAAAACCATATCACCGTGTGTATACCATTTGTGTTATTAATAGTGGCTTGGTGTTAAAGGAATGGACAAAAGGCTGCATCCTCTCTTTCCCTAAGAAAGGTGACCTCGGAATCACCAAGAACTACAGACGCTCAACTCTTATTTCCATAGTGGCTAAGGTTTACAATACTCTGATTTGCAATTGCATCGAGCTTAAAATTGAGAAAGTTCGTTGGAAAAATCAGAACGGTTTCTGGAAAATGTGATCAACAATGTAACAGACTCTAACAATCAGCTAAATAATCGAAGGATTTCGTGCAAAAAACATCGAGACAACGCTATTGTTTGTAGATATCTCCAAGGCATTTGATTCCATACACAGAGGGATGATGAAGCAAATACTTCTGGCTTAAGGTCTCCCCACAAAGAAATTGATATAGCCATAATGATGCTCTATAGAAACACGAAAGTCAAGGTTCGTTCACCGGATGGAGACACAGATTTCTTCGATATTGTTGCAAGATTTCTGCAAGGAGATAAATTACCGCTCCATATGTGGTAGTTGATGCACTGACACGTTGTGTATGGGCTTATTTCTTGTGTGATTTGAAAGCCATACACATTTACGGTACTTATACTTTTTGACTTCGAAATAATCCGTAACACCATAGGCATTGCTGCCTCGACATTGTACTTCGAAAGTCGATAGATCTGATAAAATAAAATAGCTTTACACTAAAAAACTGCAGAAACTATAACAGACGCAAACTATGCAGATGACATAATATTTCTTGCAACTACACTTATCCAAGTTGAATCCCAACTGCTTAGGCAATAAGAGGCATTGGCCTCAACGTGAACGCAAACAAAACGGATTACATGTGTTTTAATCGAGAAGGAGACATCTCCCCTCTAAATGACAGTCATTCTAAATTAGTTGACTTTTCACGTACTTCGGAAGTAACGTCTCATCTACTGAAAGTGATGTCACTATTTGCCAAGCGAAGACGTGGACTGCTATCGATCATATGGAAGTTTGATATATCGGATAAAATTAAACAGGATTTATTTTAAGCAACGGTTGTGTCAATACTTCTTTATAGATGCACCACATGGACGTGGACAAAATGCATAGATAAAAGCTAGATAGGAACTGCACAAGAATACTTCGATTTATATTGAACAAATCCTAAAAACAACACCCCATGAAACAACATCTGTTCGGCCATTTATTTCCCATCGCTAAAACCATTCATGTACGTCGAATAAGATATGCAGACACTGCAGGAGAAGCAAGGACGAACTTATAAGTGACGTTCTCCTATGGACCCTTTACATATGGACATGTCAGTCTTGGTCGACCAATAAGAACTTAACAACAATAGCTTTGTGCAGAACAGGATGTAGTTTGAAAGACCTGCTGGGAGTGATTGATGATAGGGACGGATCGAGTTAGAGAAAGAGAGAGTTAGGGAAATCTGTTCTAGCAGCGCGACTAAATGATGATGGTAGTTAGAGAAAAACAGTGCCCGTGGTGTAATGGTTATCGTCGCAGGAATTGGACACGGCGACATGAGTTCAAATTCTGGACTGAATGCATTTCACATTGCACTAATACCATAGGGAAAGGTATGAATCTAATTATTCTCCCTCCAGCTATGAGTAAATAGCAGGGCAGACTAAGTTCTTCAGCCTTTGTGAGGAAACTAGTCTAGGAGAAGGAAAAACTCTGAATTGAAACCTGTTAAACTCCGCTTAAAAAATTGACCTAGTGTCATATCCTGCCCGAGCGGAGGGGTTGAGTAAATATAAAAAAAACAATGAAATTAAAAAGAAATAACAGCGTTCGATATTTAATAACACAATCATCATCATCATGTCATGATGCTAAACGGATATTCCTGACCCTCTCTCGCCACTTCTCCTGATCGTTAATCGCCTCTGGTAGGTCTCCAGGGCTACATCCCGTATCCTCACATAGCTGCTGTATGTACGTTCAAGCTGGTCGTTCTGCTTTTGCTCGGCCATATGTGGGGATCCATAGGAGTACATCACTTATAAGATCGTCTCTGCTTCTCCAGCAGTGTCCTGCATGTCTGGTTCGTCTAACTTGGATAGTTTTCGTGAGGGGAGGCAAATGGTCATATAGTTGGTGCTTTGTTTGGTGTTGCCGCCAGGACTTGATCAATATTGCTCACAGCATTCTTGAATAACACAGTAAGTTTTGATAAAACCAACCAACCACTCATGTGTGTTATCTTAGTGTGAACCTATGAGTTCCATCTATCCCTTACCATTATGCCGAAAAAATTACTCTAGTTTCCACTAAAATTTTGAACGTGGAATAATTGAAGTTAGACGGAAGGTTCTCATTGAGAGGAAATTTCGTGCAACAATAAGTCTTATTGCTGTAAACGGAATCAGTAATAGAAAATTAAAATTTACAAACATCAAAGAAAGATATTTAATGAATAAGTATCACTAAAATAACGTTTCATCATCATCATCATCATGTCGTACCGCTAGCATGGATATCCCTGACCCTCGCTCGCCACTTCTCCCTATCATTCATCGCATCTAGCTGGTCTTCAGGATTACATCCCGTATCCTCTCAGAGCTGCTGTATGTATGTTCAAACTGGTCGTCCTGCTTTTTCTTGGCCATATGCGGGGGTCTATAGGAGTACATCACTTATGAGCTCGTCCTTGCTTCTCCAGCAGTGTCCTTCATGTCTGGTTTTTCTAGCGTGGATAGTTTTCGTGATGGAGGACAGGTGGCCGTATAGTTGGTGCTTTGTGGGGTGTTGCTGCCAGGATTTGTTCAATATTGCTCTCAACATTCCTGTGTAATTGCCGTCTAGCTTCTTCTCCAGCCGTTTAGTTAGCGTTCAATTAGAGCATCCATATAGCAGTATCGACACGACTGCAGCCTGGAAGAAACTGTGTTTCATTTTATCGGTCAGGTTTGATTTCCATATGATCGAAAGCCTATCGATAGCTGTCCATGCCTTCGTTAGCCGCGTGTCGATGTCTTTTTCGGTTGATGAGACACTGCTTCCAAGGTAGGCGAATTTGTCTACCAGTTTTTTACGTTTAGTTAAACATTATTAATTAAGTAAATAGATTGTTGGTCGAGCTGGAGTCGTAAAAAAATTTATTGATTAACAAGCATTAACGATTTTGAAAACAAATTAACTTAAGATAAGTTTTTTTTTCCATATTATTAGTCCTAGTCAATTACAAAAAAGAATTATTTTACATATTGAGCTCTAACAAGAAATTATTAACTTAAAAATGTTTAATTAAAAGTGTGTAATTATTTTACTCATACGAATTATTTTATATCAACAGTTTTGGAAGAAAATGTTATTTTCGAAAAATTAAACGGGTATTTTTTGGTTTGATTTTCTTCTTCAGGACAATATTACTTTCCTTAAATAATTTAAAACGGTAACATTTCCTCGGAGATTAATAAATATAAATATATTTCTTAAGGTTAAGGGGGTTAAGTTTAGGATTAGGAATTGTTTATTTACATGAATACATATGAGGAGCTGCTGAAAAGTTCTCAACCAAGAAGGGAATGATATATACCCATGAAACATACGTGCTATTTCACAGTCTGGCCATTCATCACGTTTGTTATACTTTTTCTCAATTGAGAATTTTTTAGCACTCTTCCATATCATTCAGACATCAAGGTATTTCGTAAATCTGTTCTCTTTAATATGGATGTTTCTATTTTACTGTTTTTTTTTAACGGGTAAGTGTAAGATAAACGGATACCATCCATGACTCGACGTTTTCTGCGTCGTAGGCACGTATGTCAGCTACTCTACACTATTTGAAAGAATTTTAGTATTCGTAGTGTGTCTGACTTACAGACTTTATTTTCAGGACTCTAATGGTGAAAGACATTTAAATTGAAGACAGTTTTTTTTTTTTACTTTTCAAAATAGGTACAAGCGAGTTTTCAACCAAAATAGATAAGCACTTTTATGAATAGATACTTGCTAGCCGAGACAATTTTCTTTCGAAACTTTCAATGAAAATCATCTAATTGAGTCAATGAAATCAAAGACGGAAGTTAAACATCAACTCTGTCGTAGTTTTATAAAATCTCTGTGTTATCAGATTACTCCACCTGAAAAATATTCATTTTTCTTTTTTGTTTGGGTTATAAGGCATATCAACCATTGTAGCTTATTTAATGCCGAGTCCTTTTTTTATAGAAATGAACAGTTCTAATTCAAACAATTCAGTTTAGCATAAGTACAGTTTATTAGGCAAAAACCTTCTTATTCCAAGCTATTCAGTTTAGTCAAACAGTTCTATCTCAAACAATTCCATTTAGTATAAGTATAGCTTTTGTTTATACACAGTTAAATGTCAAAACAGTTCTATTTGAAACAATTCAGGTAGGCGTAAATACTCTTTCAATGTCAAAAATAGTTCTAATTCAAACAATTCAGTTTTGCATAAGTACGCAGTTTATATCTCAAGTAATTCAGTTTAGTTCTATTTGACCCATAGATTGGAACATATCAGGTGCTACCACTCCAGGCCAGCGTGGACCTGGGACCGATGGCAATGAAAGGGTACTCCATATTCCATAAAGCACCATCAGATTGTTTAGTGTCATATCAAGAACACTCGTTGAGGGTCGGTGTATTCTACAGCCCCCATTGATGATTGGGCTATCCGTTTCCTCTATCACTGCATATCCGTATACATATATGCGTATGTGCATATATATATATATATATATATATATGTATGTATGTATGTATGTGCGTGTGTATGTGTGAGTAGAAATACTCATATATACATGGTTATGGTGAAGGGTTTTTGTGGCATATCAACCGTTGTGAATTATGGCAAACGATGTGACTTGTGACTAATGGCAAATTCTGTATATCTATATCTATATACATGTATGTATTATTTGTAAGCAATAGTTTATTTAGTATTTATCATTTGTTTCTCCACATTAAAAGGTTTTTATTATTACTCACACAAACAATTATATTTAATATTAACCATTTTCTGCTCTCAGTTAAATGCTTTCTTGAATCTTAGTGCAATTGACCCTCATCCAATGCTTTCTATAATATTGAAAATAAAATAGGGTTGGGCCCTTGTTTGTTTTAATATTTATTTGAAGAATGCAATCAGGGTAATAATCATTTAGGTGTTAGAGTTTGACATGACCAAGCAATTGATTGAATCAGTCCTCTCCGACCCTCCGTCTATCTTATTTCAAATTGCCCTCATAAATTTGAGAAATCTATGCATCAAACTATATATCTGACAAATGATGGGTTGTTAGTTGAGCTGTCTAGGTTGTTTGCTTGCTAAGGCAACGGGTCTAGGAGAAGGAAAACGCAGTATAATTCAGCTAAAAACTAACTTCGTTCAAGGGTACTAAGTTCATACACGCATACATACAAATCCATGATATATATATATATATATATATATATATATATATATATATATATAATACCGTCTATACAAAAGTATACTCCTACATAGTTCTGACAAACCATAATCTTATAAAAATACCATAAATGTTTCTTTTTTAGTCGGACATAATACAATGAAAACAGATGTTTGTATGTCTCGTTTATTTGGTAACGGTCGAGAAAAACCGTTCAAACCAAAACAGCAATACTTCTGTAGCCCCAAACAATAAGTTATATATATATATATATATATATATATATATATATATATATATATATATCACAATTCCCTTATCCCTCTTTCACCCGTAGCTTACACCGCATACCCACTCCGGTTAAATTTCCGACTGACCACGTAAGTGTGTTTGTGTGTGCTTGTGTGTATTCATATATGCTTGAATATATATATATAGATAGATAGATTAAAAAATATATCAAAATCTCACATTCTTGTTATCGTTTCATAGCAAAACGTTTCACGTATCGTCTATAGAATAAATGAAATTATCCTCACATGAAACTTTATTTGATTTGCAAATTTATTTGCATATAAACTTTCATCAGCTGATATTATCTCTAAGTCTATTAATAATTCAGAGAACTTATATTCTCATCTTTTTATTCTCTTCTCCCCACCTCTCTCTCTCTCTCTCTCTCTCTCTCTCTCTCTCTTTCTCTCTTTATATATATATATATATATATATATATTGAGAGAGTAAGAGATTGTGTGTGAAGAAGAGATATTTACTAAGATGAAATACATTACTACCAAGTAAATTAAGTAGAAATAAGGCAAATCATTAGGAGATGCTTATATATATATATATATATATATATATATATATATATATATATATATATATATATAGGTATTATTCGGTCCAGTTAACCAGAGTTGGGAGTAATTCCTTCGGGACAAGGAACTAACCGATCTTTATTTTTTTCTTTAAAGAAAGTATATATATATATATATATATATATATATATATATATATATATATATATTACATTTCTCCCAAATAATCTATTCATCTGCAATAATAATAATAATAATAATAATAAGACTTGGACATACACACGGATCACCTAATCTCAGCCAAGCCAGAAGACCAGACCTTATAATAATCAACAAGCAAAAGAGAATTTGCAAAATTGTTGACTTTGTTGGCCTGGCTGACCACAGAATAAAACTGAAAAATAAGCGAAAAGAAGGATTAATACCTCGACCTTACTAGGGAATTGAAAAACTATGAAACATGAAGCTGTCAATTGTACCAATCGTGATTGGTGCTTTTGGTACAGTAACTAAAAAGACTGGAGGACTTTGAGGCTGGAGGATGAGTGAGGACCATCCAAACTACATCACTATAGTGAATTGTCAGAATACTGAGAAGAGTCCTGGAGACTTGAGGAGACTCAGGCTCCATTGAAAGAACATCAGATAACATTTATATGAAAAACTCCCATGCAGAGGATCATCAAAGTGTTTTAAGCCTCACCCAGATTTAAGATTTGTCGGACACCTCTTATCTTTTTTATATAACTCACAATCATGGGAAATAAGACTGGAATCTTAATTAGTATTTTTTCTTTTAGTTTTATACCATAGAGTAGCATATTGCCAAATGAAAAAAAAAATAGCCAGAGGTTATTTTAGTTCAGATTAGAACTTCATGAGCTTGCCCCGTATACATATTTCTTTTTCAAAAATAACCAAAATTCGGTCACATTAGGATCCTAATGTGACCGAATTTTGTTTTTTTCTTGAAATGATATTTGCCCTGTGAAATTATTTACATTGAGCTCTTTACCAGGAATATTTAAATGTTCGAAATTTGAATAATTTGATTGTCCTGAGGGAATTGTTCCCTACTCCGGATTTATTGGATGGAAGAATACCCCCAACACACTTATATATATATATATATATATATATATATATATATATATATATATTTTAGATTATATATATATAACTCTACTATAAAGCCAATTTGATATTAAGCCTATCCACATGTCAGCGAACAAGGCAGAATGTTTTTGAATATCTTCTATCGAATAATTTAAAAATTCGTAAAGAAAGCCCTAACAGTAGTTTAGAAGAAAAGCCTAGAATGCTACCACAGCCCCCCCCCTCAGAAAGGGAAAAAGAAAAAAAAAAGAAAAAAAAAAAAAAACCCAACAAAAACGAATTCTCCCCTCCACCCCAGTAGACCGCCACCCCCAAAGCTACCTAAAATATCAGTAGTAAATAAAAGTCCAAACGAAGAAGAGCTTTTGAACTCAGGAGCCGAGTGGAAGAAATGTCAATATTGGTCAGTATGTCTTTAATTCCAATTTAAAATGCTGAATTTTACAAAATGTTATGCTGTATTTTGTTTGTGAAATAATGCTTAAACTATGCGTTTTAAATGTAAAGGCACGCTTACTCTACTATAAAGCCAATTTGATATTAAGCCTATCCACATGTCAGCGAACAAGGCAGAATGTTTTTGAATATCTTCTATCGAATAATTTAAAAATTCGTAAAAGTATAAGTCAGTACTAGTGAAAGTCTTAAGAAAGTACCTTAATGTTGGACTTTAACTAAGTTAAAACTTAAAACAAATTCCCCCACCCTTTTCTTTTTTTTTTTTTTTTTATTTTTTTTTTTATTTTTTTTTTTTATTTTTTTTTAATTTTTTTTTTTTTTTTAAATGTACACATGGGAAGCAGCATGATGTACGTAAAGGTATTTGAATAAAACAATGGACGACCAAACTCAATACCCAAATGGGTCCTGGACGTGAGTCTGAAGACTTTTCGCTCAGGATCGACAGTTCGATCGGGGAACTACTGCTGCTCCTCTATAAGAGTGGCTTCTATAGAAGAGAATAAAACAGCCATCGAAAGATAACCATGACCCACACTCAAACCACTTACACAAACCGCATCGCTCTTCGCGCGGGTAAAAAAGGGGCGCGTCCTGCTGAGGTTGGAGCCCTGGCCTCGGTGTTCGAAAAATCAGCTACAGAGCTCAAACAATCAAAACTACTAAAATGCAAGCAAACACTACAAATAGCCACATTTAACGTAAGAACCTTAAATAGAATAGGACAACTCCCAGAGCTAATCGCATCGGCCGAAGAACATAAAATAGACATAATATGCATACAAGAACACAGATACACACACACAGAAGATATCAAATATCACGAAACTAGCAATGGATGGTCGCTCGCCACTGTATCCGCATGGAAAAACTCTGTCAACGCCGCAGTGGGAGGGGTAGGATTGCTTATAGGACCTAGAGCACTAAAAACGCTTAATAGCATAGAGAAAATACAACCTAGAATGATGGTAGCTACATTTAACGGAAACCCCAGAGCAACAATCGTCTCATGCTACAGCCCCACCAATGTTAGTGAAGAAAATGAAATAGTCACCTTCTACGATGAGTTATCCTCATTAGTGCGTAGCATCCCGAAACACAACATGTTAGTCATTGGCGGAGACATGAATGCACAAATCGGGAAAAACGGAAACAACAAAAACAGCCTCCACAACACGTCAAATAGAAATGGGCAACATCTAACAGATTTCATGATAGAAAATAGATTAGCATGCCTCAATACAAACTACCAAAAAAGAGAGGGCAAACTATGGACATACACGTACGCAAACAATACTAAAGCTCAGATAGACTACGTCCTTATAAACAAGAAATGGAAGAATAGTGCATTGAATTGCGAGGCATACTCCTCTTTTGAGGGTGTGTCCACCGATCACCGAATAGTCACGGCGAAAATACGGTTAAGCCTACGAAAAAACGACAAACGAACAGCGACCACCAAACACTATGACTGGGCCCTATTAAACAACAAAGATGTAAGAGATAAATACGTATTAGAATTAAGAAACAGATTCGAAACACTACAAGAAAAGACGGAAAAAAGTACACCAAACGACGAATACGAAAATTTCGTCAATGCACACCTCGAGGCAGCAGCAAAATACATTCCAACAAAAATTAAAACTAAATATAGAGTCCCATGGGAAACTTTAGCGGTGAGAGAAAAACGTGCACTAGTGAAAACAGCCTCCAAAAACTATCGAAAAAACCCAACAAACACAAATGCCTTAAAACTAAAAACGGCACAATATCAATTAACAGGCATATATATAAAGGAACAGACAGAATACATTCAAAATCAGATAGATAAGATTAGAGACTCGGTGGAAGATAGACAATCTAGAATTGCCTGGCAAACAATAAACGAAGTGAGCAGAAGAAAGAACACGGCCAAAGCAAAACTTAAAGCAGCAAACCAACAAGAAAGAATAAAACTGTGGAAACAGCACTTCGAAAACTTACTTGGAAACCCACCAAAAATAACGCCTGAACCAATCACCAGAATAATTAGCAAACAATTAGACATTAAACTTGGACCGTTCACACAAGAAGAACTCGACTCGGTTCTCAGAAAAATTAAAAATAGAAAAGCTGCAGGACTGGACGAAATTCCCCCGGAAGTATGGAAGACCAGACAATTCGACGACATACTGCTCCGACACTGCAACGCAGTATACAATCAAAATCCGATAGATAGATGGACGAAGGGATGCATACTCCCCTTCC
>OY757913.1:105560567-105641917 GCA_963585895.1 Sepioteuthis lessoniana | reverse complement strand
GTGTTCGAAAAATCAGCTACAGAGCTCAAACAATCAAAACTACTAAAATGCAAGCAAACACTACAAATAGCCACATTTAACGTAAGAACCTTAAATAGAATAGGACAACTCCCAGAGCTAATCGCATCGGCCGAAGAACATAAAATAGACATAATATGCATACAAGAACACAGATACACACACACAGAAGATATCAAATATCACGAAACTAGCAATGGATGGTCGCTCGCCACTGTATCCGCATGGAAAAACTCTGTCAACGCCGCAGTGGGAGGGGTAGGATTGCTTATAGGACCTAGAGCACTAAAAACGCTTAATAGCATAGAGAAAATACAACCTAGAATGATGGTAGCTACATTTAACGGAAACCCCAGAGCAACAATCGTCTCATGCTACAGCCCCACCAATGTTAGTGAAGAAAATGAAATAGTCACCTTCTACGATGAGTTATCCTCATTAGTGCGTAGCATCCCGAAACACAACATGTTAGTCATTGGCGGAGACATGAATGCACAAATCGGGAAAAACGGAAACAACAAAAACAGCCTCCACAACACGTCAAATAGAAATGGGCAACATCTAACAGATTTCATGATAGAAAATAGATTAGCATGCCTCAATACAAACTACCAAAAAAGAGAGGGCAAACTATGGACATACACGTACGCAAACAATACTAAAGCTCAGATAGACTACGTCCTTATAAACAAGAAATGGAAGAATAGTGCATTGAATTGCGAGGCATACTCCTCTTTTGAGGGTGTGTCCACCGATCACCGAATAGTCACGGCGAAAATACGGTTAAGCCTACGAAAAAACGACAAACGAACAGCGACCACCAAACACTATGACTGGGCCCTATTAAACAACAAAGATGTAAGAGATAAATACGTATTAGAATTAAGAAACAGATTCGAAACACTACAAGAAAAGACGGAAAAAAGTACACCAAACGACGAATACGAAAATTTCGTCAATGCACACCTCGAGGCAGCAGCAAAATACATTCCAACAAAAATTAAAACTAAATATAGAGTCCCATGGGAAACTTTAGCGGTGAGAGAAAAACGTGCACTAGTGAAAACAGCCTCCAAAAACTATCGAAAAAACCCAACAAACACAAATGCCTTAAAACTAAAAACGGCACAATATCAATTAACAGGCATATATATAAAGGAACAGACAGAATACATTCAAAATCAGATAGATAAGATTAGAGACTCGGTGGAAGATAGACAATCTAGAATTGCCTGGCAAACAATAAACGAAGTGAGCAGAAGAAAGAACACGGCCAAAGCAAAACTTAAAGCAGCAAACCAACAAGAAAGAATAAAACTGTGGAAACAGCACTTCGAAAACTTACTTGGAAACCCACCAAAAATAACGCCTGAACCAATCACCAGAATAATTAGCAAACAATTAGACATTAAACTTGGACCGTTCACACAAGAAGAACTCGACTCGGTTCTCAGAAAAATTAAAAATAGAAAAGCTGCAGGACTGGACGAAATTCCCCCGGAAGTATGGAAGACCAGACAATTCGACGACATACTGCTCCGACACTGCAACGCAGTATACAATCAAAATCCGATAGATAGATGGACGAAGGGATGCATACTCCCCTTCCCTAAAAAGGGGGACCTCGGATTAGCCAAAAACTACCGAGGCATAACACTTACATCCATAGCTGCCAAAATCTACAATGCCCCTACTACGAAACAGAATAGAACCCAAAATCGACAACATACTTAGAAAAAACCAAAATGGCTTCCGAAGAAATAGATCTACGACCTCACAAATATTAACCATCCGCAGAATCCTTGAAGGTGTACGGGCAAAGAACCTACAAGCGACATTAATATTTGTCGACTTTACCAAGGCTTTCGACTCCATTCACAGAGGAAAGATGGAACAAATCCTACTAGCGTACGGCATACCTAAAGAAACCGTAGCGGCAATAACGATTCTCTATAGAAACACTAAAGTAAAAGTACGATCACCAGATGGAGACACAGAATACTTCGACATAGTAGCAGGAGTACTACAAGGAGACACGCTGGCTCCGTATCTCTTTATCATTTGTCTAGACTACGTACTTAGAACATCGATTGACAAAATCAAAGAGAATGGCTTCGAACTGACGAAGAAAAGAAGCAGAAGATACCCCGCAACAACAATTACCGACGCCGACTACGCCGATGACATAGCGATACTGGCAAATACACCTGACCAAGCCGAAACACTTCTGCATAGTTTGGAACGAACAGCAGCAAGCATAGGCCTCCATGTTAATGCACATAAAACGGAATATATGTGCTATAACCAAACGGGGGACATCTCCACTCTAGAAGGAACCCCTCTTAACTAGTAGACAAATTCACGTACCTAGGAAGCAGCGTCGAATCAACCGAAAAGGACATCGAAACGAGGTTAACGAAAGCATGGACAGCTATCAATAGGCTATCGACTATATGGAAATCAGACCTAACCGATAAAATGAAACGCAGTTTCTTCCAGGCAGCGGTCACATCGATACTGCTATATGGATGCACTACATGGACGCTAACAAAACGGCTGGAGAAGAAACTAGATGGCAATTACACAAGAATGCTGCGTGCAATCCTCAACAAGTCCTGGCGGCAACACCCAACAAGACACCAACTGTATGGCCACCTGCCCCCTATCACGAAAACTATTCAAGTTAGACGAACCAGACATGCAGGACATTGCTGGAGAAGCAGAGATGAACTCATAAGAGATGTACTCTTATGGATCCCCACACACGGCCGCGCAAAAGCAGGACGACCAGCACGAACGTACATTCAGCAGCTATGTGAGGATACAGGTTGTTGTCCTGAAGACCTACCTAGGGCGATGAACGATAGGGAGGAGTGGCGAAAGAGGGTCAGGGATATCCGTGCTGCCAGCACGATATGATGATGATGATGATATATATATTATATATAAAATTATATATATATGATTGTATATATAAGTAGAGGAAAAGTTGTACTCGGGCGCCAACTGGAGGCTCCTTTATCAATAGCTACTACACCAAGGTGTAAAAAAGAGCTACACCTTTTCCTGGAATGCTCCCCTTTTACCCTTGATACGTACCTCATAATGCTAAGTGTTAAACAAGGAGGTATCGGGTACCAATTTTCAGTCTTTGGAATGACTCGGCCTGGGACTGAACCCCGTTTTCCCCGGCCATTGGCGAACACTCTTCCCACTACGTATCCATATTTACCATCCCCTCCGCTCGTGCAGGATATGACACAATGCCAATTTTTAAGCAGAGTTTAGCAGGTTTAAATTCAGGGTTTTCTTTCTCTTAGACTAGTTGCCCCACCAAGGCTGAAGAACCAGTCTGCCCTACTATTAATCATAGCTGGAGGGAGAATAGTTGCAATCATACCTTTCCTACTACGTATCCGTTCATGGATCTAGATGCAGTTGTCAGTATGATTAAATGAAATATCTGAAGATGGCATGCAGCGTATATCCCCCATCCTTTGTCTAAGAGAAGAGCGAGTGTCTTCATAACTTTTCATCCATTTCAAAGTAATTGGTACCACAACGAGAGTGTAGTCGAAATACGACAGCCTTCGGGATGCATGCATTTCGCGTAATCGTAACCGAGTGAAAAATGTTGTCTTCTCAGTTGTATAGATACATCCTTTTATCAATTTAAATAACCCGGTCCTAGTAAATATCCCATGAGAAACTGATATGCCGTTAAATAAATCACCCTGAACTAAACAAAATATTGCATTTTAGTTCTATTTGGAGTGAAAGATTTTTTTTCGAATTCCAATACGTTTAATTAGTCATCATCATCATCATATCGCGCTGGTAGCACGGATATCCCTGACCCTCTCTCGCCACTCCTCCCTATCGTTCATCGCCCTAGGTAGGTCTTCAGGACAACATCCTGTATCCTCACATAGCTGCTGAATGTACGTTCGAGCTGGTCGCCCTGCTTTTGCGCGGCCATGTGTGGGGATCCATAAGAGCACATCTCTTATGAGTTCATCTCTGCTTCTCCAGCAGTGTCCTGCATGTCTGGTTCGTCTAACTTGAATAGTTTTCGTGATAGGGGGCAGGTGGCCGTACAGTTGGTGTCTTGTGCGGTGTTGTTGCCAGGACTTGTTCAGGATTGCACGCAGCATTCTTGTGTAATTGCCATCCAGCTTCTTCTCCAGCCGTTTTGTTAGCGTCCATGTAGTGCATCCATATAGCAGTATCGATGTGACCGCTGCCTGGAAGAAACTGCGTTTCATTTTATCGGTTAGGTCTGATTTCCATATAATCGATAGCCTATTGATAGCTGTCCATGCTTTCGTTAGCCTCGTTTCGATGTCCTTTTCGGTTGATTCGACGCTGCTTCCTAGGTACGTGTATTTGTCTACTAGTTTAAGTGGGGTTCCTTCTAGAGTGGAGATGTCCCCCGTTTGATTATAGCACATATATTCCGTTTTGTGTGCATTAACATTGAGGCCTATGCTTGCTGCTGCTCGTTCCAAACTATGCAGAAGAGTTTCGGCTTGGTCAGGTGTATTTGCCAGTATCGCTATGTCATCGGCGTAGTCGGCGTCGGTAATTGTTGTTGCGGGGTATCTTCTGCTTCTTTTCTTCGTCAAATGGCTTCGAACTTTAATTAGTAGACAATTGCAACTACTTAAAATATAGTGATGAACATGTGTTACATAGACAGATATGAATACGTGAAATAGACATATTCATACCGGTACGCAAAACGTTCATAATGTCCATATATATATAACATAGGAATCCCGAAACACAAAAACACTTACGACTTCTTAGTTCAGGTACGAAACTTTTTATTACCTCAGTTTAAAGGTTTTTCGACATAAGAAGAGAGATATCACCAGTTTAAACGTTTTTCGACATAAGGAGAGAGATACCATCTTTCTATGCTGACTTTTCCATCTGCCCAAAACCACGAGCGACACCCGTCACAATGCCTCGGCGTGCGAGCGAGCGAGCCAGAGTCAACCTTCTTCCTCCGAGGCAAAACTCAACTAACTAACTTTTCTCAAATCTCAGCCCACGCTTCCGGTGCGTGACGTCACTCACATCCCTGGTCATATCCTCTATCTTGGGTTTCTATTGTGACATCTCTGAATGACACGTCCGCTCCGCACGCGCGTTAACACCTGCGCTCATGTTGCACCTAACTAACCCATGCACTAAGTGAAAGGTTCTCAGCCTAACTAAACCGAAAGGCAAGATATATAAAACGAAATCCCTTGGCCATTATATTATATATGTAATTGGGCAAAAATGAAAAAAAAAAGAAAAGAGAATCATGTGTTTAGTTAGATATCACTTGATTTATTGTCGATGATCCAAGGAAATACTTGTTTTGAAGAACCGATTTCATCGCTTAGAACCTGAGGCACCGCAAGAAAACAAAATGATCTCGATGGGATCGTTCATTAGTCTTGATTTGTGCTTGGCTCTCATAGTAAAATGACTGTATCAATCCTTACCTCTTTGGAGGTCAGGTAAATACTAATACAACTTAAATCTTTCTGGAATTATTTTCTTAGATTTACGATATTTGTTCATCTATAGTTGTTGTGATTTTTGGGGAGAAAGGTATGATTTATTTATTAATTTTTAGTTCCAAATGTTATTTAAGTATTTGATTTAATGAACAAATTTTGACATTGGGAAAGTCAAACTAAACAAGATAACATCTTTAGGAAATAAACTAAAAACAAATGCATTTCTCTTCTGCTGGAGACTAAACAGCTGCCAATTTAATTAAAGGAGATTTTCCCCATTTTGTACTTATTTATCCAACTTAGGAATCGTGGCAATTACCACCTGTTGCGCAATAAATCAACAGTAATATCTTAGTAACCATTTGATTCTCTGTATTTTTTAACCAATTACATTCTTTTAACTTGTTGCAATGGTTTAATAATTAAACGTGTTGGAATTCGAAAAAAAATGTTTCTCTCGAAATAGAACTCTAAAGTAAATTTTTATTTGGTTAGTTGATTTATTTAACGGCATATCAATCTCTCATGAGTTATTTACTGCCAAAATATGATTCATTTGTAAAATATGTGATTTTAATCATAATTATTGGCTTAGTGGTAGAGTGTTCGACAATGGCCCGGGAGACCGGGATTCAATCTCAGGTCAAGTCATACCAAAGACTTAAAAAGTGGTACTTGATACCTCATTGCTTAACACTCAGCATTATAAGTAAGTTTCAAGGGTAAAGTGGAGCAAGCGTAAGGAGTAGCGTCCTCCCCAACACGTCGGTGTAGTAGCTATTGAAAAGGGAGCTTTCGGGTTGCGTTCGACTTAGGTTGCCATCTTTTCTTTTACTTACTTTATACTTAATTTGTTTTTTTTAAACAACCCCTACGGGGTTATATACTGCCAAAATTTGATTAATTTGTAAGTGTTTGATTATAATAATAATAATAATCAACCTGAACTAAACAAAATATTGCATTTTAGTTCTATTTGGAGTGAAGCATTTTTTTTGAATTCCAGTACGTTTAATAAGTAGACTATTGCAACTACTTAAAATATAAACGAGAGACAGAGAGACAGTTATATGATTTTTCTTGATATTACTATTATTGCGGGCTTCCAACACTGTATATAAGATGCTGCTTCTTTTAAAGTGACGCTGATAGATGAGATAGAGTAGGAAAAGCAGATCAAGTTTTAAAAAACATTCTAATGATTTCACTGTCTGCATTTAATGAACTCCGCAGTTCCAAACAGAATATGGCACAAGGTCAATTTTTAAGCGTTGTATAAATGGATAGAAATCGGAAATTTCCTTCTTTATGACTGTTTACCGAATCAAAACTAAAGATTCAAGTCTACCCTACTATTCACACGTAGCTACAAGAAGGGCAGATTGATTCATGCATAAGCAAAAAGTAAAGCATAAACATCACCCGTCCATGAATTCTAACCAACGAACCAACTAACCGACCATCAATATCTTTATTTTTAGTTTAAATCATTTGATGAATTTGGGCGGAAAAAAGCATTAAAGATAACGACAATGCAGGTGGCTCTAATTATTCCCTTTTTTTTTTGGATGGATGCGATTGGTAAATATTATTTAGGATTCTTATTTTTTCTTATTGTCTGTATTCTATGCATAATTAGTTGAATTTCATCTAATTCATATTCACGTTTAATTGTAAATAAATTTATAAATTGAACTGCGACTATTAAATGTGATAAGATATATTCTCTTTAAAGCGTTTCCTGACAGTGAAGATTTCTTTACAAGAATCGAAATAAAGACACTGTGTTTGTGTGTTTTTGTTTGTTTGGATTTTGTGGCATATCAACTTTTGTAGGATATTTAATGTCAAATTCACTTTTATACCAATAAACCGTTTTATTTCAAACAATTCAGTTTAGCATAAGTACACAGTTTGATTGTCAAAAACATTTCTATTTAAAGCTATTCAGTTGAGTCAAATAATTCTGTTTAGCATTAGAATAGTTTTCGTTTACACAGAGTCAAATGTCAACACTGTTCTCCTTCAAATAATTCAGTTTAGTGTACAAAACTAGCTCGATGGTGCTTTTCGTGCTCCTATAGTCACATGCTATAAAAATATGAACCCTTAAAAAAACAAAAAGCAAAAAAAAAAAAAAAAGAACAGGATAATTTACCCAGCATCAATTGGTAAAGTGATTTTTACAGGAAGAAAGTAAGAAGGAAGATATTTACATGATAAGCTCGCAGTGTGCTTAGATATTTCTGAGCCGAAAATACACACACAAATCTACTCCAATGTATATATATATATATATATATAGAGAGAGAGAGAGAGAGAGACAGACAGACAGACAGACATAGATAGATATATAGATAGATAGAGTTATGTTCGTCTATTACATAGTGAGATTGTGTCAATTTTACAATAGAAACACTATGAATAAAATAATTGTAATGATGAAGAGTGTATCGAACCAGAATGTCATGTTCAAAAGAAAAAAATAAGATGGATTAAAACTAGGAATATTATATTTGTAATAAAGAGTGTATCAACTCAGTGGGTCGTGTTAAAAAGGTAACTTTAATAAAATGGAAAGAAACCAATAATATTAGTAATAATAATAATGAGGGCTAAGAAAAAAACTTTGTAAGATGAGATTGATGGTAATAGCAAATGGAGGAAGTTGAAATTAGAGGAAGAATCGAGACCATCTAGAACAGAGCAATGTGAAGATCAACTAGAACACTGAAAAGAGTCCTGGAGACCTAAAGAGACTTGCTGTCACTCTGATTTTCACTGGTGTGAAAACTCACAAGGATCAAAATAATAATAATAATAATATGCCACGCATAAACTCCTATAGGACTTTAATATATAAACGGATCACCTAATCATGGCCAGAAATCCAGATTTAATAATAATCAACAAAAAAAGAGAACTTGCAAAATAGTCGACTTTGTTGTCCCGGCTGACCACAGAATAAAACTGAAAGAATGTGAAAAGAAAGATAAGTACCTCGACCTTGCTAGGGAATTGAAAAAACTGTGGAACATGCAAGTGACAATTATACCAATTGTAATTGGTGCGTTTGGAACAGTAACTAAAGGATTACTAAAGGGACTGGAGGACTTGGAAGTTGGCGAACGAGTGGAGACCATCCAAACGACAGCATTATTGAGAACGGCCAGAATACTAAGAAGAGTCCTGGGACTTGAGGAGACTTGCTGTCACCAGGCTCCAGTGAAAAACCATTGTCTAACGCTGATGTGAAAAGCTCTAATGAGTGAATAATAATAATAATAATAATAATAATAACTGCAGCCACCAGAGACAATACTGACAATACAAAATCCAACAAAACGAGAATAACCAGAAACAAAAATAAGAACAAAAATAAATCTATAGACGTTTTAAAGGACTAATAAGCAACATCACACACGAGAAAACATCGATGTGACTAAGAAAAAGGATACGTTTTGAGAGAAACTAAAATTCTCATAATAGCAACACAAAATAACGTAGAAAAGACCAACAATCTGAAAGCAAAAATAGATAAGTTGCAACAAAACAGCATATAGGAGGCACGGATAAATATCCTTAAGACGAGGAAAAACAGTAACAATTTAGAGAAGATTTATAGATGTACAGGAATTTACACAATTCTTACATGACAGGTAGGATGTGATACAATGTGAATCTTTTTTCCAAAAACAGAATACAGTTGATTTGAATTTAGTTTTCGTTCTGCTACATCGGTTGCCGTACCAAAGCTTAAGGACACGGTCTGCTATCACTATTAACCTTTATTGGAGTAGGATAAAAAGACGGATCCATATCTTTTTTTTAATGAGGATAGCTCAGCGTTTTTTAAATTTCGTCCAACTAATTTAGTCCGATCCAAAACAAGTTTAGGATCCAGTCGACAACATCTAAGCATTGGAAACTAGACACGACAAGGTGATCAGTCTAGAGTTATGCAAGGAATCTAAATTTGACGTACGAACAAATGGTATATACACAACCGAGTATCTTTCCTGGAGAACGAGACACATAAACTCCTACAGGATTTTAACATACAAACGGACTACCTAATGTTGGCCAGACGACCAGACCTTATAATAATTATAAAAAAGAGAACTTGCAAAATTTTGGACTTTCATTTCTCGGCTTACCACGGAGTAAGATTGAAAGAAAAGGAAAAGAAATTTAAGTGCCTCGATCTTGTTAAGGAATTGAAAAAAAAAACCCAGGGGAACATGAAAGTGATGTTTATACCAATTGTTAATGGTTCTCTTGATACAGTCACCAAAGGATTATTAAAGGGACTGGAGGACTTGGAAATAACAGGAAGAGTGGAGGCCATCCAAACAACTGCATTATTGAGAACGGCCAGAATACTGAGAAGTCTTTTGTAGACTTTAGGAGACTTGATGACCCTTAAACATCAGTGAAAGACCATCAGCTAACGCTGATGTGAAAATTTCTCATGAAGTAAAAAAAATAGCAATAATAGGATATATGAATCAAAAAAAAAAAAGAAGGAAGAAAAGACCCGCCAGAATTAAGAATTACATCGATAAGACAACTTGAAAATTACATGAAAAAGGATAAACAAAGGCTAATTACTGTGATCAGAAATAACAAAAACAAAACACAAAGATCAACAGAACAACAATAAAGAAAGTAAAATTGAAAGAAAACAATTTTATGGGTATTTAAAGCGAAAAACTAATGAAATCTTGCACAAGAAGACTTAGAAATGGTTAAGAAAAAATATGAGAGAGAAATTGAACCGTCTCAACTACTCAGTACGGAAAGGGTTCGCCAATGGTCCGGGTTCAATCCCAGGTCGCGTCATACCAAAGACTTTGAAAATGGTAATTAATGCCTCCTTGCCTAACACTGGCAATATAAGGTACGTATCGAGGGTAAAGTGAGCAATCCAGGAAAGGAGTAGTACCCTCTCTTACACTGCGGTGTAGTAGCTATTGAAAAAGGAGCATTCGGGTCGCCCTCGAGTACGGTCGCCAACTCTACTTTACTTACGTTAAAGAAAAAATATATCAGAAGCAACAAAATAGCAAATTTTCGTTATACGGTGATTGAGACGAAAGAATCAATCATATTGTATGCAAGCGGGAAGTTACGCGAAAAAGAAGGTAGATCAGACACGACTGGGTGGAAAGTGAACCGTTGGAATTGTGAAAGAAACTGAATTGGAACCATACGAACAAATGCATAACCAAAAACCTGCTCTGAAAAATGAGACGCACAATGTTCTCAAGGATTTTGAGATACGGATCACCAAATCTCGACCAGACGACCAGATTTAATGATAGTAAACAACAACAAAAAAGAAAGAACCTGCGAATTGGGGATTTTCCGCCCAGTTAGACCATTAGGATTACAAGAAATCGAAAAAAAGAAATGAATATCAAAACTTTGCTTGGGAACTAAAACAGCTATGGAACATGAAGGTGACGATGATACCAATTGTAATTGGTGCACTTGGAACAACCCACAAAGGACAGTTAATGTACTTGAAGACTTAGAAATCAGAGGACAAGAAGAGACCATCCAGACTGCAGCATTATTAAGATCAACCTGAATACTGAGAATAATCCTGCAGACTTGAGGAGACTTGCTGTCACTCAAAATCCAGTGAGAAACCATTAGCTAATGCTGCTGTGAAAAACTCTCATAAAGACTACAACGAAACGGAATATTGTTAAAAACAACATAAATAAGATGGAGTAAACTAGAAATGAAATCATAGTAATGATAAAAAAAGTCTTTGAAACCAGAGTGTTAGAGTAAAATTTGGAATACAAAATAGCAATAATGTAGAGGGTATTAATCGGAATTGTTAAAAAAGCAACTAAGCTGGAATAGTTGGATAAAATCACAAAACTAAATCAAAAATCAATTTTATTTCCTCTCTGCCCCTGGTAGAGCTCTAAACTAGATCCGATGATAAAGTTCCTGTTCTGGTTATATTCGGTTTGGTTTTGTTGTTTAATGGCATATCAACTTTCTTGGTTATTAATCCCAAATCAATCCATCAAGAAGTGTGTGACCACGTGCCGTAATGGTTAAGCGCAATTACGTTCATTTTCAGAGAAAATACATTTGGGGAAAGTATAAACCCGCTTATCCTCCAGCTATGGTTAAATAGTACCACGTCTGTTCTTCTCGAGAGATGGATTTGGCATTAATTATCCAAAAGAATGAAATGCCATTAAACAACAAACAAACAAGCATCCTTCTAGATCGACAGTAGCTGGGACTATCTAATCCCTACCAGGGAGGATAAGGGGGTTAATTCCTGTTATGGAGATCTGTAGAGTACCTTTTCATTGTTTTTACTCCATGGTCCACTCGGACCCGAAGTGGTTGTAAAACATTTGACTTCTGAAAATGCGTCAAATAGCCATATAACCGTATCACAGTATAAAAGCTTAGTATATATATATATATATATATATATATATATATATATATATATATATATATTATTACAGTGTTGGTTGTCCCTAAATCATTTTGTTGGTTGTGTCGAACCAAGTGCATTATAATATGGAAAGTCCTCAAAATCTAGGATAGAGCTATTATATAATAATAATAAATGAATAAATATTATATATATATATATATATATATATATTTAATTCATGAAATTTAGACTGTGACCCATGGGTTTCATGGACTTTTTTGTGAAACAACAATCATCAAACAGTTAAGAAAACGTTTTCTTAACTGCCTGATGATTGTTTTTTCGAAAAACCTCCATGAAAACCAGAGGTCGAAGTTTAAATTCCATGAATCATATATATATATATATATATATATATATACTACAGATATGAAATTTGGGGTACCTTGCTTTCAAAAAATTAAATAGGCTATGTCAACAGTGGATTTTTGTCCCTTCTATTAAAGTATATCATCGTCTTTAAAAAATTTTTAAAATCTTTCTGAAAGGGCTTTTTTTATTCAGAAATATTTTTCTAACTATAAGCTTAGGTCATAACTAATGCAAAACAATGAAAAAATAGATAACATTGAATTAATATTCCTTTTGTCTTCTTTCCACACACACGTACACATAAGCATGCATGCAGAAATAAAAACCTACAAGCGACATTAATATTTGTTGACTTTACCAAGGCTTTCGATTCCATTCACAGAGGAAAGATGGAACAAATCTACTAGCGTACGGCATACCTAAAGAAACCGTAGCGGCAATAACGATTTTCTATAGAAACACCAAAGTAAAAGTACGATCACCAGATGGAGACACAGAATACTTCGACATTGTAGCAGCAGTACTACAAGGGACGCGCTGGCTCCGTACCTCTTTATCATTTGTCTAGACTACGTACTTAGAACATCGAGTGAAAAAATCAGAGAGAATGGCTTCGACGAAGAAAAGAAGCAGAAGGTACCCGGCAACAACAATTACCGACGCCGACAACGCCGATGACATAGCGATACTGGCAAATACACCCGACCAAGCTGAAACACTACTGCATAGTTTGGAACGAGCAGCCGCAAGCATAGGCCTCTATGTTAATGCACACAAAACGGAATATATGTGCTATAACCAAACGGGCGACATCTCCACTCTAGAAGGAACCCATCTTAAACTAGTAGACAAATTCACGTACCTAGGAAGCAGCGTCGAATCAACCGAAAAGGACATCGAATCGAGGTTAACGAAAGCATGGACAGCTATCAATAGGCTATCGATTATATGGAAATCAGACCTAACCGATAAAATGAAACGCAGTTTCTTCCAGGCAGCGGGCACATCGATACTGCTATATGGCTGAACTACATGGATGCTAACAAAACGGCTGGAGAAGATGCTAGACGGCAATTACACAAGAATGCTACGTGCAATCTTGAACAAGTCCTGGCGGCAACACCCCACAAGACACCAACTGTACGGCCACCTGCCCCCTATCACGAAAACTATTCAAGTTAGACGAACCAGACATGCAGGACACTGCTGGAGAAGCAGGGACGAACTCATAAGAGATGTACTCTTGTGGACCCCCACACATGGCCGTGTAAAAGCAGGACGACCAGCACGAAAATACATTCAGCAGCTATGTGAGGATACGGGATGTTGTCCTGAAGACCTACCTAGGGCGATGAACGATAGGGAGGAGTGGCGAGAGAGGGTCAGGGATATCCGTGCTACCAGCGCGATATGATGATATATATATATATATATATATATATATATATATATCTGCATGCATGCTTGTGTGTTTGTGTGTGTGGAAAGAAGACAAAAGGAATATTAATTCAATGTTATCTATTTTTTCATTGTTTTATATATATATATATATATATATATATATATATATATATGTATATCAAAGAAAACATGAAAAGAAAGACAATCATCATGGCATTATGAATTTATTTCGACAAAACGCAGAAAGCATCCTCCCTTCTTTGTCTATTGATTTATCTTTGATCTTACGTGAGGTTTTCTGTATATCATATTACATATTAATACCCATAGACAGAGCTTTCCGTTAGAAATATATATATATATATATATATATATATATATATATATATATATATATTTATATATATATATATATATATATATATATATATATATATATATATATATAATTTTCTCAGAGAAAAGAAACAACAATTAGTCACATTAAGATAATAAATTTATTTCCTTCCTCTTGAAAGCATTGATATAAATCAGTGCCCTAAAAAATTAACTGGACTTCTTTACATCAAACAAGAAATGGATTAAAATAATTTTTTTCGTATTTAGAACCAAAATAAATTAAAAGAAATATTTTATTGGTCCTGATTGGAATTATTCCCTAATTAAATTTAATATTCTATTTTTGAATATTTTTGTCCTAATTTCTATCATGTGACCAACAGTTGTTTTTTTTGTTTTTTTGAGAAAATTATTTGCTCTGTGGATTTTATTTACATTGAGATCTGTACCAGGATTATTTAAATTTAATATTCTATTATTGAATATTTCATTAGTCCTGACTGGAATTATTCCCCACTACGGATTTACTGCATTGAATAATATCTTATATATATATATATATATATATATATATATATTGGCATAATTGTTTGAGTGTTCGGCCGGGAGACAAGTGTTCATTCCGAGGTCACGTCTTTCCAAAGACTCAAATATGGTACTTGATGCCTCCTTGCTTAACACTCAGCATTATAAGGTACGGATCAAGGGTAAAGTGGAGCAATCCAGGGAAAGGGGTAGCGCCATTCCCTACACCTCGGTGAAGTAGCAATTGAAAAGTTAACATTCGTGACGCCCTCAAGTTCGGCTGTAAAACTTTGCTTTACTTTTTTATATACATATATATATACTCTTTAAGAAAAAACAAAAACCGGTCACATTAGTATTATAAATTTATTTCCATCCTGTTATGGGTTTTAATATAAATCAAAAACACCAAAAAAATAACAGGAATTTTTCAGATCAATTGGATAAAAAGTACCTATATATATATATATGTATTTTTTAAAACTACTTATATATATATATATATATATATATATATATATATATATATATAAACTACCTATATATATATATATATATAGGTATTTTTTAAAGCTACTTATATATATATATATATAAACTACCTATATATATATACATATATATATATATATATATATATATATATATACCTATATATATATATATATACCTATATATATATATATATATATATATATGTATATTTAAACTACATATATATATATATATATATATATTTATATATAAGTAAAGCATATATATACACATCCACCTTACTATGTTTTGGCTGGTATTAAGAGACACAAAGTGTGAATAAAATTCTCAATGATCTACTTGCTTAAGTTGATAACCGTTAAACCACCGTAGACGACTTAATGCATTCACACTTGTACACACTGAAAATAAGGAAACTACTCACTGGCCTTTCCGGGGAGTGTTCACGCGTATCACGAAAGAAAATCGCATTTACATCAAAAATTAAGAGGCAGGATTAGCCTGACGGTTATCGTCGTCGATAATGGGACTGACTTCAAATCCTAGATGATGTTCGTCAAGGGAAAGAAATGAAACTCTCTGTTCTTTCCCAAGCTCTGGATACTTAGTAGAGCAGAATGGGTTATCCTTGTTTAGGTATCAAGTCTAAGAGAAAGAAAGCTCTGTAATCAAACCAGATATACTCATCTTAAATATTAACATTGTCTTGCAGTCTCCCTGAGGTAAATTGGTTTTATAAATACATAGAATAAACCCCAAAACCAGAACGAAGGTGTCCCCGTAGCATTGTGGCTAACTTACTTGACTGCGACATCGTTCTAAGTGAGTTCAATCTCCAGTCGCGCTATGATGTTCACTTCTGGGAGTTTGTATTCGCTGAGGGTTAAATAGTACCACTGCTATTTTTCCACAAGGCAGGATTTGGTATTAAATAAACCATGAAGGTTGATATGCCATTAAACAAAGAAAACAGACTTAGCAACAACGGAAGAATTTTTGACAATGTTTGGAATTAATCTATAGACTCCGACAAGTTAAGAACACAGATTAATGCGCTGAGTAAAAAGGAGGATTATTTGCAGACAAAATCACTTTTAACCTCGTAGCTGACTGAGAGTCATTTCCATGAAAGTTCTAGATGGACACTTAGCCTTGGGGCACCTGGCCAGCGAAATAATATTTTGCTACAGTAATGATTTGAGCCAGAAATATGACCCTAAACACTATACATACCCGATCACACTTCCTTTCTTTCTACTTTCGCTTCGCGTCAGACAAGAGTGGATAAAAATCTCACAGACAATATTCACATAATGAGGGAAAAGAAAATAGCGAGGCTGTTTCGTCTAAGCTGCTATATACTAAGAACAACCAAATTAGCCTTATCGTGTGAATGAATTTAAAGCCTCTCCGTAAAGGTTGAACAAAACAACTTATGATGTCAAACTCATTTGTAATACGAAATTGCAATAGCTAAGATAACTTACTAAAAAAAATTCTGCGGTTTTGTTCGCGTTTCATTTACCAGGAGGAAATCCCAGTGAAATCGTTGCTAACTTGCTGGATTGCAACATCGCAGTTTGCGAGTTCTAACTGCAGTTGCACCATTGCGTTCACTTTCAGAAATGCCCTTTAGAAATGTATCCATTCTCCCAATCTTCTAAGATATCGTATACATAATACCACTGGTATCCTTGCACCTGGATGGTTTTTAATTTAAATAACCCACAAACATTGATATGCCATTAAACAAAGAACCTCCCCCGACAAAATAACAAAACTACAAATCTTTATCTGATAATTTATTTTGATTTTTATTGCGGATTTTTTGTCCTCATCTTGGTAGTTTTTTTTCTTTTTTTGTTTCACTACGTTTCGGCCAAATTTCCAGGTGAGCATTGTTAGAAGATAGAGGTTTCATTCCCAACCATGCTGGCTAGAGGTTTACTTGGTCAAAAAAACGTGGTGCGATAGACAATAACTATGGAAGGCAGTAATTACTGGGGATATGTTACAAAACTCAGTATTCCTATCCGAGGTCGCGGTTAATCACCCAAAGAAGGCCAGAGGTGAAATTTGGCCAAAACGTAGTGAGGAAAAAAGAACTACCAAGATGAGGTCAAAAAGTCCGCAATAAAAAAGAAAATTAATTCTCAGATTAAGGATTCCCAATAAAGACAATTACAAATCTTTAACACACTATTCTTGGCCATTCTTGTCTGAAAATACAATTAAAGTTTATTTGGTGCTTCGTATATATTCGCTCAGAATACGTGGAGGTGATTTTCAGACTGATTGACTGATTATATTTAACAGCATATCAACTCGTTTTGGGTTATTTTATGCCTAGAGAAGCAGGCGCTTCGTTCATTGAATATTTCCACACCGCTGTTTGGTTTCAAGTATTTTTATCTAATATTAATGATTATATGTTTCCATCTAATTATTCCTGTTTCATAATGTTTATTTGTTTGCACCCAGTTAAATTGTTTTACGTACTTGATTATAATCCTTTGTGAAAAATCGGAACTTTGATTAACTAATTCTTAATACAAATAATTTGCTATTACATGAGAGCAAGTATTTCTACCAAATACGAATAATTGTTAAACATATCTATTTGACCCAAACATGGGAACAAAACAGGTGCTACTGCTCCAGACGTATGAAGCACGCAGTAAAACTCAAACTCACAAACAATTCTCCATACAAATTACAATATATACTTACCACACCTAACTCACAGGCAGGGTGTGATACAAAGTCAATCTTTTTGTAAAGTTAAGGTAGTTTAAATTCAGAGTTTTTTTTCTGCATCTTTGCATACGGGTAAGACTCCCACCATGAGTGTTCTGGATTTGACATCCCCAAATTTGATGGATAGGCTCCAGTAATGCTGGGACCTTGGGGAATGCAGAGTACCCCTTCATTGATATCGCTCGCAGATCCGCTCTGACTCGGAGAGGTAGCACATGACTGGGTCCTAGAACTGTCTGATCATTTAATTATGTGTAAATATATGACAGATGATTAATTGAATAGCTCGTGATTGATTGGAACCATTTAACTTTGTTGACTTATGCTAAATTGAATTGTTAGAAAGAGAACTCTTTGGTCATTTTCATGTGTTTATCAACAAAATGTTTTCAGAAATTATTTTATTTGATATTGACGTTAAAATAGTATTTGATATTGCATAACCAACAATGGTTTATATACCATAAAATCAAACCAAACCATCCTGGTTTATGTACTGTCCGACTATTTAGCCATATATCCGGTGAAAAGAGGATAATTAGATTCATCTTTCCTTAGGATTTTAGCGCAAAAGTTAGTTGGTGACTGCAGTCGAGGTTTACCCGAAAGCTCCCTTTTCGATAGCTACTACACCGAGGTTCAGGGGAGAGTGCTGCTCCTTTCTATGGATTGCTCCACTTTACCCTTGGTACGTACCTGATATTGCTGAGTTTTAAGCAAACCAGGATCAAATACCATTTTTAAAGTCTTTGGTACGATGCGAAACGGGATTTAACCCAGCTCACCCTGAGCAGTGGCCAACACTCTACCCAATTGTACAATTGAGTGAAACTCAAACAGCTTCGTCCAGAACTTTGCTCAAGAAGTTCATTTTATAAGACGATAAACGTTACGCCTCAGGCATCTCTGATGATTGAATCCAACTCACCCTTGAGACACTATTTACCAACCCCTCCGCTCGGGCAGGATATGACACAAGGTCAATTTTTAAGGGGAGTTTAACAGGTTTGAATTCAGAGTTTTCCTTCTTCTAGACTAGTTGCCTCACCAAGGCTGAAGAACCTAGTCAGTCCTACTATTTACCCATAGTTGGAGGGAGAATAAGGGGGTTCATACCTTTCCCAAGGGTATTTGCCCGAAAGTGAACGTAATAGCGTGACTGGAGTACGAACTCGCGTACTACGATTCTGCAGTGCATCGCTTTAACCATTACACCACGAGGACACCCCCAAAACTCACCCTTGAGACGCATGCGTCCAGTCAGTTTTGCAGAGAGATAAAACAATACAAATATAGCTTGCTGTGGACAAAAGGGTTAACGACGAACCCTTCGCTCTTTACGTTGCCTTTTTCTTTGATATAGTATTTGATAAGGTTTTATCAATGCTCTATCAATGTGTAAGCTTTAGAGTTTTAACATTAAGTGCAATCTAGTGTCAACTCTGGAATACTTAAGATCTGGTCCTGGAGCTTGCTCCGAGTGTGTCCAGCCTCGGTTGGGTCACCTTGACGTACGTGCCGGGTAGAGTATCGACGACAAGTATAGATTCACATTGCACTGAACCACCAGGTCTGGTGAATGTATGCCTATCAAGGTCAGATTGCATATGTGCCGGGAGACTTAGCAAAGGTTAGCAAAGTCCTCACTGCACCCAGTGATCCAGCATTGTCCAGCAAAACTCCCTCCCTTAGATAACCACTATAAAAAGACATTGTGTCAAATCCTACCGTGTAGGAGACACGGATAAATATCCTTAAGACGAGGAAAAGCCGTAACAATTTAGAGTAGATTTATAGACGTACAGGAATTTACACAATTCCTTCGTGATGGATAGGATGTGATACAATGAGAATCTTTTAATTTTCCTAAAACGGAATACAGTTGATTTGAATTCAGGTTTCCTTTTGCTACACTGGTTGCCGTACCAAAGCTTAAGGACACGGTCTGCAATCACTATTAACCCATTGTTGGAGTAGGATAAAAAGACGGATCAATGTCTATTTTTTAATGAGGATAGCTCAGGGATTTTTTTAAAAATTTCGTCCAACTAATTTAGTCCGATCCAGAACAAAGTTTAGGATCCCAATCGACAGCATCTAAGCATAATGGTATAACTCCCTCACTAACAAGTTAAATAAAACTGTTCAATCATTTAACTGTGAGCAAACAAACGACTGATCTTAAATTGAATTGTTTGTATTGTATAGCCATAAAGATGCCAATAACAACAGTAATACATATAGAAATACGGGCGGAATCAGTCGTTTCTGATACGAACGGGTTTAATTATTTCTGGCTCCCGTCCTTGGTGACACGAGGAGAAAGACACAATTCTTAAAAGAATTCTAACCATACTATGCTGACCACCCGCCACCTGCATCTTGTGATGTTTAAGATCTCTGCCGGTAGAGATACGAAAACTCAACCGCACGCCTAAACGGCAGAAAACTCAACTACTCTTTCAAAATCCTCAATTTCTCAGGACCATTTCTTCTGAGCATGACGTCATCCACACTCCAGTCCCATTTTTCTGTCTGGGGGTTTATTATGACATAAGATGATTGTTCTATCATTTTCACGCGTGCGTAAGGCTATCCACCTGAACTAAGAGACCCGTATAGTCCCAAGCCTTACTAAAATAAATACTAAAATCCAATTAACAAAAAATGATTAATATAAAAAATCATTCCTTAATTATATAATATTTAAATGAAAGAACAACACGTTTAAATGTGCACAAATCAATAAATGGCAGAGAGAATTATTCGTGTTTGATAGAAATACATGAATATATATGTATAAAGAGTATTTGACATTAAGGGTTGATATTCCATAAAACTCATACAAATTTTAACAGAAAACAATAAACGTCGTTGAGATAGTTTTAAAAGTAAACAATTATTTTGATTCTTAAATAGAGAGGATTACGGACAGATTTTAGTCTTATTCTATCTAATGTTAAAGAAAATATCATAAAAAACAAACGATATTTCAACTAACAACGAAATAAATTAAGCGTTTGGGTAGAGTCTCAAAGGTGTAATAGGTAACACAGCGGACAACCTCAGCAAGCGAGTTCGAACATCAGTTGCATTCTTATGTTTCGTTTCAGACTAATAAAAAAGGCATGAATTCCTTTGTCCCGTTCGCTATTGATGAACTAGCATAACGATTTCCCTTCTACAATGATGTCTATGGCATTAAATAACCCACGAAGTTTGATATGCTATGAAACAAAGAAACAAACGTGATTTTATTTAACTTTAACTTAATTATCTTATCATTTAATTTCGTTTTAAATATAATAAAGTAAAGTTGGCAACCGTAGTCGAGGGCGACCAGAAGGCTCCTTTTTCAATAGCTACTACACAGAGGTGTTGGGGGGTGTTACTACTTTCCCTGGATTGCGCCATTTTAACCTTGATACGTACCTTATATTGGTGAGTGTTAAGCAGGGAAGCATCAAGTACCATTTTTAAAGTCTTTGGTATGACACGACCTGGGATTGAACTCATGTCTCCCGGACCATTGGCGAACACTCTACCCACTAGACTAAGGAGCCGGTTAAAATTGGCGACCGTAGTCGAGGGCAAACAGAAGACTTCTCTTTCAATAGCTACTACACCGAGGAGTAGGGGGCGCTACTCCTTTCTCTGGATTGCCCCACTTTACCCTTGATACGTACCTTATATTGTTGAGTGTTAAGCAAGGAGGTATCAAGTACCATTTTTAAAGTCTTTGGTACGACGCGACCTCGGACTGAACTCAGGTCTGCCACACCATTGGCGAACACTCTAACCACTTGGCGAATGAGCTGGTACTTGCTCAATATTAATGAATGAATATTTGTCTAAGTTATTTCTTAGTCTGCATCCGCACACCTATATACGTGTTCAGGTGCACAAGTCATCAACTGCTAGTAGGTGAAGAGTTTCCGGTTTCACATTATCGTCATTTAGAAGTGAATATGCATCAAATCCTTCTGTTTTGCTTAATATCATTCTCACGTTCTGTGATAGAAAACAACGGATAGATGCTTGTGTAATGGCTTTCGTCGTCGGAAATGGACATGTTGACCCAAGTTCAATACTTGAATAAGGCTGTTAGCTTTTTCTAAACCACTTAAGGAAGCGTTGAATAGAATTATTAGTATTGAATTGTAGTAGTGAATTGTTCGTTAACCATTGCCAGGAATGAGTGCAACAATTTTCCATCTAGCTTGGGATACAAAGTTGGGTAAACTTGGTTCTTTTACTTTGGTATGGCAACAGATCTAATGAAAGGAACACAGTGAATCAAAACCTGTAAAACTCTGCTAAAGAAGTGACCTACTCTCGCATATTTCTCGTGCTGAGAGGTTGGGTAAATAGATAAAACTTATAATAATCCGCGGGACCTGTTAATAAATCAAATAAGATTACACAAATATGATAACTGTTCGTTGAATCATCATCATCATCATCATCATCATCATTCCGTCGCGCCATCAGCACGGATCTCCCTGACCCTCTCTTGCCATCCTTCTCTATCGTCCATTGCTTCCGGCAGGTCTTCAAGGTTACATCCTGTATCGGCACTGAGGTGTTGTATGCAGTTTCTAGCTGGTCGTCCTGCCTTTGCTCGTCAATATGAAGGAGTCAACAGGAGTACTTCACTCATGAGCTTATCTCTACTTCTCCAGCAGTGTACCGCATGTATGGTTCATCTAACTTGGCTAGTTTTCGTGATGAGTGGTAGGTGGCCGTGCAGCTGCTACTTTGTGGGGTGCTGGCTCCACGACTTGTTCAGTATTGCTGGCAGGATTCTTGTGTAGTTGCCGTCAAGCTTTTTCTCCATCCATTTTGATAGCGTTCATGTAGTGCATCCATATAGCAGTATCAACCCGACCGCTACTGAGAAGAAACTGCGTTTTATTTTATCGGTCAGGTCTGACTTCCTTATGACCGAGAGCCTATCGACAGCTGTCCATGCCTTTGCTCGTCGTGTGTTAGAGAATTGGCGTATATGAGGGAGATAAAATATGTTGGTAAATAAATACTAAATATCATCAAAATTTTAATCCTTTATTCTTATAAATCCAAAAAAGAAAAAATAGTTTAAACTCTGTGAATGATATAAAGCATTTCTTATTTTATTAAAATATTACTTATTTCATAACAAATCAAAGTATCACGTATTTTACTTAAAAAATATTTTCTCAGTGACTTTTGTTCAGGGTTAGAAACCAACTGAAACTCTTGATCGTATCCTAAAATTAAAGGGGGCGTAATGACTAAAATGCTGAACTTGCGCCTCTAATTAAGCAAGTTTGAACTTCAGTCACACTATTGCGTTCTCTTTCCGACAAATACCCTTGGGAAAGGCATGAACTCCCTTATTCCCTTGGTTATCGGTTAAATAATATAATGTCTTCTACAAGGAGTTTTTTGGCATTAGATAACATACAAACGTTGATATGCCATTTAACAAAGCAAACAACCTGAAATCAAAGGTTCAACTTTCCTTATTTCACATTTTTTTGTAACGAGTTAGGATGGAATACACAGACATTTATTTAAAGTTGATGCAAATCAAAGCTTGTATCAGAAGTGGACCACGAAATCAACGCGTTCTATCAGAGCAAGTCCACCACCCAAGCATATTACATATATAGATTAGCTCGTTAACCATTACTAAGAATGAGTGCATTATTTCGTTGAGTTTTCACTCAGAACCCACCTGCGAAAATTTTGCAATAACTAAATGGATGTTTATGGTGACAGTCTTCGCGTCTTCCAGATGCCGTGTCAAAAGTCAAAGACTTGAAATGTCTTGTCAAACGTTTTGAAAAGTCCGTAGTGGTTCCCGTCAGAACGGCTTCTGTTCGTGTAATAATGGAAATATTTCTTCACAGAACTTCTCTCAACATTTACGTAATTCTGCCGTCTTGGAACGCTGACAGATAACTGTGAACAGAACTTTAGTTTTAAAAAAGAAATCATGTAGAATCCCAGAGTGTCAAGACGTGTCAAGCTGGTTTAGTCAACGTCCTTACTATCGGGAAACTGAATATAGAAAAAAATAAAGGTGATAAAATATCAACTATATAAGCATCCAAAGTAATTGACGTACGTCGTATCTTCAAACGAATTTAGATGAGAAAACGAAAAAAAGGTAAATTTGAGAGACATCGGAAGTTTTAATCCCTGTTGAATTATTAATTCTTATCTTATTTAAAAGGGAAACGAATGCGTCGAATCTTTTATTGACCTTGTGTTAAGCGCTTTATTCAAAATCAATTTATTCAAAATACAGGTAAACATATTCAAGAAAAAAATACTCCCATGACATGATGACAAAAGTTAGAGACAGACAGACAGACAGAGAAAGACCCTGTTGAAAAGCTGCTATCTCACTTTGATAATTCTAACTGGAAAATATTAAAAAAATAATGAAGCTGATATTTTATTGCCTTTTTATTAGATGTAGAATATTTTTCAAGCCTTAATATTCCCATTGCCTTTTATTGATTTTTAATGTTTTTACTAATACTTTTATTTGCTATTTTTAATGAATTTGGTGATAGCTATTAAAATAGTCTTACTAAGATTTCATTCAATAGATTAGTTTTTTTAATAGAGGGAACAGTGCTATGGTTAACTGAAAACTATAAAAAAAAAGATGACGTAAAGTTGATACTACTATGACCGTAATGACCTAGACCACGTGGTACAATAGATTAAAGGCAGTAGAATGCATTGTACATTACAGACTATATGGTAGACAACATACTACGATAGAAACAGTCTATAGCAGACATCATATAAGCAGTAGAAACAATATGGTAGACGATATAATACAACAGAGACAATAAAGCAGACAGTATACAACAATTAAAAACAATGTGGTAGACAACATATTACAATTGGGACAATGTGGTAGACAACATACTACAAAAGAAACAGTCTGTGGTAGACATCATGCAGCAGTAGAAACAATATGGTAGACGATATAATACAACAGAGACAATAAAGCAGACGGTATACAACAATTAAAAACAATGTGGTAGACAACATATTACAATTGGGACAATGTGGTAGACAACATACTACAACAGAAACAGTCTGTGGTAGACATCATGCAGCAGTAGAAACAATATGGTAGACAAAATACAAAAAGCATCGTGGTAGACAACATACTACAATAGGGACAATATGGTAGACAACATACTACAATAAAAACAGCGTGGTAGACAACATACTACAATAGGGAAATGTTGTAGACTACATTAACAATAGAAACATTGTGATAGACGGCATACTATAGTAGAAACAATATGGTAGACTTCACACTAAAATAGAAACAATATTGTTGACAAAATACTACAAGAAACAATGTTGTAGACTACATACTACAATAGAAACAGTGGTAGACTACATCCGACGATAGAAATGATGAGGGAGACTACATACTACAGTAATGACAATGTGGTAGAATACCTGCTATAATAGACTACGCAAATCCTACCATATAGTAGACTAAATACGCCAATAGAAACGATATGGTAGACGACCTAATATAAAAAGAAACAATGTGATAGACCACACAACAATCGAAATAATACAGTAGACTACATACAATGATAGGAATTATGTAGTAGACTACATACTGTCACGTGGTATGCCAATGAGAGGGGAGAAGTAAGATCAATTTCCCCTACCCTTCTGTGTTTGAATTAACAGGCCCCAAAGATTTACCGTTAAAAGAGGGATATGAATTAAGGTCAATTCCTCTCGGCCAGCCTGTCGAACGAAGTAACGAATCCAAGTTAAAAATAAAGGTCAAACTACCTGCACTCCATAACCGGGTGGACGGAGAAGGAATGTAGGTCATTGAGTAGCATGAACGAATGAGTTGGAAGAGGAGGAAGGAGCCAAATGATTGGCCGAAGCCTTAGCGCCGGAAGTAGTACCCTTTTCGTCAGAGGAAATTGAGATAAAGAATTTCAGTTCTGGGACAGCAGCCGGCGTGACAAGATGTGTTTAAACTGTTGCCGAAACTCCGGGGAAGAGCGGAAAGATCTCTGGACAGAAGATAAAAGGTACCTTTCCGCCAAATTCTACAGAACACAGCTCGCCCGTAAAAGATAAGAATCTGCGAAGTAAACCCGTTAAAAGCTAAGTACTTCTTAAACTTTTTTTCCTCCTAACCTTCCTAAATCTTGGAACTTATATGTATTAAGGAATGGAAATAAATAGACAGAAGAAATTCGTTTCATAAACTGTAAACGAACGAGTGGACTTAACTACCTTTTCAAGTTTTAAAAGTAAAGAAAGGAAGAAGAAAGAAAGAAAGAAAAGGAAAAGAAGAAAGAGAGACATTTGTGTTTAATACTGTCTGCTGGTGGATATAGCCAGCACCTTAAATATTTGTTTGGCCCTCACCTATCAAAATATTGTTGTACTTTAAATGTTCCTTTATATTGAAATATATTCATTATGTTGTTTATCTGTCGAGTTGCCTTCTTTTCATATATCATTTTCAGCTTCGTTCGCTTCAATTTCTTCTCGCTAAATGTCTTATTCGCCTTTAGAAACATTACACAGGAAATTGGAATTGCCGACTACAGTGAATAATATTTCATCTTAACCTAAAAGTCCATGTTTTCCGTTATCCGAGGAGGTAGGAAGACGAAAGGATTTGGTGAAGTATGTAAAGATAATTTGGAAACCCCTTGCCAGCGGCGGTCAGTCTCGTCCCAAATTAACCCCCACATTATTTGCCAGTTCCCATATGTCCGAAAAAAGAATCTTAACTAGTACGTATTTTGCGAGGGGTCAAGTGCCAGACTGCCCCGACGTCACACGTGCGAAAAATAAACTCCCGTCCTGCGTAGAATATCTATGCACCTTTACAATACAATGAAAGAAATAACGTAGAAGACTCCATACAGGGATAGAAATAATGTAGTATACTGCATATTACAATAGAAACAATGAGATAGACGGCTGACTACAATAGAGAAAATGCGTTGGACCGTATACTATATGAGAAATGATGCAGCATAGCAGTCAGCCAGTGTTGTTGACCGTATCCTACAAAAGAAACAATATGTCTGTTTAATATAATGGCAGCAATGTGATTGACAACATTCTACGAATGAAAAGGTTTGGTAGACTGATTATTTGAAAAATGACCAGTTAGTATATTACATATTACAATAGAAGTAATGGTTGGTTTGTTGATTGGTTGATTGGGTTTCATAGCAAACCAAACCTTTTGGGTTTTTTTTAATGACAAATTCTGTTTAAACATATCTATCTATCTATATATATATATATATTTGTATTGTGATTTTTCATATGTACTTCGATCGTCGATCCATCTACTGAAAAAATAGTTTTACACAAAAAAAGGCAAAAAACAGACGATAACCCGCACAAACTATTATGGACGCTGACTACACAGATGACATAGCGCGTTTGGCAAATACACCTGCCCAAGCCAAATCCCTGTTGCATTGTCTGGAGATAGCAGCTAGTGGCATTGGCCTCTATGTCAATGCTGTCAAAACTGAGTACATGCGTTTTAATAAATAAGGAGATAACTCCACACTGAATAATGGCTCTCAGAAATTAGTGCACAATTTCACCTACCAGTGTCTCATCAACTGAAAATGACACCAATATCATACTAGCAAAAGCATGGACTGCTATAGATCGGCTATCGATCATATGGAAGTCAAACCAATCCGATAAAATAAAACGCATTTTTTTCCAAACAGCAGTCGTGTCAATTATACAATATGGATGCACCACATGGACACTGACTAAATAGAAGAGAAGCTAGACGGGAATTGCACAAAAATGCTACGAGTCATATTAAACATATCGCAGAAGTTACAACATCCCACAAAGAAGCAGTTGTACGGCCATCTACCTCCCATCTCTAAAACCATCCAAATAAAACGAACAAGATATCCAGGATACTGGTGGAGAAGTAAAAAAGCATTAGCAACGTTCTCGATAACACATTAATCAAGCCAGTGCTCACTCGATTGCACTCAGAGTGTTTCAAGTATTCTTACTCAAATAGTTTTATTTGCACACAGTTAAATGGTTGTTTGGTTGGTCAGTTGTTATGACATGTTAATTCTTTCAGATTTATTAATACCAAATCTTATGAACAAATATATATATATATATATGTATATATATATATATATATATATATATATATATTCAGTCAGTTAGAATCGATTATTTAGTTCAATGCCATACCAACCCATAATGGTTATCTGGTGCCAAATTTTTGTTTATATATAGTTTTATGTGATTACTTTGTAGGTTTCTTTTAAAATCACTTTGAGCTTATCCACTTGCACTCAATAGAATAGTTTTCAGTATACCATTCATCTTTAGTTGTCTAAATTTTTGAGATGAAGCTTGAAGATTTTTATCATTTTTATCATTAAGGGTTTTCGGACTGTTGTCTTCATCTTTACGTTTATTTACACATTGTTTAAGCCGATATATCCTCCGGCCTTCTTCAGGTGTTAATAGTCCGAAAACCCTTAATGATAAAAAAGGCATTTAGATTTAATCGTAAAAAATCATTGACGTATATTTATCTGTGTATATTCCTGTCAATTCCGATTACTTTATATCTTCTAGTTTGAGGTTTATTCAAGTAATGACGTAGATCATATAACAAATGTATAAAAATATAGTAGACAACGTGGTACAATATAAACAATGTGATCGACCGCCTAATTGAAGAGAACCAATGTAGTATGTTCCATACAACATTAGTACCAGCAATTCATTATCACTCAGTGTTGCGTTTCTCCTGTATCATATAAAGATCTCGATTCGTCGTATATCAGCTTAACATAAAAACAAGTTTGTAAATTCATACTAACTATTGAGAGTTTCCTTTATAGAATGATACAATGGGTTTCACAGTACCAGGTGTATCAGTCGTTCCACGACTACCACATGCGTTTCCGGACAGCAGGTTTATCAATTCCCTCTGTGCCCACCTTATGTTTGAAAGATTCACAAATTGGGGATGACACAATCCAAACAAAACTTCGGTTCGGGTTGGTTCGTTTCAGCAAGTTTCCTGCGTGCTGGCAACTCAAAGCGAAGAAAAACTTTCCGTTAACAATTGATAATTATTTATTGATGTAACAATAATATATACAATATATTTATAGAGAGAAATTGTCACTTTATTATCCAGATAGATTGTCGCCCTAGAAAAGACATGATTCCATTTCCGTGAAATGAAAACCGGTTTTCTTTTTTTTTGTTGCAGACCATCTACTAGTTGGCCAGTTGTGTACAAATCCCAAGAGCGATAAAAGCCTTCTATCATGTCTGAAAATGACACAATGTTCAACGAGCGAGATCGGAGATGCACCGCTGTACAACTCATGTTCTCTACCGATCCAAGTTATGAAACAGAACCATTGCCAGCATCCTCAAAATGCAAATCCGGACGATTCAACGCTTGAGGGCACAGCTCAACGCATCGGACGACCCTTCGGACGGCTACAGTTATGGTCTTTGGTGTGGTTTCAAGTGAGGGCCACATCATGCCACCTCAGATCTTCGAAGTTGGCTTGAAAGTCAACTCCAAAGTGTACTTAGATGTGCTGAAGAGTGTGGTGATCCCCAGGTGCAATCAGGTGGCAGACCCTGGGTGTGGCAGCAGGACTCAGAGCCGGTCCACAAGACCAAAGAACCCCAGGCTTGGCTTCAGAAGGAGTGCTACGACTTTCTTCCCTTTCTCTCGCTTCCCCCATCCTCCCCCAACCTGAACCCGCTGGACTACTTCGTTTGGTCATACCTCGAGATCATCACCAATATGACCTCACACAACACCAAAGCCAGCCTGATCGTCGCCATCCGCCAAATATTCGCCGAGCTCCTGCCGGCGCATGTGGAAAAGACATGCCCCCAGTTCCGGATCCGTATCGAGGCGGTGATTGAGGCTGAAGGCGGCTACATTGAATAGATGTCAGCTCTACTACATAATCAAGTTACCTGAATTGATTTTTTCAATAAAAGTTTTAAAATAAAGCTGTAGGGTTGTTTTCTTTTGGACGACAATTGTATCATTCCACCCTGTATACAATTTTCTAGCAGTCATCGGGGCACAAAAGACACAGAAAGAACTTGTAAGGTTATATAGATAGAGACCCTCGCCACTACACACGGGGGCACCTTTGGTGGTGTAACGGTAAGCAAGCCTGACTAGCAAACCTACACGAGTGAGTTCGAGTCTCACTGGGTGCCCCATTCATTCGGCCTGGTGCCACATCGAAGCAAAGAGCTTCGTAAATTACTCTCGCCACTACACAGACTTACCCACCCCTGTCACAGCCCCGAATAGCTCTGTGGATCTCAACATAACTCAACTCAAAGGTTAACTTCCCAACTGACTACTCTTAACTGACTCCCAACTGACTAATTCTGAAGTTGCTAATTTTGAAAATTCGCTAATTTTTATATATTCTAAAATTCATTATATCATTAGTGTTATGTCATCTTACTTGATTGTTTGATCATAATATCATAATCATCACACATGTCCCTAACATCAATTATGTTTTTATTTTACCTCATTCAAACTTATGACATGACATTAATGCATTTTATTTCCATTTGGCATTCCAATCTCGAGATGACAGGTGTCCCCTGTTACATATTCGCTGGTGCACGCGCTTGACCATTCTAATTTCACTTACAGTTCCACACAAAGATTTTAGCTAAAAGACATCTGAATAATCTTTGATCTAACCAAACTCCATGATAAAAAAAAATTAATACAATTAATTAATAATACAGCAATAAATTTATAATTGGAAGGTTGGCTTTGATGCATTTATTTAACGATGTATTAACATCTAATGGGTTATTTAATTTCATCGTGGGAATTTAAAAAAGAAAAGTTTTATTATGATTCTAACTATTTATGTTTTCAACTTTTAGTTTGTTTACAATAACAATTAGTTTTCATACAGTTATACGGTTTCACGAATTGTATCCAATACTTATAGTTTTCAAACATATCTATTTGACCACCGTATGGATTTACCCAGACCCTCCGCACAACCAGGATACAATAAACGGTCATTTTTAAGCGGAATTTACCTGGTTCTGAATACAAAGTTTTCCTTCTTCTAGATCGGTTGTCAAATCAAGATTAAAGAGCTTAGTCTATCCTACTTTTTATTTACAGCTCGAAGGAAAATAGCTTGAGGCATATCTTTCCCGAGTGTATTTACACTATTTTAAAGACAAACAGACTTGACCAGGATTTGAACTTGTGTCGCTATGTTTATTTCCTATGACAATTACCATTGCAATACAAGAGGCATTTGACTCATATTTGCAACCAGAGTTCTAGAACTTTGATGAGCGAAAGGTCACACCTTCATTCCCATTACTCCCAGATCCACTTTGATCCGGAGTGATAGTAGTAGCTAGAGTCCCGTCTCATTTTAACTTACTTATGAAGCATTGTGAAACTTGTATTATTGGATACTAAAGTTGTTAAAGTGACTTTGGCAAAATATAACACAAGGTTTTGCGTGCGGAAAAAGAAGCCGATTTATCAGTCGTTATTATAAAATTGATTTAAAGACTAAGGCTCTTGAACTAATAATTGTTCACCAGTTGATTGATTTAAATGGCATGTCAACCCGTCCAGTCATATCTTATACATAGTGGTTGGGAAGTCGCTTTGTACGTTCACATTTACATTAGATTTTTTTTTTTTTTTGCTCAGGAATCTACCCAATTTTCATTATTTTTAAACATTCGACTCAGAGAAGGTTTTCTTTGAAATTCTACTACTCCAGTCAAAGTGGATTTGGGGGTAATGTCCATGGAGAAATATTCCAATATTCATCTGAGCTCCAGAACTGAAGTCTCATCATCAGATGCAGTATAGTTGCATACCCAGAACATTCAGTTTTGGTGGGGTTAAACCCGTCTGCCGAGGATACAGTCAGCGTATACTAAACCCGCCCGAGCCCAATCGGCTGGGGCTGAATAATACGCTGACTACGATTTGGGAAATGGCAAATTCTTCCTAATTACCATTGTCCTCGGGTCCAGGGTGGTAGCGCTTGATAGGGTCCTATCTATGATTCAAATTGAACCCTCTGAAATATAAACTGCATGCAAGCAAAAGGCACGCTGTAAAGTAATTAAACAGCACACGGAAAATTGAAATTGAAAAATAAATTGATGAATTAAAAAAACAGACAATCTCCGAACTACCAGGCCAAGGTTCTTGTTGTAGTTAAAAATGTCAAGATAAAATTGGAGGTTCCAAAAATTCTTGTACGCAGATACAGATTCGGTGGAAGTGGATATTTCTTCCGCCGACACCAGTTAGAAAGGAGGGGACAACTCATGTTTGTAGGCAGTTGGGGGGGGGAGATATGATGAATTAAAGACAGAAGTTGAACACGAGCTGCAAAGAGATGTGAGGAGGCGAAAGTTTAAGAGTTCCAATTTTTGGGTGTGCGCTCCAAAAGAGGCCTTAGATTAGACGCGAACCAGCGGACAAGCATTTTAGAAATGCAACAGAAAACCAGGAAATGAATTTAAGTTCTGTATCTGCTCTCTTTTTCTCACCGGTCGTCTCAGTTTTCTTTCTTTCTCCCGGTGAGTTTTCTTTCTTTCTATTAACAAGTGTTAATAGTAAATAAACCTTAAGGTAGTTAAAGAGAATTTCTTACGTTCGTCGACATTTATCACGCAAGGGTCACCATGGAGTCCGGGGAGGTATGAATGTCTATTTACTACCGTTATGCCACATTTACATTGAATTAAATGGTTAGAAATAGAACTGTTTGATCATTTAAGTATGAGTAGAAATGACTGTTTAAATTGATTGTTAGTTATACATAGCAATACTTGGAACCATTTAACAGTATGTAAATGAATGAATAGTGCCGAATAGAAAGATTAGTGTTGAATAGCAATACTGGCAACAACTTCACAGAGTTAGCAAGCAATGCATAAAACCATTTACAGTGTAAAAACAATGCCAAATACTAGACTGAAACGAATAAGTTCTAACTCCTTTAAAAATGAAATTTACAAACTATTCATTTAAAATCATTTGTATATCCCTTTGAATGAGAGCAAATAAATAATTGATGTTAAATTGTAACTGTTTCATTGAAATACATGAAATCAGCTGTGCGCAAAAAATAAGCTGAGGTTCATTTAAAAATGTTTTCTACAAAATGTGTTTACAAATCATATATACCTAATATACATGTATAAAGAGTATTTGACCTTAAATAACACACAACAGTTGATATGCCATAAAACCAAATTGAATTTCTTTCTGATAAGCAGCAGAAAAAGAAGATTAAGGACAATAATGACTGTTTGTGATTTTCACCGCCTTTTTTTGAGAGAGTTCATAATGTTCAAAGTTGAAGAGGAGACACAGAAATTACTACTAGAAGAATACTTTGTCGCTAGAAGACCTTGACACTTGATGAAAACCGACGAAATACGAAATACGTTATAATCTTTCGAGTCTCAAATTTAATTGGATAGGATTAAGACCGCACTTTCTGTTCAAAATATCTATGCCTATTTGCGTAAAACAAAAACGCCAGCAAAATTCTTCATCGTTTTATTTTTCACTATAATAATCTGCAAAAGATTGTTTATTTTTCTGTGGCATATGGTTACATAATCATGTTGGAATAAAGACTTATATGGTTATTATTAACGAAGAGCTGTCTAGTATTTTAAGTTGCTTAAGCCTCGAGCAACTCATCCCATCTAATTTTCCGACCTCTGACAGGACTTCTAGATCAAGTTGCGTCAATACCCGTTTAATAGATATTTAAAAACATATCGGGGGCACAAAAAAGCATTGGCAAGGAGACCAGATGGAAATCGCATGTAGGTTATGTCAGTGAAAGAACCACAATATATATATATATATATATATATATATATATATATATATATATATATATATATATATATATATATATATATATGAACATGTAACAGCGAGAAGCAAGATTAAGATAAAATAAATGAATACAAATTTGTTGATAGAAAAAGAGATAAAAAGAGAAAATGAGAGAGATCGATATACTATCGAACAAACTGTTAAAACACACACACACACACACACACACACACATATGTATATACACACACACACACACACACACACACATATATATATATATATATATATATGTATGTATAAATCAGCAGTTTGTTTAATTGTACCTCTTTCTTTCTCATTCTCTCTATATATACATATATAAAGAAATAAAATAGAAAGAGACACAGACAGACAGAGGGAGAGACACAGACTGACAGACAGACAGACCGAGACGAACATAGAGACTATGAAAACAGGCCGCATGCAAACTGGCTGAGATAATAATAATTACATAGATATATTAACATAGATATAAAGATAGACAGATTAGAAGATATTAAGTGAGATTTCCCAACGACTTTAAATATTTAATTGCAGCTAAGATAAGACTGAGGCCTCCATTACTTAATTAAAGATATTACCATTACAACGCCTAAGCTAAACTAGTAATTTATTTTAATTAATAGTTAATTAGACTTGCAGATTATTACCATAGGAAATAATTCGAAGAAGATGCAACATTTATAATCTAATTTTTTTTTTACCGCTGTAGTAATCAAGACTAACAGAAAGCAATCTCTATATCAATAATTAGCATTCCTCGATGTGATGTAATCGCCACCAAGCTAGACTTTGAAATCAATGACTACTGAATAGCAAGTTTGATTCTCACGGGGCGATGCTGTTTCTGGCCTTGTACAAAATCTCAGCAATAGTATATAGTATGTTTTGTCGAAATGTTTGCAATATTTTTGTACGTCCTAGTTTTTTGGCGCATATATCACATTTCAAAGCAATTCAAGTTAAGGTAAATTATTCGCTGAGCTTGGTAGTGTCGAGCTAGTCGGTGTGTTGACATTACTTTACTTCGTGTGTGATTTGAAAACCACACTCGAACGAATGACTGAGGTTTAGTTGAATTGTTAGTGATATATAGTAATACTTAGAACCATCTAAATGTGTAAAATCAAATGAATAATGTTAAATAGAATAATTAGTGTTAAATATTAATACTTGCAACCACTTCACTGTATGGAAACAAATGATTAATATTGAATATAATAATTAGAATTAACTTTGTGAACTTATGCTGAATTGAATTGTTAGAAATAGATCATTTAACTGTGTAAACAAATAATTAATGTTTAATTTAATTGTTAGTGATACATAGCAATAATTGGCACCATTTGACTGTGTTCAAACGAATGAGTAATGTTTAAAAGAATGATTAGTGTTAAATAGCAATGCTTGAAACCACTTATTATGAACAAACAAATGATTAATATTGAATAGAATTATAGATGTCTGATATCAACGATTAAAACCATTTAACTATCTAGAAACAATAGCAAGACTAATGTACAAGCAAATTAATTCTAACTCATTTAAAAATGAAATTACTGAAAACTAATCATTTATTTATCATGTATATCTATTTAAGTGCGTGCAATATATGACTGATGGTAATTTGTGAGTGTTATATAGCAATACTTGAAAGAATTACTGTTGGCAAACAAATGATTGAGAGTAAATTGAGTTATTTGTCTGTGTGTGTGTGTGTGTGTGTGTGTGTGTGTGTGTGTGTGTGTGTGTGTGTGTGTGTGTGTGTGTGAATTATTTGTATAGCAATACTTGAAAATATTTACCTGTGTGAAAAAAAAAGTTCCGGCTAATTTTAAAATGCTACAAAGAAAATGTGTTTCCAAATCATATATATTCAATATATATGTATAAACAAGATTTGACATTACATAACCTACAATGGTTGATGTGCCATAAAACCCATCCCAACCAAATCATATATATCAAATACAAATATATAAAGTGGATTTGGCATTAGATAACCTACAATGGTTGATATGCCATTAAACCCAACCCACCCAAATCATAATATCAAATACAAAAATATAAAGTGGATTTGGGATTAGATAAGCTACAATGGCTGATATGCCATAAAACCAAAACAAGCAAATGTACACAATTATTAAAAGAATTATTATATCTTATTCATGTAATTTTTCCAAGAACACACACATACAGGCATATATATATATATATATATATATATATATATATATATATATATATATATATGTATATATATATATATATAGTGATTTCGTAATTGGGAAGCAAACTCTTTTTGATACATGTTTTATTTAAAAGAACAGAAATGAGTACCTCGTAAGTTTTTTTTAATTTAGTTTTACATCCATACCAATAAGTGAAACCTTTTTCGGACGAAGTATGCTGTTCTTTGGTTTGGTTTCTTTGTTTTAATGGCCTATCAACCTTTGTAGGTTGTTTGATGCCAAAGCCATTCTCCTAGAACAGTAGTGGTACTATTTAACCCATAGCTGGGAGTATAAGGGGGTTTATACCTTTCCCAAGGGTATTTGCCCGAAAGTGAACGTAATAGCATGACTGGAGTAAGAATTCGCTTACTACGATTCCGCAGTCAATCGCTTTAAACATTACACCACGAGGACACCCCCACGAAGTGCGTGCGCGCGTGCGTGTGTGTGTGTGTGTGTGTGTGTGTGTGTAAAAGACTTTCTGTTGTAAATTGTAGAACTACCTGAAGAGATATTTTCTTCATCGAAGTGAACGATTCTGTAGAACGAGGCACACTTTCCGAATAACGCCGCATACCAGAATGATGTATCAATTTGAAAGAGATTGCTGACTTAACACACCCCATGTTTTCAATTCAAGAGATTTTGCCTCTCCTGCATCAGTTGCCATACAATTGGATGCATTGCTAAGGACGGGTAGAGGTAGAGTCATGCCTTTCTCCAGAATATTAAAGCGACACTTTAAAAGATATAACTTAAACATCTTATAATAAGAAGACAACTGAGAACATAATACAAAATGATTATGAACGAAGTTATACTATTTCTTGATAATTAGTATACAAAAATCTGACAAATAACTTTCCCGGTAGCTAAAAATCCTCTCTTCATTTTAGACAGAAAAGCTTTTTAAAATCTTGTTATTAAAATAAACAAGACGCGATTTGCAAACTTTACAAGTGAGTAGCGAAATCTTTCGCGGGTTTATTGCTTTTTAAAGAACGATTTACGTCTTTTCTCCTGTGTGTCTGGCCATTGAAACAACATTTCTGCCTTTCAAAGCGTTCTCTAAGTTTTACGAGTTCTTTAATTAATAAAAATTAAATTAGTGCCTGGCGAATAATGAGTGGTTGATTACAGTTTCGATTTTGTTCTAATTAATGAAAAGTTAATGAGTTTTTTGACACTAATTGAACGTAAAATCGTCAGTAAAATAACTTAATGACATGCTCTATTTTAAAAGCTGCCGCGGGCGGGAATTTTAGGAATAACTAGACGACCCGTGAACCCATAGGGTCCAATTCTTTAGAGCAATCCAACGTAATGAGGGTTCTGCTTTGTAAGGGATAAAGGTCGATGGATTTACTGAATTTCACTTTTATGTCTGTTATATCGTGGATTTGAAAGAATCTGGACGATTCAAAGTTGACGTTTAAAAGGAAATCAGGTGCCAGAACATTATCATTTAAATACAAAATGAACTGTGAATCATTTTATTTCCGTTATATCAAACATTTGGATTAAAGAATGTCGTTTAGAGGTGTTGGGTATCACCTACCTTTTCAGCATAATGAGCTGTTTCTTCTGCCATATATGGCAGTAGCAGAGATCAGTCTGAGAAGAATAAGCCTACCAGTCAGACCAGAAGAGCCGTTCCTATTGTTGAAGTATATCCTTACTCTATCACTAATCCTATATTCTTATTACTTACAGTCTCTCTCTTGTAAATACTCTTTCCTGTAAATATAACTATTTACCTCACATATCGTGGTTTGTCTTATTATTACAACTACTTGTGTTCACTAACCAAAACACAACGAGAGGGAATACAGATCTTTGTTAATTGCTTAGTGTCGGCGTTTTTCTTACATAACTTTTTCAGGTTGTTTTAATATTGTTGAAACAAAGAAGCTGTCTCTAAGATATTTGTTAATCTAATTCTTTTTTTCTTTTTCGATTATTGCTTGGAAATTGTTTACATTTTGACATCATCATCATCATCATCATGACGTGCGGCTAGCACGGATATCCCTGACCCTCTCTCTCCACGTCTCCCTATCATTCATCACCTTCGGCAGGTCTTCGGGGTTACATCCTGTATCATCACATAACTGCTGTATGAATGTTCGAGCTGGTCGTCCTGCTTTTGATTGGCCATATGCGGGGGTCCACAGGAGCACATCGCTTACGATCTCGTCTTTGCTTCTCCAGCAGTGTCCGGCATGTCTGGTTCGTCTAGGTTGTATAGTTTTCGTGATATGTGGTAGGTGGCCGTACAGTTGGCGCCGTGTGGGGTGTTGCTGCCAGGACCTGTTCAATATTGCTCGCAACATTCTTGTATAATTGCCGTCGAGCTTCTTCTCCAACCGTTTAGTCAGCGTCCAAGTAGTGCATCCATACAGCAGTATCGACACGACCCTAGCCTGGAAGAAACTGCGTTTCATTTTGTCGGTCAGGTTTGATTTCCATATGATCGAAAGCCTATCGATAGCTGTCCATGCCTTCGTTAGCCGTGTGTCGATGTCTTTTTCTGTTGATGAGACGCTGCTTCCTAGGTAGGTGAATTTGTCAACCAGTTTCAGGTTTTTGATATAATTCACAAAATATAGTAAAGGATGCCTCGGATGAAGGAGCAGAATAGCTTTTTCGTAGACATATGAAAAAACTAAGCCCATCCAGATTTTTCAAGCAAGATACAGAAGTATGTTTAATTTCTACATGTCTCCAAAAATATGTCAGCTTTTCAAGTTCATCAATAACTCTGAAGCTCTTGGTAATTGTGAATATCGTAGGGCAACGAATTTGTCACTATCAGGGCTTCCTATAAACATCCAAACGCCCCAGATTATCACATGGGTTCAAGAGTCAGTCGATCCAGATATTAGTTTCGTAATATGTCTTTTCACAAAAGATCTTCTATCCCATCATCCAAGGCTTATTGACCCATATTTATTTATCCAAACGTTCAGGGTGTGACACAGTAAATTTTTGAAGCAGAATTTAATAGGTTTAAATCCAGTTTTCCTTATCCATGACGTTGCAATAATAAGGATTAAAAAACCCAATCTGCCTCCGATTAACTCATAGTTGGAAGAATTATTGTTGTATTCATACCCTTCTTGGTAGTCTTAGCACTATGTGAAAAGCAGACTGTCTCGTCTTAGATATGAACTCAGGTCCCAGAATCGATCTCCTTCGACAATAACATTACACCACGAGCGATTATTTCAGAAGAATAGAAATCAAAAGAGTTATAATCTTTATTGCGGTGTGAATCTTACGTTTGAGGCTTATGTTTTCTAAACGGTACATCGTCCGGATTACGTTCTTAAAAAAGGAAAGTATTTCCTTCAATAAGGCTTACATTGCCGGTTCACTAGCATATCCAGTCTGATAACACCACCTTAGCAAATTATGATTATGAAAGCTGAAGAAGCAATAATCCAAAGTTTTATTAAAAAAAAGAAAGCGTTATTAAAATGGAACTTATCTGTTAAAAATATTCGACTCATCATTATCCTCATTTTCACAGCAGGTAGTCTCTCTCTCTCTCTCTCTCTCTCTCTCTCTCTCTCTCAATCCATCCCTACAGTTCATCGTTCCAGGCAGGTTATGAATACTGCATCCAATAAAGAAATAAAGAAAGGTAAACTTGGTTAGAAAAAAAAAGCCCTTAAAGAAAGAAAGAAAGAAAGAAAGAAACCTAGAAGAAAAAATCAAAGTAAAAAGGAGAAAGAAGGAAAGAAAGAAGAAAGATAAAGTTGGATAGAAAAGGGAAAAAAACTCAAAGAAAGAGACAAAATAGAAAAAAAAATAAGTTGTAGCATAGAAAAGATATGAAGAAAATTACATTAAAATGTCATATTGATCATTAATATTTGATTAACTTTCTGATTAAAATGTTGAATCTACATGGGTTCAACTTGGAAAGAAGCCTTTAATTCGTTTCTAAAACGGTGAATGTTATGCAACAATTACATTCGAGCAACACTATACTAAGGCGTAACTTTCTAGCGATATTCTCCGTCACACTCAGGATTGAGAGGATGATGTTTGAAATGCTTTATTTATGTAACCATTATTTATTACTCGAGGGACCTTGCACTTCTTCAATATTGTAGATAGGTTGTCAAAGCTGAATGGGTATTATAAAAGTACAAGTGTCATATCTGACTGTGCAAGGGTCAGCTGGACACTCAAACAGATTGAAAAAAATCATCTATATGTGCCCGCCAATTCCACCAATCCACTGATTCCATAATTCTAACTTAGCAAGTCATACTGATTCTCTGGCATTCTATCTGTCCGTATCTCTAATAGAAAGACAAACAGGAACTCCAAGAGAAATCTAAGCAGTGGCAAAAGACTGTAATCAGCTATTTCAGGGTGAGCACCTTGTCATATCTGCCCCTGCAGAGGGATAAGAATATATATATATATATATATATATATATATATATATATATATATATATGTGTGTGTGTGTGTGTGTGTGTGTGGATATAGATATAGATATATATATAATTGCTACGCTCCTGGAGAGTACCACAACTTCCGGAACACGTGTAGAGCATAATTATATGAAATAAAAGCCTAAAGTAACACATTTATTTTTATTCACTGACTTATTCATTTTATATATATATATATATATATATATATATATATATATACATACCAGAACTCCAAGAGAAATCCCAGCAGTGACAAAAGACTGTAATCACCTCACTCGAAGTGAGCACCTCTTTTAAAGGTGTGACAAGAACTTTTTAAATTGGAGTTATCCTTTGCGTGCGCACGCGCATACACACGCGCGTGCGCATACATTCACAAACTCACTCATATATATGTATATATAAATATATATATTTATATATATGGGGTCTGTGGAGACGAGTGTGTGTGCATGTAAATTTTAAATGAGATAAAGCAAGCCAATCAAAGTAATAGTGTATCAATAGTAACGGACCAACGTTAAATATTCTGTTTTTTCGTTGAACCATCGGAAAAAAAAAATTATATGTGATACTGTATCCACTGAATTATATTTAATTTTCTTTTTCAAAATGAAACGATAAAAATGAGAAAGTGTTTAATATTCTATGTCTGTCCATGTCCGTTTCTGTTTCAAAACTCTATAATTAGAGCTTTAAATTTATCTAAAAGTGTTACTTATCTCATTTATAAAAACACAAACAGAGACATAGACTTTTTATTCTACTACTACCTAGGCATTTATTTTCTTTTTTTTTTTTTTCGTTTGCTTTCTTCATCTATCCAGAGTTATGAAGTTGCAATTATGAAAGTTTCTATAGTAGAAACATTTTCCCCGCAAAATTAAACTGGGTGTAAAAATAATAGGTGAAAACTATTTCGAATAAAAAGAATCATCGATGAAAACTATTTCGGATAAGGGATCTTGTAAAATTTTATTAGAAAATTTGTCGGAAACTCCAACTTAAAAAAGTATTTTTCTAGATTCAGACGTGATTTCTCTTGAGGGTATATATATATATATATATATATACTCTTTAAGAAAAACAAAACCGGTCACATAGGATTATAAATTTATTTCCATCCTGTTACGCATTTTTGAAATTTTCAAAAGCACGAAAAAAAAAATTAACAGGACTCCTTCAGATCTTTTAGATAAAAAAAACTATTTAAATATTCACACATGAATAATTTCTTGTCCTGATGGAATTACTCCCAACTTCGGTTCAACTGGACCAAAGAATACTATATATATATATATATATATATATATATATATATAAAATTTTTCATGAATCTAATTGCAAAAGAATGTAGTTTATTTATTGGAATGCACACGCTGTGAAAAATATAAGATGATCAGAATCACTATTTTTCTTTAGATCAAATAACTAGACTCAGAATCAATTCGGTGGATTAGAACAAACTGATACTTAAAATAAGTAAAACTTTATTAATTTGTTGATCGTTGGTTTATTTGAATTCAACGATTTACACCTTTGTACGCTATATATATATATATATATATAGGTTGCCTCAATATACATGAAACGCATGTGACTGCTAATAACTCTCCTAATAATAATTTTGAGTTCTTTTTTGCTTCAGATTTCAACGTAGTATATTATAAAAATAATCATTCTCGATCAGAATATTTTACGTTACTTTTTTTTTAGACGAAATCCTTCAAAAATCCTTCATATGATAATGATTTATTACCGAAACCAGAAACTTTAAAAAGATTGAATGTCCAGGAAGCTGATATAATGACAATTAAAAATACATTAATTTGATCCCTGAGCTCAAAGGATGCATTTTTTTACAGGATGTGTTTCAAATGACCACCATTGCGCTTGTCTTAGCAATAAATTATTCTAATATCATCAGGTTGCATCTATTTTGAGTCACACTATTCATATATAAAGAAACATGCTATATATATATATATCATGTTTCTTTGTCTCGATAAATGTTATTGGTGACATAGACAACACGAGGAGATGAAAAGTTCAGTGGGAAAAAAGTCAGACATGTTTCAAAGGAAAATATAACAATGATTATTTTACTGTGTATCGACTTTTCTCCAAACTGGACTCAAAACAGCAACACCTGAACTGGAGTTTCTTGTGTGAATGAAAAAATTGCTTAATTGTAACCCACTCTCAGTGGAAGGGGTCAGTTTTGCTAGTTTGGAAATTTGGGTCAATACCTGTCACTCAGCTGTTAACTCACTGACTATTTTTTAAAAAATCTCAAATTGTGTGGGATTGTTTCTTGAACTTACCGCGAGAGTTCTCGCGATTGACCTTACATTGTCTGTTACCGAACCAATTTTCTGGTTCAGAAAGGCCACTGATAATTCTTATATTTCTATAGGTATCGTCGTAGGAAATAAACAAGGTAAATTGTGTTAAAAATCCTGGGCGAGGCTGTTTGCATGTTACATAGCGTTAATAGTCTTGAAATAGTTATTCACCCAAGTATTGTCTCCCCGACTATGGGTGAAGTATAGGGTAGAGATTTTTTTTGAATGGAAACCGATCTAGGGGAAAAACTCTAAATCCAAATCTTTTCACCACCGCTAAAGAGTTGACCTTCTGTCATATCCTGCTCCAGTGGAGTGGTGGGAATATATATATATATCAATCAATCAATATGCCTTGCCGTAGGCACGGATATCCCTGACCCTCCCTCGCCACTTCTCCCTATCGTTTATCGCCTCCGGCAGGTCTTCAAAACCACTCCCTGTATCCTCACATAGCTGCTGGATGTATGTTCGTGCTGGTCTTCCTGCTTTTACCGGCCATATGTGGGGGTCCATAGGAGTACATCACTTATGAGCTCGTCCCTGCTTTTCCAGCAGTGACCTGCATGTCTGGTTCGTCTAGCTTGGATAGTTTTCGTGGTGGGAGGCAGGTGGCCGTATAGTTGGTGCCTTGTTGGGTGTTGCCGCCAGGACTTGTTCAAGATTGCTTGCAGCATTTTTGTGTAATTGCCGTCTAGCTTCTTCTCCAGCCGTTTAGTTAGCGTCCAAGTAGTGCATCCATACAGCAGTATCGATACGACAGCTGCCTGGAAGAAACTGCGTTTCATTTCATCTGTCAGGTTTGATTTCCATATGATCGATAGCTTATCGATAGCTGTTCATGCCTTCGTCAGTCGTGTGTCGATATTCTTTTCGGTTGATGATACGCTGCTTCCTAGGTAGATGAATTTGTCTACCGATGCCGACTACGCCGATGACATAGCGATACTGGCAAATACACCCAACCAAGCCGAAACACTACTGCATAGTTTGGAACGAGCCGCCACAGGCATTGGCCTCCATGTCAATGCATATATATTGCTATCATTATTATTATTTTACTTCTTGAATGTTTCTCACTTTAGCGTTAGCTGATGTTTTTCCACTGAGATTTTGAGCGACAGCATGTCTCCTTAAGTTTCCGGGACTCTGGACGATTTCAACAATGCTGTAGTTTGGATGGTCTCCACCCGTCCCGTGATTTTCAAATCCTCCAGTCATTGTACCAATCCTTTGCTGACTGTACCAAGAGTATCAATTACAATTTGTTTAATAGTCACTTTCATGTTCCGCAGTTTTTTTTTTCAATTCCCTAGTAAGGTCGAGGTAATTTCCCTCTTTTCGCATTCTTTCAATTTAACTCTGTGGTATGCTGGGATAGCTAAGTCCACAATTCGGCAAGTTCTCTCTTTTTTGTGGATTATTATAACGTCTGGTCTTCGGGCCGAGATTCGGTGATCCGTTTGTATGTGTATTAGTCTCCTGAAGAGGACCGTGATGAAATAAAACCCAAAGTGCCTCATTCAAATTTATTTACTGACATATATATATACATTTATAAAGAGAGAGAGGGGGTGGGGGAGACAGAGACAGCCAGACAGACGGACAGAGACAGATTAAATATTAGTGCTCAGACAAATAGCCAAATTTCATTGGAGTTATTTATGTTTAGTTGATGCGATCTTTGGTCATCGTTGGAGAAAAGATTTTTTTAGTTTTCATTATAGTTTTTAAAAGAGTTAATATGCCACAATTGAAACAAGAAAAATGAAACTCTGACGTAGCTTATCCATTTGTTGATAGAGAATTATAATATAGTGTTGCATATTGACCCCGACCCGGCCGGGCTTAGGAATTAGATAACCCACGAAGGTTGATATGTCAGGAAATAAACGAACAAAAAAGCAACAAGTAATTAACCTGTATTTCTTTCATGCGTATCACAACGTCAATTGGTGATTAATGAAAAAATATTTTCGTCTAATTGCTTAATTATAGCAGAAAATGTGAGAAAATATCCGTAAAAATAAATCCACCGGCCTATCTATCAAGGTGTATCTTACGATCAACATTGTTAGCTGTTTCTGGATACAAGATAAATTCAATTCTGATTTTATGCAAAATATTAAAAAAATACCGTTGAGTTAGATAGTAACACCATTGTTCTACTACATGGACGGTTTTAGCATCAAATTAACCACGAAGGTTGATATGCCATTAAATAGATAACTTATGAACACACAAACCACATCTTCAAAATTAGTTATATTTGATTTTTAAAAAATCTGTCTATTGGTTTATTTTCAGAAACATTTTACTCCCCACGGCAAAACACGGTGTGGAAAGGTCAAATGTAGAAGGGATTAATCCAGCTTCCCACAATGTCAGATCTGAAATTAAATTATTTTTAGTTAGGTGTAACTCACGAATCAAAACTCAAACATTGTTGTCGCCGAAAAAAAAGCTTATTCCTTTTATCATTCCATTTTAGAGGTGTCTCAAGCGTCAAGCGATAAACACATCTCTGTGAAGCAGTTACGGAGTTTATCTGCCTTCCCACTAACTCAGATTTGATATTGTTGTATACTGCAGCTGTGTTTTGACAACCAAGGAGGAACACGTGTATACAAAAAGAAAATCTTATGTTTTTATTCTGTGACGTCGACAATTGTGTGGAGCAGAAGTGCAGTCAGATCGAGAATTCACACATACGGAGGAGCTCTCGGGAGTTTGACAGCAGCGGGAACTTGTCTAGCCCCAAATTCTAGAACTTACATAGTCTTCAAACTCCCGCTTGACCCTCAGGCAATGTTTCTTTCCATTGGTTATGTTACGCCCACGGCTCAATTTGTTGTCTTTCATTGGCCTTAGTTCACGCCCATGCATTGTTCGTTTTTCATTGGCTATTGTTTTACGTCCACTTACTGCGTGTTTTCCGATAACCACTCTGTTGATTTTCTCCACGGTCGGATGTGTCTATCAAAACATCCATTGTATTCAGCTATATCTGCTGGTCAAACTGATATTCAGGTACTTTGTTGATTTTTTCAACGACCGGATGTATTTATCCCAACATCCGTCAGCCCACAATACCTGCAGGTCACGTGGATATTCCGGTACTCACTTTGTTGATTTCATCAACTGCCGGATATGTACGAAGAGCATACGATAAGTTTCCCGACTTTTTCCGTATGGCACCTTTATTAATAGTACACACATGGAACTCTAGTCCCCTTCGAAGGAATTTCCTCCGGCTGCAATGCACTTATGTTATATAGTCATCTACATGTTCATGCAGCATCATAACGGCACCATAATTACGACGCATGAAGGACTTCTTTACAAATATATTTACGTCTCACTTTATTTGTAGGGTTCGAAAGGGTTGTTCAAGGGTTGCATGTGAGAGGGAGCTGGAGACCGAACTTAAACTGCAATATTTTGACCCCACTGTTATGACCGTCACGAGGGGCTCACTCTGCCGGATGCTGGCTTTCTTCATTGCATCTTAGCATCTTCTCTGGACCACAAACTCCATCGGGGTTTCCGAGGGCCCCCTCGGTCGGGTGAGGTTTTCCCTACCATATCTGGTCTCTAACTGTCTGGAATTCTACTGGCAACTGCTTCTTGGACTCGAACTCAACTGAGTTAAATAATAATTCAACGCCCACAGGATCGCCAACTGGATCTTTGAGATCGAATGTTTAATCGTCATCAAGCGGAAATAACTGTCATGCAGTTCAGAGGTCACTCTCTTCCGGTGCATCAGTCTGTATTGGCATAGTGGGACCTTCACCTTGTTCCATATTATAAGCCTTAATCCGCCCACGCGATCTCTTTCGATTACTGGCCATTGGAATGTGTCACTTCCTTCCGGTGCATCACCTTGAAATAGCATTTCTTTGGGCCGGGTCGAAGGTCAAAACATAACACTTGTTCAACCGTTTTAACAACTTCTGGAAGGCCCCCATGGAATTCCTCTTGTGTGAGCGTGTCAATGACCTTCGTCAGAGCCTCTTTCATCTCATCCATTGTCTCATAGCGACAGCCACTGAGCCTAGGGAGCAGGGTCTGGACTATAGGGAGAGTGAGGAATTGTCTTGATACCCATCTTGGTCAAATATTCTGTAACTAAGATGGAGTTGTCGACTGGTGTATTGTCCTGGTGGAAATGCCACTGACCCGATTTGAAGAGTGCTGGCCACTTCCCTAGGAATCTCTTCCCGAACTCCCTTAAAACCTCAACACAGTAACCCTAACCCTAACTCTTTGGCCAATCGACAATGGTGTATTGACTTTCTTACTCCTCCCACACCTTTCATCACCCCTCATAGACTCCCTGCCTTCCTTGAATCTCTTATGCTACTCGAAAACTGATGCTCGATTCATGCAAGATGGTCGAAAAGTAGTCTAAAGCATTCCATACGTTTCTGTGGAACTGTTTCCAAGTTTAAAACAGAATTTTATTGCATATCATTCTCCTAAAGTGTCAGATTGGATATTTGAAGTTCACCAGATGTGACAATCAGGCTTTAGTAAGGTGTATTCCAATTCTTGCTGTAGCTGTTTATTTGAAGCTGAAATCATAAAAATTGGTTTGTCATCTCATAAGATGTATAGCAATTACACGCTGAATTTTCAGGAGTCTACGCAAATTTTAAATGCCTGTACAAAAAATGTCTGGAAACCTATTGAAGGCACCGCGTAAGTGGAAGTTATTTTTCCAAGAATGCGATGTCGAATTGTTATATATATCTGACAGGAAGTTGCCTATCACACATACCAAGGATATAAGGGTACCTGGGGTGGTTTGTAAGGTAGACTAGTAAATCTTCGCGAGTGAGTTCGAATCTCATAGGGTGCTCCCATTCATACAGACTTGTGTAACATCGAAGCAAAATGCTTAGTAAATTGCTATACCAAGAAAACAGGGGCGCCTTGAGGGGTATAATGGTTCTCAAGCAAGACTTGAAAAACTTCACGCGTGTGTTTGAGTCTCCATGGGTGCCGTATTCATATGACCTTGTGCCACCTCTCAACTAAAAAAATAAGCTTAGTAGAGTTCTATAACAAGAATACAATCTAATAAAAAAGACTGAATTTGATTGACAGACATATAAATTGATAGATTTAACGAAATGATATCTAATAATAGATTTATATATAGAAATCTTACGAAAAGTAAGTACTGTGTATGAAACAGCAAAATACTTACATAGATGGTTATTCATACGATGACTGCCACATCTTGACAGACGATAGACATCTTTACCACCAAAATTACAACCCAAACATTGTGATTAATATATAATTGACTCTTAAGCGCAGCTGCTGACTTACAAGACTTAAGGCAAATATCACAAATCTGACTTGAATTCTGTACAGGCTTTATGGGATCAAACTGTGGAATATCATTTTCTTAATCGAGTCTTTTTTTCCAGAGACATGATTTGCACACTACTACAAAAAGCACGTGTGTTTCCATGAGGACTATATGATAAGAAAAGTTCATATATATATATATATATATATATATATGCCTTAGAGCTTTCATCAAGCAAGATGTGACACAAGGTCAATTTTTGCGTAGTTTATTACGTTTTATTCAGCGTTCTCTTTTTACTATGTTGGTTTACATTGCAAGATTATAAAACTCAGTCTAAATTATAAAATTACCTAAGATCTGCAAAAGACTTGATGTTGTGAAAGGTACCACTCATGCTATTCTTTCTTTCATCTCATTTTTTCAGAGGAATTCAAAATCTATCATACTACCCAAAACATGGTCGTATAGCCTGAAACATTGGCGAATTTCAGATATAGATTGGTTTTATTTCTTTGTTCAATGGCATATAAACCTTCGTAGGCTATTTAATGCCAAACCTTTCCTTTTAAAACCAATAGTGTGTCACATATTGACCTTCGATCCAGCCGTCAATCAAGAACCAGGTCAATCCGGTCGAAGATATCCAGACCGTAGACGGGTTGAATTCCGTGCAAATGCGACGCTCACAGGAAGCAGATGGATGTCAAACAATTATATAACCCAGTGCCACGGAGAGTTCGGGTTAGTTGGAGTCAGTTAGTTGGAGTTCGAGTTGCAGTTCCTGGCAGTGAGAACCAGCCCTCAGGACTGCCGTTTGAGCAGCCCAGCAGAATGAGAAAGAAGTCCTGCTATAGTCGGAGGAACTGGGGGTCTATATGTTGTAGTCTGTTCAGTCTCCAACTCACCTCTCACACACAACCCTTTCGCAACCTTTTCTATATATACTATATAATTGTGTGTAGATGAATTTGTGAGGGGGTGTCCTCGTGATGTAATGGTTAAAGCGATGGACTGCGGAATCGTAGTACGCGAGTTCGTACTCCAGTCGCGCTGTTACGTTCACTTTCAGGCAAATACCCTTAGGAAAGGTATGAACCCCCTTCTCCTTCCAGCTATGGTTTAAATAGTACCCCTACTGTTCTTCTAGGAGAATGGCTTTGGCATTAAATAACCTAAAAAGAGTTGGTATGCCATTAAAACAAAGAAACATAACCAAACCATGAATGTGTGTGCGTGTTCCACAAGTTACAAGTTTTTCTCACCAGAGTCAGATGATCATCTCTCATTGAAGTTTGAGTCACAGCAAATCACAGATCACCAGAACTCTTATAAATATTCTGGGTGATGATAAAAATGGGACACTTTGAAATTTTTCGATTCCTCTTTCTAAGGATTCAGGAACTGTTCCAGGTATGCCATTTGCAACCAGAATCACTGCCATTCTCATTTTACAAAGCTTTTTTAAACTTTCTTGCAAAGGTCCAAGTGTTTGTATCTCTTTATTTTTTGCTTTTTTTATGCTCCTCCCATACCTCTCATCATCCCTCACATACTCCCTGCCTTCCTTGAATCTCTTATGCCACTCAAATACTGATGCTCGATTCATGCAAGATGGTTAAAAAGCAGTCTGAAGCATTCGATACGTTTCTGTGGCATTTTTTCCAATTTTAAAACTGAATTTTATTGCATATCGTTCTTCTAAAGTGTCATCACGTCCAGATTGCATTTTTGAAATTCATCAGCTATGACAATCAGGTTTTGGTAGGGTGTAAACCAATTGCTGCTATAGCTGTTCATTTGAACCTGAAATCATAAAAATTGGTCTATCATCTCAGGAGATGTATAGCAATAACATACTAAATTTTCAAGAGTCTACGACAATTTTAAATGCCTGTACAAAAGAAGTCTGGGAACTTATAGAAGATACCACGTATTTCAAAATGTGTATATCCACAAAAAAATTATATTTTTAAGAATCATATATGAATATATAATGTCATTGTTAATTTTACGTGCTTTGGAAAATCAAAGTATTGTTATATACTCACATAATAAATATGCTTATATACACATATACATGTTCATGCAGGATACATACTGACGCAATAGATTAATCAGACGCAGGAAGACTTCTTTAACAAAATATTTGTACCTCTCACTTTATTTGTAAGGTTAGAAAGGGTTGTTCAAGGTTTGCGTGTGAGAGGGTGTTGGAGACCGAACATAACTGCAATATTTTGACCCCAAAACTTATGGCCCTCAGCGTTGAGTCTTTCTCGTTCTCCAGGGCAGCTCAAACGGAGGCCTAGAGGCCACTCTGCAGGGTGATGGCTTTCTTTACGGCATCTTATCAGCATCTTCTCCGGACCTCAACTCATCAGGGCCCAAAGGCCTCTTCGGCCTGATGTGGCTTTCCCTACCACATTTTCTCTAACTGTCTGGAACTCTACTGGAACTGCCCCTGCCGAACTCAACTGCCAACTGCCCTCAACTCAACTGCCAACTCCACTTGCACTCGAACTCAACTAAGTTATATAATGCTTCAACGCCCACTCGATCTTTGACATCGCATGTTTAATCGTCATCAAGCGGAAATAACAGTCATGCAGTTCACAGGTAACTCTCTTCCGGTGCATCACTCTGTAGTGACACAGTGGGACCTTCACCTTGTCCCATATTATCCCCCTTAATCCGCCCACGCGATCTCTTTCGATTACTGGCCATTGGAATGTTTCACTTCCTTCCGGTGCATCACCTCGGAATAGCATTTCTTTGGGCCGGGTCGAAGGTCAAAATATTACAGTATGTTCTAAGGTAAATATACGTTAACTGCTTCTTCACATTAAAACATTTCATCTTACGAAATATTTCTTGGAAAATTCTACTTTTCAAAACCAGTAAATTGCTATAAAATGGCAATAAAACTTAAAATACTACAACAGATACTTATTGGAATTGATAATAACAACTGAGATGGCTTTATCTAAATAAATGAAAAAATAAATAAATAAAAATTGATGATATAATTCTATAGTGATGTCTACGGGTCAAAAGACGTCCCAAATATTTTTTCAAAACAATTTATGATAATTACTTCGTTACATTACACCATCTCATCTTTCAAAATATTTCATAGGTAACATTTATTTTCGAAAACTTGCAAATTGATATAAAAACAATATAAGTTCAAATACTGAAGAATATACTCGTCATAATTCATAATTATTGAGGGTATTTCATCGAAAAAGATTCCAATTAATTTTTATCTATATAATGATAATATCATAGCCTCTAGGTTACTCAAAGGGTCTTGTTACGGTCAAACTATTTCCTTAGGTCAATTTATGGTAATTGTTTCTTCGCTTTACAACATTTTGTCTTTTGTAATACTGTATAGGAAAACACCATCTTCCAAAACCTGCAAACTCCTATTAAAAAAACACTGCCCGTGGTGTAATGGTTATCGTCGCAGGATATGGACACGGCGACACGAGTTCAAATCCTGGACCTGACTGATTGCATTTCACATAGCACTAATACCCTTGGGAAAGGTATGAATCCAAATATTCACCCTCCAGCTATGGGTAAATAGTAGGGCAGACTAGGTTCTTCAGCCTTGGTGAGGCAACTAGTCTAGGAGAAGGAAAACTCTGAATTCAAAACTGTTAAACTCCGCTTAAAAATTGACCTTGTGTTATATCCTGCCTTAGCGGAGGGGTTGGGTAAATATGATTAAAAAAACAGTAAAAATAAAACGCTGTAAAAATTAAAAACACTGTAAAAATAAAAATACTAAGGTTTGGCTTGTCTTAGTTTCTTTGGTTAATGGTACATCAACCTTGGTAGGTTATTTAATACCAAAGTCGTTGTTGAAAGAAAAGTTGTGATACTACCTTATCTATAGCTGGAGGGATGAGGGAGTTGTAGAGAACGAATAAATAAATTTAAAAAAATTTATGTTAGATTTAAAAAAAAAATAAATAAGAAAACTATTTGATTTTTCGAAACTCCCAAAGTTCCATAACAGGAAAAGGAGATAACGCATGCGTAGAAGCAAAAAGGCATTCCTCTTGAAAAAGGAGACCATATTATCTTTCTCTTTCAGGCAGTGTCCGTCAAACCAACAACACCATTTTGCCGTCTGGTGTTTTGGGCACCACGCATACGTCTTTGGACGTAGCGTCGGTTCGTCCCTTCACACAGTAGCAGCCCTCTCTCTATCGGTCAGAACTATGCTGAAATATGCATGACCCACAAATGAACAATAGACTAACTCTTACCGGACTTTGACAAACTTCCAAAAGAAAACTAACCCGTATGGAAGCCCGAAATACCAAATGAGGACAATTACATACATGAAACGATTTAACGTATTTTTGACACCTTAACTGGGGGTTTCAACCATTTCAATGTATTCAGGAAAAACTCCCTCATCCACGGAATGGTTGTTGAACCCAGTAAATAAAGGAAAGTATAAAAGAAACGTCTTCGTATTTTATCTGTTGCTGTCTTTTCTTTCGTATAATTCTTTTTGGGACTTTCTTGGGCTACGCATTACACCGACTAACTAACGTGGGCCTAAAATATAATATAATCAAAATATTGAGTCAGACATCAAACGTCTACAGAGCCTAGCCCTAGCCCCTGATTCCTCAGCCACATAAACCCCACAGAGTTCATACAAAATGCTGACGTAGATTCTCAGTAGGAGGCGCAATAAAAATGACTGAGAGTGTTGTATCTAAAATCATGAAATACAAGTGTTCACTATCCTTATCAAACACAACGTTTCGGCCACTGTATCCTCTAACCTTCCTCCGATGTCCCATTTTTAGAGTTAAATATTGGTATAGAAATGATTCAACTCGGAAAATCATTTTAAAGTTTTACTTTGTTATATAGCGGCCGAAACGTTGTGTTTCAACTAACAACAATAATGATGAGGACAACAGTCTGAAAAATTGCACACAAGATATTGCGCATCAAGCCTCATATAGAAAATTCAAGCAGATCAAATGTTTAACGAGTTTAAAGAACATATAATGGCGTTAGGGTAAAGTTTAAAGGACTAGGAACGGTCAAAATACTTCCTCAGATTACTGTGAATTAATTGTTTCGTCACTTGAGACTATTTCATGTTACTGGATATTTTATGGGAAAGCTGTACAATTCAAAAAGTAAAATAACAAAACCAACAAAAAAACCTTCAAAAACCAAGCAAATAAAACACAACTTGCAATATAAATAGTTTGGTTTTGAATTTTATGGGTAAATAGTTTTATCTCTTATTTTGAGTGATTACGTTTTTTTCTACATAGGTGTGTGTATGTGTGTGTGCCAGTGGGTTTGTGTGCGTATGTGTGTGAGAGAGTGAGAGATAGAGAGAAAAAGAGAGATAGAGAGATAGAAAAAGAGCGAGAGAGAGAAAAAGAGAGCGATAGAGAGAGAGAGAGGGAGAGAGAAAAAGAGAGCGAGAAAGAAAGAGAGCGAGAGAGAGAAACAGAGAGAGAGAGAGAAAGAGAGCGAGAGAGCTATCGAGAGAAAGAGAGAGAGAGAGAGAGAGAGAGAGAGAATGAGAGAGAAAGAAATAATAAACTTGGTCATATTTTGTAACCAGTTTTTGAAAAGATAATTTCTGGGAGGAAGCAATCTAAAATAATTGTTTCGCGGATAGAAACGTGTGCGTTTTAACTTGAAGGATGTCCAGATTTAAAAGCCTTCCCACTTATCTTTGATTTGCGTAATATTCCCAATGCTTCACGTTAGCGGAATAGCTGTCATATTTACAGAGTGCAGAGAATCTGAGACCACTCAGAAAGAAAAGAAATGACTAGGTAGGATAGGAAGAAAGATTGAAGGAAGAAATGAAGAACTGAAAAAAAAAAATAAATAGATAAATAAAAGAAGGTAGAACGGTTAGCTGGCTGCTTTGTTTGGTTTTATGGCATGTCAACGCAAGTTGAGTTATCTACGGACAATTCGCATCTTTTTCATCAAATTATTATTATTCCCTAAAGTTTGCTTAGTTGTGACACAAAACGAAAATTATGGGGTGTAATGGTTAAAGCGATGAACTGCGGAATCGTAGTACGCGAGTTCGTACTCCAGTCGCGCTATTACGTTCACTTTCGGGCAAATACCCTTGGGAAAGGTATGAACCCCCTTATTCTCCCTCCAGCTATGGGTAAATAGTAGGACGGACTAGGTTCTTCAGCCTTGGTGAGGCAACTAGTCTAGGAGAAGGAAAACTCTGAATTCAAAACCTGTTATACTCCGCTTAAAAATTGACCTTGTGTCATATCCTGCCCGAGCGGAGGGGTTGGTAAATAGTACCTAATAAGAATAAAACTACCTCAGAACGATTGCTTAATTGATGGTTTAGTTTCTTTGTTTAATGGCATATCAACCTTTGTAGGTTATTTAATGCCAAAGCTATTCTCCTAGAAGAACAGTAGTTGTACATTTTAACCCATAGCCGGGAGGATAAGGCGGTTCATACCTTTCCCAAGTGTATTTGCCCGAAAGTGAACGTAATAGCGCCACTGGAATACGAACTCGCGTTCTACGATACCGCAGTCCATCGCTTTAACCATTACACCACGAGGACACCTCCATGTTTAATTGAGTTTACTAAGCGTTACACGTGAAGTGCTTATTTTCGAGCAATTATATGGTTTCAAGTAACTAATGATTATAATTAGTTAACATTTCTAGCTTGTAGTAATAAATAATTTACTAAACTTTTTGATTAGATGTGACACAGGAGTGGTTCCTAGTCTAGCTGGTCAGCCATTACATGACTTGAGGCGCCTAACTTCAAGTTATCCAAAAATACTCATAATTCATAAACATCTATTTAATTTTTTCTCTGTGGAGTCCACTTCCTCTCTCTTATTATCTTTCTTTCTGTTTTTGTTCTTTCTCTTTCTCTCTTTCTTTTCTCTCAAACATTCATCTCTCGCTTTGTCTGTCTATCTATCTGTCTTTATTATTTTCTCGGTTTTTTTTTTCAGTAAATTCCCTTTACTTTCTCTTATATGATCCTATATTTTCTTTCTTTCTTTCTTTCCTTTCCTTTCTAACATTCATCTCTCGCTTTGTCTGTCTGCCCGTCTTTATTATTTTTCAGTAAATTCCCTTTACTTTCTCTCATTATATAATCCTATATTTTCTTTCTTTCTTTTTGACATTTTCTCTCTCTCTTTTTCTTTTCTCTCAAACATTCATCTCTTGCTTTTTCTGTCTGTATATCTATCTGTCTCTCTTTGTTATTTTCTCTTTTTTTTTCAGTAAATTCCCTTTACTTTCTCTTATATGATCCTATATTTTCTTTCTTTTTTTCTATCTTTCTTTATTTGCATTCTCTCTCTCTCTCTCTCTTTTTCTTTTCTCTCTAACATTCATCTCTCGCTTTTTCTGTCAGTCTATCTCTCAGTCGGTCTTTATTATTTTCTCGCTTTTTTTTCAGTAAATTCCCTTTACTTTCTCCCATTATTTGATCCTGTATTTTCTTTCTTTCTTTCTTTGCATTCTCTCTCTCTTTCTTTTCTCTCTAACATTCATCTCTCGCTTTGTCTGTCTGTCTATCTATCTGTCTGCCTTTGTTATTTTCTAAGGTTTTTTTCAGCAAATTCCCTTTACCTTCTCTTGTTCTATGATCCTATATTTTGTTTCGTTCTTTCTCTCTTTCTTTCTTTTTGGCATTCTCTGTATTTTCATTTTTTATTTTTCACAGGTTCTTATGGAAATTTACTAAGCTTTTTGCTTAGATGTGGCACAAGGCCATGTGAAAGGGGCACCCAATGAGACTCGAACTCACTCGTGTAGGTTTGCTAGTCGGGCTTGCTAACCATTACACCACCAGAGGCGCCTTTTATGTCGATCATGAATTTTCTCCATACTTTAACTCCCTTTTTTTTTTATTTTATAATACTTTCCTTCTGTTTTTTTTTTTTTTTTTTTTTTTTTTTTTGTCGTTGTCACTTTTTCTCTCCTGTTTATTTCGCTTACTTTCTCTCATTCTATGATCATATATTTCTTTTCTTTCGTTTTGAACATTCACTCTGTCTCTCTACATTCTTTATTTATTTATTTTTTTTTTTTTTTTAATTTATCCTTTTTTTTTCTTTTAGTCTTTCTTTTTTACTGGTTTTATATCTGTTTTCCTCTTCTTTTCTTTCTTTTTTCTGTTTCGTTTTTTTTTTTTTTTTTTCTATGATTTTGTTTCATTTTCTTCCCAGGAAGAAACAAACCCTTGTGTAAAAGGGGCAGGATTTAGTTTATTGTTAGGTGCCTTATGGGATGCCGAGGGGACCAAGATATTTTTAAACGGCCACGTACGTATTTCGATTCGAGCGTGCCCTCACCACCCGCAAAAAATTAATTATTGTCAAACTTGATTCGTCAAAAAGTTGGTACTACTCATAATTTTAAACGGTTTCAAGTATAGTATGGATTCAAGTAACTATTTAATTTTACGTGACTAATATTAACAATATCAATGCTACAAACTACAGTATTTATTAAGATCGGCCCGAATACTGAGAAGTGTCCAGGAGACTTGGGGAGACTTTTTTTTGCTTAGCTTCCAGTCAAAGACCACAAACTAGCGCTAATGTGAAAAGATCGCATGGAGTCGGAAGAGTTGGATATCGGAAGACGAAAACACGTTTGTTACTACAGTATTTATTAAGATCGGCCAGAATACTGAGAAGAGTCCTGAAGACATGATAAGACTTGCTGTCACTCAAAATCCGGTGAAAGACCATCAGCTTAAGCTGGTGTAAAAAAAACCACATGTTATAATAATAATTATTAGAGAATGAAAGACCGTCCCATTTATGCAACAAAAAATCTGATGGTGAGGCTCAAGAAATGCTGGAGCTTTGGGGAATGGAGAGTACACCTTCATTGCTAACAATCGCAGATCCCCTCTGTCCCGGAAATATAGCACCTGATAGGGTCCGATCTATGGGTCAAACAGAATTGATTGTCATGTAAACTGAGTGCAGACAAATGACTTATGCTAAATTGAATTGTTTGAAATAGATCTGTTTGTTTTGGTTGGTTTGGTTTCTATGTTTAATGGCATATCAACATTTGTAGGTTATTTAATGCTAAAGCTATTCTCCTAGAAGAACATTAGTGGTACAATTTAACCCATAGCTGGCTGGATAAGGGGGTTCATACCTTTCCCAAGGGTATTTGCCTGAAAGTGAACGTAATAGCGCGACTGGAGTACGAACTCGCTTACTACGATTCCACTGTCCATCTCTTTAACCATTACACTACGAGGACACCCCTAGATCTGTTTGACAATGTAACTTTACAAATCATCTATCAAATATATGTGAGAAATCGGATTTGTGATTAAATAACAAACAGTGCATGATATGCCATAAAATCACGCCAAACCAAACCAAACCAAACCCTCCAACACGTGACCTGTGTATCGGATATTAAAGATTTCCTCATTCGTTTGTAGTTGACAAAATTGTATTTAATTTAATTGTTGATGCTAAAGTAAAAATCAAGCAATTTGTTTGAAAAAAAATACGGAGTACCTCTTTATTGCCATTGCTACGAGGTCTGCTCTGACCCGGAGTAGTTCCACCTTATGGGATTCTATCAATAGATCAAACAGAACATTTTGACATTTAAGCTATATGTAAACAAATGACATGCTAAATTGGATTGTTTGAAATAGAACTGTTTTATCGTTTAACTTTGTGTAAACAAATGAATAATATTTGATTGAAATGTTAGTGATACGAGGTGCATGCGATAGGTTTCCAGACTTTTTTCGTATGGGTATTTAAAATTGTCGTAGACACTTGATAATTCAGTATGTTATTGCTATACATCTTATGAGATGACTGAACAATTTTTATGATTTCAGGTTCTAATGAATAGCTACACCACGAATTGGAATACACCCTACTAAAGCCTGATTGTTACAACTGATGAATTTCAAAAATGCGAACTGACACTTTAGAAGAACGATATGCAATAAAATTCTGTTTTAAACTTTGAAAAAATGATGCCACAGAAACGTAGGGAATACTTCAGACTGCTTTTAGACCATCTTGCATGAATCGAGCATCAGTTTTTGAGTAGCATAAGAGATTCAAGGAAGGCAGGGAGTCTTTGAGGGATGATGGGAGGTGTGGGAGGAGTAAGAAAGTCAATACACCAGAGTTGATTGGCCAAAGTGTTAGGGTTAGGGTTACTATGTTGAGCTTTTAAGGGAGTTCAGGAAGAGATTCCTAGGGAAGAGGCCAGCACTCTTCGAATCGGGTCAGTGGTATTTCCACCAGGACAATACACCAGTCCACAACTCCATCCTTGTCACAGACTATTTGACCAAGATGGGCATCAAGACAGTTCCTCACTCTCCCTATAGTGCAGACGTTGCTCCTTGTGAGTTTTGGTTATTCCCTAAGCACAGAGGCTGTCGTTATGAGACAATTGAAGAGATGAAAGAGGCTGTGACGAAGGTCATTGACACGCTCACACTAGGGGACTTCCATTGGGCCTTCCAGAAATTGTTAAAACGGTTGAACAAGTGCATTGCAACCGGAGGAGATTACTTCGAAGGGGACTAGAGTTTCATGTGTGTACTATCAATAAAAGTGCCCATAAAAAAAGTCTGGAAACTTATCGTATGCACTTCGTACATAGCAATACTTGAAACCATTTAACTTTTTTAACCAATGCTAAATTGAATATTTAGATACTGAACTGTTTGATTAATTAAATGTGTGTAAATAAATGACTCTTATTTAATTGAATTGTCGCTGATATATAGCAATACTTGGAACCATGTAAATGTGAGCAAAAAATTGATTAATATTGAATAGAATTATGAGTGATCTAAGACTTTTAACTCTTATAAGTGAAACCATTTAACTGTGTTGCAAAAGAAGTGTTCAAACTTATAAGTTTAAATCCGTAAAAAAATGAAATAGCCGATAAACCTATCTCCTACGTTTCATGTATCTCTATTTAGATATGTGCAGACAATTGACTTATTATATAGAATGCTTGAAACCGTTCAACTGTACGATACAAACGATAAGCAGTAATTAGAATTGTTGCTATTAGATAGAAATACTTGAAATCATTTATCTGTGAGCAAAAAATGAGCTCAGGTTAATTTTTAAAAGTTATTAACAGAATGATTTTACGAATAATATATATTTAATAAATATGCATGAACAGGATTCGGTATTAAACAATCTAAAATGGTTGGTATGTCATATAACCAAACCATTTATTTGTCGCTGCCTCCCACCAGACACGACTTGACACAAGGTCAAAAGCCCTAAGGCCGATTAAAGTGGGGATAAAGGGGAGGGAAGGTCGGGAACGAGTCGAGACTCGAACCCTGCTGGTCAATGCTGCTCATCGGCTCACTTAGTGCAATGTGAGCCTGATGAGGCAAGCAGTTTCACGAACCCAAATGTGGGTCCGGGCACGTATGCCAGTTTGCTGCTTAAACTAGACGCATGGTCTAGTGCCGTACAAGGGGGACAAAGGAGACAAAAATGCAGCTCGCCCACCCGAAGGTAGCCTAGTCGAAACTAGGTGTCTAATTAAAGGCCCCAAGTCTGCCAAACCAACTCAAAATTCAGTTACAATGTGTCAGGTAATCGTTTCAATACCAATAATTTTCAAACATAGTTGGGACACGTACATGTAGAAAAATGAGGGTCCAAATTAACCCGGGAGGAACAGCAGTTAAAGGATGACTCACAACAGCCCCAAAACAGGAGCCTCACCACCAGATGCTGTTTAGTGTCATATTAAGGGTCGCCTTTTTGTATGATGGTTTTACTCCTTTACAGAGGATTCCATAGCCATATATTTTGCCCCTACATAAGGTCTAAAGATGGAAAAAAAAATGAACAAAAATAAGAAAAGAAGAGGTGGTGTCCTCGTGGTGTAATGGTTAAAGCGATGGACTGCAAATACCTGTGGGAAAGGTATGAACCCCCTTATCCTCCCAGCTATCGGTTAAATAGTACCACTACTGTTCTTCTCAAAGAATAGCTTCGGCATTAAATAACCTACAAAGGTTGATATGCCATCAAACAAAGAAGCCAAGCCAAAGCCAAGAAAAGAAGATAGGAAAATGGAAGTCATCTGGCAAGAAAAACTTCCAAAAGCAAGATAAATTGAAGAATGGAAGGAAAATCGCAAACCAAAAAAAGAAGGAAATAGAAACGAAGAGTATGAATGGTTTCGTTTATTTTTATGCCACATCAACCGTTGTAGGTTATTTAATGCGAAATCCTCTTTATACATACTAGGATCATTAAATAAGTTTCCAGATTTTTTTCGTATGGGCACTTTTATTGATAGTACACACATGAAACTCTAGTTCTTTTCGAAGTAATCTCCTCAGCTGCAATGCACTTGTTGTACCGTTCCAACAACTTCTGGAAGGCCCCATGAAAGTCCTCTTGTGTGAGCGTGTCAATGACCTTCGTCACAGCCTCTTTCATCTCTTCAATTGTCTCATAACGACAGCCTCTGTGCTTAGGGAATAACCAAAACTCACAAGGAGCAACGTCTGCACTATTGGGGGGCTGAGGAACTGTCTTGATGGCCAAATAGTCTGTGACAAGGATGGAGTTGTAGACTGGTTCTGGTGGAAATGCTACTGGCCTCTTCCCGAGGAATCTCTTTCTGAACACCCTTAAAACCTCAACATAGTAACACTAACCCTAACCATTTTGCCAATCAACTCTGGTGTAATGACTTCCTTACTCCTTCCACACCTCTCATCATCCTTCACAGACTCCCTGCCTTCCTTGAATCTCTTATGCTACTCAAAAAGTGATGCTCGATTCATGCAAGATGGCCCAAAATCAGTCTGAAGCATTCCATACGTTTCTGTGGCATTTTTTCAAAGTTTAAACATAATTTTATTGCATATCGCTCTCCTAAAGTGTCCTCACGTCCAGATTGCATTCATGAAATTCACCATCTGTGACAAACAGGCTTTAGTAGGGTGTATTCCAATTGCTCCTGTAGCTGTTCATTTGAACCTGAAATCATAGAAATAGGTCAGTCATCTCATAAGATGTATAGCAATAACATACTGAATTATCAAGATCAACGACAATTGTAAATGCCTCTACAAAAATGTCTGGAATCTTATTGAAAGCACCACGTATATATGAAATATACATTATTTGGTAGGTTTTGGTTGGGATTTATGGCATATCAACCATTGTAGGTTATTTAATGTCAAATCCTCTTTCTCTCTCTCACTTTCTCTCTCTCTCCCTCTCTCTCTCTCTATATATATATATATATGCGAGTTTTAAACACATATTTTTGATAAAATTCCTGATTAAGCCTGTTTTTTTTTTCACAGATTTAAATGGTTTCATGTATCGCTCTATAAAAGTCACAATTTGAGATCAGTCATTTGTTTGCACAAATAGTTTGTTTTTTAATCCATTGATAGGGCCCGATCAGGTGCTACCACTACGGGTTAGAGTGGAGCGGGGAGCAACGGTAATAACGGGGTACATTACATTCCCTAAATCTCCAAGGCTGGAACTTTGCCATCCGATTGTTTATTATAATATTCAGGACACTCGCTGAGGGTTTTACACCTCTGCAGATATCCAGCCCGTGTTTTTAACAGCTCCACCTGACTGGGTTGTAATGCATATGAAGGAAGAAAGTGAACAACTCAAGAATAAAGGAAAAAGAAGATTGGTTTTAATGGCAGGTCAACTCATCTCGTGTTGTCCTATGCGTTGAGGTTAGGGAATCGCGTTCATTGTACGTTTATATTAACATTTTGTGTGGTTGTTTCTTAAGGTTTTTTTTTCACACAGTCCAAATGAATACAAATAATTTTTAAACCGATCTATTTGACCCATAAATGGAACCCTAACAGGTACTATACTATCAGAGTGGACATGGGAGTAATAGCAATGAAGAGGTACTCCACATTCAAAAAGAACTGTAGTCCCACCATCAAATGCACTTAAGAAATATGATCGGAAAGAATTAAGGATTCAAGGAACAACGAAAAGAATAAAAAAGAGAGAAAGACTGAAATGTGTGAAAGAAGGAATGGACATGATAAATAAACCGATTATTTTCTTCCCCTCGTTGCTCTTCGTGGATGTTGCTGCCGTTGTATGACGTCTTCTGATCAGGCAATACGCATATAAGAGCACAGAAGGCAAGTACTCACTCATTCTGTTTTCCTGTCAAATATTGTGGAATGACAGTAACTAGACAAAGAACAAGATGTCCTCAACAGAATTTGGCAAGGGAAAAATCGGACATAGAATTACAGAGAGAAATGGACGCGAAAATTACATAAAACTGTCAGTAGGAATTCGGACCTGATTTGACGATTTCGCGTTGCTGACTACAGAGGGCTACAAAAAAAAAAAAACTCAATACACTCTCACACTTGGTCTGTCTCTGTCTGTCTTCTTGTGTCCTCTTCTCTTTCTCTCTCTCTCTCTCTCTCTCTCTCTCTCTCTCTCTAAATATATATATAATAGTTTGAATTCTTAGCAAAATCTCCTCCAAACTGCAAAATCTTTACACAAAATAAAAGGAAAACATTCGGTAGTTAGGAGGCGCGGTAATAAGATTACCAATTATGTATAAAACCGTGTAGAATATTCATGGACTAACAATGAAATTCAGTCTACACATGAGTGTAAAGTAAAAATTAACTGAAGAACTTCAAAATTTCGTAAAAAGAGTCAAGTAGAAAGCTCCCACATGCTAGATCTCAAACACACTTTTATTTTTTACCAATCCACTCAAATCAAACCCATCTATTACAAAAATCTCACAGATTCATAGAATCTGCAGTCATATCCAAAACAAACCACATCAAGCACCTTCCTTGGGGTGTCCTCGTGGTGTAATGGTTAAAGCGATGCACTGCGGAATCGTAGTACGCGAGTTCGTACTCCAGTCGCGCTATTACTTTCACTTTCGGGCAAATACCCTTGGGAAAGGTATGAACCCCCTTATTCTCCCTCCAGCTATGGGTAAATAGTCGGACGGACTAGGTTCTTCAGCCTTGGTGAGGCAACTAGTCTAGGAGAAGGAAAACTCTGAATTCAAACCTGTTAAACTCCGCTTAAAAATTGACCTTGTGTCATAACCTGCCCGAGCGGAGGGGTTGGTAAATAGTACCTTCCTGGATTCTTTCAGATTTCACCCTAGTTGGCAGACATTATATTACATGGAAACAATGTCAAAATAGTGAGTGAACAATAGATTTAACAAAATTCTTTAGCGAAAAATAAGACATTTTTTCCTCAATACAACGATACTATTGACGATTCTTTATTTTTCTTTCTTCCTTTCCACTTAGATTATCAATTATAGTCAATGTCTTTGATAAAAAAAGGATGCACCTGAACCTTGCCCCCCATCCACCTCTCTCTCTTTTTCTCACCCACTCTCATATTCCCCACTTTCTCACTAAAATTAATCCACCGCTATCTGGTCAAATATCCGATGAAACCTGATACATTTGATGCCACCTAGTCTCAACCACATACCCAGACTGTCATAGTCAAAACACATAACGCCTATCCCCATCACTTAAACCTCTATCTATTTCCCTCCTTATTCTTCCCTTATCTGTCTCTTCTCTTTAAACCCTTTCCTTCCCTTTATACCTTTATTTTTTCCTTTATTTTATCGATTTCATCAATTGCTAAAAGGTAGAAAAACATTATAAATGTTTAGTCTGAAGAAGTTCTTCAGTGAATAAAGAATGAGATCTTACCACTAAACCCAATGTAAGTGTCTGATTTATAAACCTTTCCACTTGTTTTTACCATCTTGTCAGATTCACCAAAATTTACTATTTCTCCACATATATGATCCATTAAATAAGGGGGCATTTTCTTAAAAAATAAATCTCCGTATTTTTCTGTATATGTAAATTCTGCATTTTTGGTGTTTGGCTTATGGCAACAATTATTTTAAACTCGAAGAAAATAATCGTTTCGAGGCTATTCAAAATAGTAAGAAATCAAAATGTGCTCAGGGCTTGAACAGAGGTCTGTCATCAGATTTTTGATTGTTGAGAAGAGCAACCTATGTGAGATTTACAGAAGAATGCGTTAGGTCTAGATAAACATATTTCTGTCATTTGTTTGCGTAAAAAAGAACTAAACATGCATTCGCAATTACGAGTCTATGAAGTAGAAACGCACTGACTATCCAGTTAAAAAGATTCCGTGTGCAGAGGTCAAAAAAGAAAGTAATAGTGGCAATATTTTTTAAAAAAGGGCAATATTAAAAAATGCATCTAATTATAAACATTTCCAGCAAAACTCATCTTATTTATTAACTGACGATGGTGTATAAAGTAAAGTTGGCAACCATAGTCGAAGGCTCCCTTTTCAATAGCAACTACACCGAGTAGTAGAGGAGGGTGCTACTCATTTCCCAGGATTGCTTCACTTTACCCTTGATCCTTACCTTATTATGCCGAGTGTTTAGCAAGAAGGCATCAAGTACCAGTCTATTGTATGACTGGGATTGAACCCCAGTCTCCCGGATCATTGGCAACCAATCTAATCATTAGGCCCATGGTCCAATTGTGTATAATCAATTATAATTAATGTTTATCTCCGTTGACGATTACGTTGTACTTGTAGAATATACTTACGTGGGTTTATGTTGCTTGAGATTGATATATATATATATATATATACTATCATCCACAGACAGACTGCTTCGTTCCACCACAACCGATCAATGTGGCCAGACATATGGGATGCCTTAAGCTAAGATGGAAACCTGGTCAATTTTACGTCGGCCCAATAAGATAACATCACAGACACTAGCAATCCTAACGTAAGCGAGAAAATGTTCAACCTCTATGAATTGAATGTTAGCATATGCTTACATTTTAAGGTGACGACTACCGAGTGCTTAGTTCAATAGAAAGGCTTTGGATTACGCGAGTGACAACCGTTAATTCTTTTGCAGAGTACCCAACCTCCGGGTTGAGCATATATATTGTCATCTGCAGACAGACTGCTTCGCTGCACCATAACTCATCAGTGTGGCAAGAAAGGTGAGATGCCTACGGCTGAGATCGAAACCTGGCAAACATCATGTCAGCCGGATCACGTAACATTATATATATATAATATATATATATATATATATATATATATATATATATATATATTGGCAGCAAAATTAATTCCCCCCCGAATACGATAAAAGTATTACGGGAATTCGAACGGATCCAGACGAAAATATGTAGACATAAAATTTCCATTATGTTTTATGAAATTTGTATATATATATATATATATATATATATATATTCAGTAGCATGGGCGTTTATCTGCGACCACTTGTTTCATTGCGTCTTTATACGGCAATTATCAGACAGAAAAATATTTTCTGCTTGATGATTGCGTTTGAAAGACATCATGAAACCAGTGGTTGCAGATAAGGGACCATGCTATTAAATATATAAAAAAACATATATATATATATACTTAATATTATATTATATTATATCATAGCTTATTTGCCCCTACAATCACCAACCAAGAGGAATATCATATCGCATTTGGTTTATTATAAACCAACCAAGTGAAATAGTGACAACGATAATCTGTTGCAATATATATATATATATATATATATATATATATATATATATATATATATATATATATAAAGAAAAAATCCCTGTCTTGGTGTCATCATGAATTTATTTCTAGTCGTGATGATCATCATATTTTGCTGAAAAAAAATTATTTGAGTATTTTTCTATTGCTTCCGGCGAGAATAGGATTTGAAAAAAAAAAAAATTTTAATTAAAATTATTTTTTTGATTAAAATAATTTTTAATATATCTTTATCATATTTTTTAATTTTGGAAATTTTATTAAGGTGTTTCTACCCCTTAGATTTCCTCCTCGGATTATGATATATATATATATATATATATATATATATTATATTCCTATTGGATCTGATGAAGTCCTGTAAAAAATTATCTTAGAGTCTTTGAGTCTTATCAATGCTCTTAACAGGATGGAAATAAATTTATCATCCTAAGGTGCCCAAATATTTTTTTTCTTGAATTTTATATATATATATATATATATATATATCAGACATTGTGGGTCTATATATTCGATACACATAGTAGCCCAAATATTTTATATATATATATATATATATATATATCAGACATTGTGGGTCTATATATTCGATACACATAGTAGGATAGTTAGCGCGGGCCAGATGGGGTTATACCATATTGGTGGATTAATATATATCCCTATTGATGGCCGAAATTAGCTCAAGCGTATAAAAGAAGATTATTGCCCTTATAATCTTATGGTCCTGACTGGTAACGAAAGAAAAATCAGAATTGGCCGAAATGGGGAGGAAACTCTTCACCCCTCATCACCCTCCTTCACATCCTTCCCTCCTGTCTCCATTCTGGCTGTATTTATTATATCCATTCGGATCTGAAGATGTCCTGTTTAAATTTGGAGTTATTGATTCATATCAATACTCATAGCAGGAGGGAAATAAATCTATGATCCTAAAGTGACCGGATTTTGTTTTTCTTGAAAGGATTGTTGCTCTGTGATGTCAGTTACATTGAGCTCTTTACCAGAAAGATTTAAATATTCGAAGTTTGACTAAACAGTACATTCACATTTTAAAACGATTTAAATCCCTTTATATATTAAAGCTGTATGGTGTTTTTATATTTCATATTGAAGTTGGCATATAAGAGCACAATATATGCAAAAATAGGTTCCATAAATTACGACTATCAAGTTGACCTTAGCTTATAAGCCAACATATTTAGCTCAAAATTCTGGATTTGACCTCTACCGGCTTTAAAGGTTGACTCTCAAACGTACAGTAAACTACAGGTTGGCAAAAACTTAGCTTTATTTACAATGTTGTGACATATTAGAGTAGTAATAATGCTAAAATGCCTCTATTCAGTGAACTAAATGTATATCTTATTGAACCGTTATTACTATTGTTATCTATGGTGTACGTATTTTTACTTCAACCACATAGGAAACATGTAAACCATACAAAATAGAGCTTATATTTATATGAATTCACAATGTATTACGCTAGCAATGAGCTGCGTAGATGAACAATATACCGTAGTTGTCTGACTGGCTGCCAATTTGCTGTGATATTCCAGTGAGGTTTTACAATCGGTAAATCATCTGTTGGAAATTGTTTGTGATTTCATGTTAAAATAACATTTAATTTGTATTTCAGTTTTGTAGATTTATATTTGATCTGTGTTAATTTGTTAGATATATTCACAAAAGACAAGTTTAAATTAGAAATGTTTTAGGCACACCCAGCTAGAGTTGTAGTCAGTGGTGAAGATCAGTTGTTAGGAGAAATATTTCACTTGTTAACTACTCTCTGACAAGGGTCTTTATCTTAAACCTACCGTATAAGTCGACCTCAAGATTTGAAGATATTTCTTCCAGGTTTACAGAGTGGAACGATAAAATTGTCGTCCTAGAAAAGACATGATTCCATTTCCATTTCATGAAAACAGGTTTTCTTTTTTTGTTGCAGACCATCTACTAGTTGGCCAATTGTGTACAAATCCCAAGAGCGACAGGAGCCATCTATCATGTCTGAAAGTGATACAATGTTCAACGAGCGAGATCAGAGATGCTCTCTACCGATCCAAGTTATGACAACAGAACCATTGCCAGCACCCTCAAAATGCAAATCTGGATTGCCACGAATAACAGGGACGTGCCCCGCGTGATGGAAACAAAGTTTCCGGCTACGGTTATGGTCTTTGGTGGGGTCTCAAGTGAGGGCCACATTATGCCTCCTCACATCTTCGAAGACGGCTTGAAAGTGTACCTGGATGTGCTGAAGAGTGTAGTGATCCCCTAGTACAATCAAGTGGCCGATGGCTGACCCTGGGTGTGGCAGCAGGACTTGGTGCCGGCCCATAAGTCCAAAGAGACCCAGGCTTGGCTTCAGAAGGAGTGCTACGACTTTGTACCCTTCTCTCACTGGCCCCACTCCTCCCCCAACCTAAACCCATTAGACTACTTCGTTTGGTCATACGTTGAGAACATCACTAACATGACCTCCCACAACACCAAAGCCAGACTGATCACCGAGTATTCGCCGAGCTCCCGCTGGGGCTTGTGGTAAAGGCATGCTCCCAGTTACGGATCCGTATCGAGGCGGTGATTGAGGCTGAAGGCGGCTACATTGAATAGATGTCAGCTCTACTACATAATCAAGTTACCTTAATCCGCCGGACAACTTCGTTTGGTCATACGTCAAGAACATCACCAACATGACCTCCCACACCACCAAAGCCAGCCTGATCGTCGCCATCCGCCGAGTATTCGCCGAGCTCCCGCCGGCGCTTGTGGAAAAGGCATGCTCTCAGTTCCGTATCCGTATCGTGGTGGTGATTGCGGCTGAAGGCGGCTACATTGAATAGATGTCAGCTCTACTACATAATCAAGTTACCTGAACTGATTTTTTTCAATAAAAGTTTAAAAATAAAGCTGTTGTGTTATTTTCTTTAGGACGACAATTTTATCGTTCCATCCTGTAAATTGTCGACTTGTATACGGCAATACACGGTACTTTAATTTTTGTATACGACTTTGTTCTACATTGGTGTAAGCTGTTAAATGTGAGACATCTAATTTGAATTTTAACATGCACGAAAGTGGAATAGATATGTGACATGCACCACTTTTGTGGGATCCGGCATGAAGAGTTCTGATTGGATAAAAATTAAATCAGCTCTTTATTTAATTTACTGAATCTTGAAAAATAAAATCCTGGCTGATTTCATCGATAGTTTTTTTTTTTTTGTTTTGTTTTTTACTTTTTTCTTTTAGAAATACTATATTCATTACGAATACAGAAATCTTTTCGTAATCCCAAAAAGCGTGTCTTTATTTTTAGGATACACATTCTTTCAAAATTTCGACGTGAAGAGATAAAACACAGGGAAGAAAAAAACTCAGATAAAAGAAAAGACAAAGGCTTATAACGAAGCACAAAATGAGAAAGGAATGGGGAAAAAGCGGGAAAAGAATATGATAAAAATCTTAAAAAGGAAGCGAAAAAAAAAAACTAAAAGTATATGAAAGAAAAGCGAAAAAGTAAAAAAATAAAATGTAGAATAAAGAAAACAAAAAATTTTAAAAAATTTGAAATGACAAACGAATATAAATTGGATAAAATAAATTAGAAAGAGAAACACCAAAAAAGAAAGAAAGAAATAATGATAAAAATCAAATAGAAGAAAAATGAAAGAAAAAGAAAAAGGAAAGAAAGAAAGAAAGAAAGAAAAGAAAAGAAAGAAAGAAAGAAAGAAGAGAAAAGAAAGAAAGAAAGAAAGAAAAGAAAGAAAGAAAGAAAGAAAAGAAAGAAAGAAAGATAGAAAGAAAGAAAGAAAAGAAAAGAAAGAAAGAAAGAAGAGAAAAGAAAGAAAGAAAGAAAGAAAGAAAGAAAGAAGAGAAAAAGCAAGAAATGAGAGCGTGAAAGAAGAAAAGAGAGAAATAAGGAAAAATGAAAGCGAAAGAAAAGGGATGATTGGTTTATTGTTTATTGCTGTCCAACAACCTCTCTAACTAATCAAATACATAAGTAAAATCATCAGATTGACACAAGAAGAAGAAGAAGAAGAAGAAGAAGAAGAAGAAGAAGAAGAAGAAGAAGAAGAAGAAGAAGAAGAAGAAGAAGAAGAAGAAGAAGAAGAAGAAGAAATAAAAGCATGAAAATATACGATCAAATAATGAGAGAAAGTAAAGGCAATAAAAAAAGAAAAATGAGACAAAAATAAACAATGAGAAAGCAGAAAGAAAAAAGAACTCAAGAAAAAACAAATGAAATATAAGAAACAAAAAAGTCAGCTAAAAACTAGAGAATAATATTCATTGGTATTAAACCCTTAGAAAAACTAAACAGTTAATAAGAAAGAAAGAAAGAAAGAAAGAAAGAAAGAAAGAAAGAAAGAAAGAAAGAAAACCTAGAAAAATATTAAAAGAGAAAGTACTGGGTATTTTCTGAGACGATAAAAAAAAAATAATGAACACAAAAATAGAAAGAAATAGCGAAAAAGAAGAAAAAATAAGAAATTTAAAAAATCAAAAATTAAGAAAAGAAAACAAACAAATGAATAGATAAAGCCAAGCGAAAAAAAATTAATCAAGATAAGACCTTGAAAAAAATAACTAAATAAGAGAAAGGAAGAGACAGACAGACACAAAGAAAGAAAGAAAGAAAGAAAGAAAGAAAGAAAGATAATATATGATGATAAGATAAAAGAAAGTAATCGATGGAATAAAGAGAATGAAACAAATACTGAAGGAAGAAAAAGAAGATAATGTAATAAAAACGGAATGAAAAAATGAGAAAAACAAATTGTAAACACAATTTTAAAAAAGACAAAATGAGACAAAACAGAAAAAGAGAAAAGTAAAAAAAGAGAAAAATTAAAAAAGAAAAAAATAAAGAAGAACTTTTTAAAAAGCCTTCTAAACAAATAAGTGTGATTAAGTCTTGAGATCGATGACGACTGACATCAGACCCTGAGAAAAATAAAAAAAATAAAGAGACAGACAGACAGACAGACAGAGGCGAAAGAAATAGAGACAGAGATAGAGAGAGAGAGAGAGAGAGAGAGAGAAAGAGAGAAAAGTGAGGAAAGAAAGAAAAACAGAATGAAAATATTCGATCATATTATGAGAGTAAAGAAGAAGAATCTGCAGAAAATGATAAAAAAAATCGAGAAAGACAAAAATTTAAAAAAAATGTTAAGAAAAAAAATAAGAACTAAAGACTCAAAAAAAAGGATCGACTTAAAACGCTGAGAAAAATAACGCAGAGAGAGAGAGAGAGAGAGAGAGAGAGAGAGAGAGAGAGAGAGCGGGTGAGAGAAAGAGAGGATAAAAGTTAAGTAGGAGGAAACAAAATGATGAAAGATGATATACGAAAAAATAATTAGATTGGTTTCATTGGATTTTATGGCATATCAACCATTGTTGGTTAGTTAATTAAATACGATGTGCATACGATAAGTTTCCAGACTTTTTTCCTATGGGCACTTTTATTGATAGTACACACATGAAATTCTAGCCCCCTTCGAGGTAGTCTCCTCCGGCTGCAATGCCCTTGTTGTACCGTTCCAACAACTTCTGGAAGGCCCATGGAAGTCCTCTTGTTTGAGCGTGTCGATGACTTTTTTCACAGCCTCTTTCTTCTCCTCAGAAGTTTCATAACAACAGCTTGTGAGCAGTAATTTACAAACCAAAACTCACAGGGAGCAAGGTCTGGACTATAGGGAGGGTAAGGAACTGTTTTGATGCCCATCTTGGTCAATTAGTCTGTGACTACGATGGAGTTGTGGACTGGTGCATTGTCCTGGTGGAAATGCCACTGAGCCGATTTCAAGAGTGCTGGTCTTTTCCGACAGAATCTCTTCCTGAACTCCCTTAAAACCTCAACATAGTAACTGTTACCCTAACCCCAACACTTTGGCCAATCAACTCTGGTGTATTGACTTCCTTACTCCTCCTACGCCTCTCATCATCCCTCACAGACTCCCTGCCTTCCTTGAATCTCTTATGCTACTCAAAAACTGATGCTCGATTCATGCAATATGGTCGAAAAGCAGTCTGAAGCATTCCATACGTTACTGTGGCATTATTTTTTCCAAGTTTAAAATAGAATTTTATTGCATATCGTTCTTCCAAAGTGTTACAGTGTATTTTTGAAATTCACTAGCTGTGACAATCAGGATTTAGTTGGGTGTATTTTAATTGCTGCTGTAGCTGTTCATTAGAACCTGAAATCATAAAAATTGTTCAGTCATCTCATAAGATGTACAGCAATAACATACTGAAAGATTCTAGGACTATTTTAAATGCCTGTACAAAAAATTGTCTGGAAACTTATCGTATGCCCCTCGTATATATGTTTTGTAAAAACATTTTCTTGATAACATCTTTAAACGTGATTGAGCTAATTTTTTGCACACAGTTAAGTGATTTCAAGAACTAATATGTAATACAAACAGTTCTTTCAAACAAGACATCTGTTTACACACAGTTAAATGATTAAACAATTCTCTTTTTAATAAAGTCATTTCTGACAAGGCATTTGTTTGCACACAGTTTAAATGTCAAACAGTTCTATTTGACCCACAGATAGCAAGTGTTATTACGCCGGGTTAGAGTGGACCTAGGAACCCTGATAATAAAGGGGTATTGCGCATTCCCTATAGCTCCAGCATAACTGAAGCCTAACTATCATATAATTTAGTGTCATTATATGATACTCGTTGAGTAGGGGGGTCTTACCCCTCTAACTGTAGAGATGCTGTCTGTGTATTCTACCGCAAATAATTTGATAAAGTAAGCAGAATATACAAAAAAGAAAAAAAATAGCGAAAGAAGAAGAAGAAGAAGAAGAAGAAGAAGAAGAAGAAGAAAGAAAGAAAGAAAGAAACAAACAAACAAACAAACAAACAAACAAACAACAAATGAACGAGAGACTGGAGGTAATTACATATTACATATTGGTCGTGGTTGGTGATGTTTTATCTCATATCAACTAAGTCGGTTATAGCCCCCTAAATATATACAGGCTAAATCCTGTATATATATATATATATATATATATATATATATATATATATATATATATCATTCATCATCATCATGTCGTGCCACTAGCATGGATATCCCTGATCCTCTCTCGCCACTTCTACCTATTGTTCATCGCCTCTGGCAGGTTTTCAGGGCTACATCCAGTACCCTCACACAGCTGCTAAATGTATGTTCGTGCTGGTCGTCCTGATATATATATATATATATATATATATATATATATATATATATATATATATATATATATATATATATATATATATATATATAGTTTGTTGATGGTATTATTTTAAAGCGTGTCGGAACTCATTTGTTTGCACACAGATAAGTTTTTATTTTATTTTGCTATACTACACAAATATTTCCATTCAACATTATGGACGCCTCCGTTGGTGTAATCGTTAGTAAGCTAGCCTAGCAATCCTTTGCGAGAGACTTCGAGTTCAATTAAGGGCACAATTATACGTCTTTATACCCCATCTAAATAAAAAGCTTAGTAAATTATTACTTTCCAACATTAATGGGTCGTGTAATGGTGAGCAAGCGAGACTCCTGAACCTTAACGAGTGAGTTCGAGTCTCATTGAGTGCACTATTCTTAAGGTGTGGTGCAACATGTTAGTAAATTGCTGTTCCGTATTATTCATTCGTTTGCATACAGTAAAGTGGTTTCAAGCTTGGGACTAGAATACTAATTGTTCAATTTGATATTTGCTTGCACATTGTTAAACGTTTTCAAGTAAATGATTAAATGTTTCTTTTTCCTTGATTGATAAGACGCGATCCAGTACAACTACACCGTATCCGAGTGAACCTGGGAGTGATGGAAACGAAGCGGTATTCTTTGTTCCCCGATGCTTCAGCCCTGGAGTCTCATAATCAGATACTTTCATATTAAGGACATATATCGGGGGGGGGGGTAAGAATCTCCCAGAACGCCTCCTAAATATGGAAATGTAGCCGGCGTATTCTAGAGTCTCTGCTCCGACCGACCGGGATGTGATCGGCATGAGACAGTGTGAAAAATAACTGAGAGAGAGAGAGGGGAAGAGAGGGAGAAAGAAAGAAAGAAAGAAAGAAAGAAAGAAAGAACGAGAGGGAAGTAAAAAAAAGTAAGAAAGAAACAATACAACCAAATCGGGAGAGGAAGTCAGCGAAATTGATAGAAACAAAACTGAACTAGAGAAAAATAATGGTCGACATCAGAGCCTATTAAAAAATAAAATTCCCCCCACCGACCAAAAAAAAAAAGCAACAAACAAAAACAAAAAAAAAAAAATTATCAACAACCCAACTACAAGACATATTAAAAAAACAAACGAAAGAATTAAATGTTTTTATTTCTTTTCTATAATTATTCCCAAAGTGATCACAATAACCTGACATCAGCTAACCTACCAAATGTAGGATTTTTTTCTTCGGTGCGAGCTGATAGATCATTTCGATATATAAATTATTCCTTCTAAATCCCCCCATTCTATCGCGTTTCTAGCAATGAAAACTCTATGCAATAAGTGCAAAATAAAATAGAATTTTTGTTGTAACGGACGATTACCATTCGCTATGTATGGAACATAAACGGGGAAATAAAAATAAATGTTTTGAAGGCGCTGCAGATAAGTAGCACTGTTTATCACCATGTGTATTTTGACATGCAGCTGTTTATTTTATCACTTTGGGAAAGATTGGAAACTACGTAAGAAAATAACGCCAGGTGCCTCAGGGGTGGGGTGGGTTCTTTGAGGGACACTTTTTTTCTTTTTTTAAATAGAATTGTTATCAAGAATTTATTCATTTATTTTTTTTATTTATTTTATTGGAAATAAATCCCGAGAGGAAAAAGGAGTTATTTTTGTTAAGTTGATATTAGATAAAAGGTCTTTAGTGATAGGCTGTCACAGAATGAAAAGAAAGAATGGAATAGAGAAATGAAGGGAGGTACGAATTAAAATAAAAAAAGAAAGAAGGTATAAAGGAAGAAAAGAAGGAAAAGAAGGGACAGATAAAATAGAAGAAAAGAAAAAGTAATGAATGAATGAAGGTAGAAAGGAATAAAAAAAGGAAGGAACGAAGGAAGGCATAAATGAATGAAGGTAGAAAAGAATACAAAAAAGGAAGGAATGAAAGAATGAAGGTAGAAAAGAATACAAAAGGAAGGAATAAAGGAATGAACGTAGAAAAGAATACAAAAAGGAAGGAATGAAGGAACGAAAGAAGGATAGAATACAAAAAAGGAAGGAATGAAGGAATGAAGGTAGAAAAGAATACAAAAATTAAGGAATGAATAAATGAAGGAATGAATGAAATTTGAAATTAAGAAATATTAAGGAATGAATAAATGAAATTAAGTAGAATGGGAGAAATCAAAGGGAGGAATGAATAAATAAAAGATAGAAAAGAAGAAAAGAAGAAAAAGAATAAAGAAATGATGGAAGTTTGAAAAGAAGAAAAGTTTAAGAATGAATAAATAAAAGAAGGTAGAAAAGAATAAATAAAAGAAAAAGGATTAAATGAAAGAAGGGATAGGAAGAAAAGAGAGAAGTGAATGAATGAATAAATGAAGGTAGAAAAGAAGAAAAGAAGAAAAGAAGAAAAGGAATGAAGAAATGAAGAAAGTAAGAAAGGAATATAATAAGGCAAGGAAGGAAAAATGAAAGGAAGGAATGAATAAATGTAGCAAGGTAGAAAGGATGAATAAAAAGAAAAAAAAGAAATAATTGAAGGAAGGAAGAAGGAAAGAAGTTTGAAAGGAAGAATAAAAGGGGAATGAAAAACAAAAGAAATTAGAAGGAAGAGAAGAAAGAAAGGAATGAAGAAATAAAGTAAGGTTAAAAAATATAAAAGAAGAAAAGGAATGAATAAATGAAGGAAAAGAAGACTAAAGAAAGAGAGAAAGAATAAGGGAGTGGAAGGGGTAAGGAAAAAGAAAATAAGAAGGAATGATAGAAGACAAAAGAGAAATCAAAAAAATTAAGGAAGGTTGAGATAGAAGGGAAAAAGAAATGAAAGAAAAGAAAAGAAAGATGTTAGGGAAGGAAAGAAAGAAGAACGGAAAGATTGGAGGGTGGGATGATAAAGAAAGAAGAAAAGAATAAAAGTAACAAAAGTAAAAATGAAGAAAGGAAGGAAGGAAGGGCCGAAGCAGAGGGTAAGAAAGAAAGAAAGAAAGAAAGAAAGAAAGAAAGAAAGAGGGATTAGTTATGAATTAAGCAGTTAAAGAAGAAAATATTGACGAAATGTTAGACATGGCGTTGAACCGTTAGAGGGTTTATTCGCTAGCCTTTACGTCCGCCATACTGCTTCCCATGGCTTTCGAAAAAAAAACAATCTCTTTCTTCCCCCTTCAGCCTCGGTGATAGATCATATAGACATTATATGCATACAAGGACACAAGTACATTCATAGGGAGGATATTGAATATCACTGATACTGACAATGGATCAACGTTAGCTGCAGCATCTGCATGGAAAAACTCTATCTATGCTACGATAAAGGAATGAAGGTAGAAAGGAATACAGAAAAGGGAGGAATGAAGGATTGAAGGTAGAAAAGAATACAAAAAAGGAAGTAATGAAGGAATTAAGGTAGAAAAGAATACAAAAAGGAAGGAATAAAGGAATGAAGGTAGAAAGGAATACAAAAAAAAGGAAGGAATGAAGGAATTAAGGTAGAAAAGAATAGCTATTTTTAATGGCAACAGTCATTTCCTCCATAGCCCTACTAATGTGAGTGAAGAAACTTACCTCCTCGTCTTCTATAATGAGCTATCCCCCCTTGTTTGTAGCATCCCGAAACACAACGTTCTCGTCATGGGTGGCGCCATGAATGCCCAAATTGGTGAACACGTAAACCACAAATTCAGCTAACACAACGTGTCAAACATAAATGGGGAACATTTCACTCTAGAAATTAGATTAACATGCCTCAACATAACATTTCAGAAAAGGAAAGGAAAACTATGGACCTACACCTATGCGAATAAAGCACAGATAGATTACGTCTTCTTAAATAAGAACTGGAATAATAGCGCATTGAATTGCGAGGTATATTCCTCTTTCGAGGGTGTGTCCTCCGATCGCATTATTGTCACGGCGAAGATACGACTGAGCCTACGAAGGAATACGACCCGAACAACAACCAATGTACACTATGACTGGTACCTGCTTAATAACAGGAATATTAGAGATAAATATGCGTTAATACTATGAAACAAATTTGATGCACTACAGAAGTCAGAAACACATACTCCGAATGATGAATATAAACATTCCGTCAATGCCCACTCAGAAGCAGCTGCAGAATGCATACCAACTAAACAAAGAGCTAAACATAGAGTCCTATAGGAGATATTAGCAGTTAGAAAAAGTGACGTACAGATGTGAAAACTGCTTCCAAATGCAATCGGTAGAACCCAACCAATATCAATGCCTTGAAACTTAAAAAAGGCACAAAATGAATTAGCTAACATATACCTAAAAGAACAAACAGAATACATAAAAAAATCAGATCAATAAGATTAGAGACTCAGTTAAAGAATGACAATCTAGGATATCATGGCAGACGGTAATCGAAGTGAGCAGAAGGAAGAGCACTGTGAAAGCTAGATTGAAAGCTACCAGCCAAGAAGAACGAATACAACTATGGAAACAACATTTCGAAAATTTACTCGGAAACCCTCGGAAAGTTTCCCATGAACCAATCAGGAGAATTATTAGTAAACAATTAGACATCAAACTAGGACAGTTTTCTCAAGAAGAACTCGACTCAGTACCAAGACAAAATAAAAAGTAGAAAAGCAGCATGGCTTGATGAAAAACCTCCAGAAGTATGGAAGACCAAGGAATTCGACCGTATACTTCTCCGACACTGTTATGTCGTATATAATCAAAACACAATAGACTGATAGATAAAAGAATGCATCCTCTTCTTCCCTAAGAAGGGCGACCTCGGATTAGCCAAGAACTACCGAGGTATAACCTTTACATCCATAGCTGTCAAGATCTACAATGCTCTACTATGCAATTGCATAGAACCCAAAATTGAGAAAATACTTGGAAGAACCAAAATGGCTTTCGGAAAAATTGATCCACGACATCACAAATTTTGACTATCCGAAAAATTCTTGAAGGTGTACGTGCAAAAACACTCGAGGCAACATTATCATTTGTCGACTGTTCCAAGACCTTTGACACCATACACCGTGAGAAGATGGAGCAAATACTTCTCGCCTACGACCTCCCTAAGGAAATCGTCGCAGCCATAACGATGTTATAAAGAAACACGAGAGTAAAAATCCGCTCCCCGGATGGATAAACAGACTACTTCGACATTGTGGCAAGTGTGATGAAGGACACATTAGCCCCATACCTCTTTATCATCTGTCTGGACTACGTCCTTAGAACGTCTATTGATAGAATGAAAGACAACGGTTTTAAGCTGGCAAAGGAGAAATGCAGAAGATAACCCACGCATATAATTATTGACACGGACTATGCAGATGACATAGCGCTTCAGTCAAATACACCCGCCCAAGCCGAATCCCTGCCACATAGTCTTTAATGAGCAACTGGTTGCATAGGCCTCCATGTCAACGCACACAAGATGGAATACATGTGCTCTAATCAAAGAGGCGGCATCTCCACACTAAATGGTAGTTCTCTGAAACTAGCAGAAAAGTTCACATACCAAGGAAGCAGTGTCTCATCAACCTAGACAGACATCAACACATTACTAGTAAAGGCATGGACAGCTATCGATACGCTATCGGTCATATTGAAGTCAGACGTGACCGATAAAAAAAAACAATTTTTTTTTCCACGCAACGGTCCTGTCGATACTGCTATATGGATGCACAACATGGACGCTAACCGAACGTATTGAGAAAATATTGATGGCAATTACTCAAGAATGCTGCAAGCAATATTAAAGAAGTTATTAAAGAACTCCTGGAGGCAGCACCTGTACAGCCACTTACAACCCATCATGAAAGCTATGCAAGTTAGATGTACTAGACATGTGGGACACTGCTGGAGAAATAGGGACGAACACATATGTGACATATTCCTGTGGACCTCTTCTCATGGACGAGAAAAGGCTGGTCGACCCGCTAGAACCTATATACAACAGCTGCGTGAGAGGTGCACACGAAAACAGAAAATCAGCTAAAGACACTTAATTGCCAAAAAAATATTTTCATTCAACGAACGGATATTGTTACTTCACCAGATCTTTTTTTTTCTACAGCAAATCAAATACCTTAAAACATAAAATATTTTCTCATAAAAAATTTCTCCTGACGATGACCAATAGCCAAAGCAAATTCAAAAAAGAAAAAATATATTAAAAAAAAAAATTCTATTTGACTCATTAATTTTTTTTTTAACTTTACTTATTACAGAAGAAATATGAAATTACTTTTAAAACTTTTTTTTTTTAGTCTGGTTAGTTAAATTTTAGAAAAAATTTATTCAAACCCTTTTTTTAAATTAAAAATTAGCCCAATATGAGTGAGCAAGAAAAGAAACAACAAAGTATCTATGATTTTCCTAACGCCGAAACCAAGCCAGAATTCTTAGTAAGCATATATATATATATATATATATATATATTACAGACAAAGAGCTTTTGAAGGAAAAGTGGGTAGGAGGATTGAACAAATAAGAAAAAGAAGACTTTTAACTGCTCCAGCTACGGCGATTTTAGAAGTTTTAAGCCAAGAACTTAACCTCTTCATTACGCTATATGAAGCGTTTTAGAAAACAAAACAAATGCAACTTCCCATCCAAATATTATTTCGCTTATGACTGCTATTAATGAGGACAGGAATAAAATACCTGAAGAATTAAATTTTAAGGCAATTACTAAAAAAAAAGTGATGGCCATATTGAATAAATTTTCTGTCTTCTGTCTATCTTCTTATTTTGTTGTTTATTTTTTAAGATTAAAATTGATCTTGTTTTATAATAAAATAGTTTATTATTATGCCAGAATATTCCCAATTTTGCTTCCACAACCTATATATATATATATATATATCTTAAAAGGCGTAGGTCTACGAAGAGATTTGTATTATATATTCATATATATATATATATATATATATATATATAGTCATTAATGTTCTTATAAATTCTATTGTAGGTCATCAAGGGACCAGTAGTCACAGACATAATTCATTGATTTTGTGCTGGTCATATCTGCCCCAAGGCATACCCGAAGCCAACGAACAAAAAATATTCACCTTTTTTATTTACGAATTTATACCATTTGACTTATGACTTATAGGTGGTTTAAACATTAGCAATGCTGCCTCGGGATTTACAGTGATATTCTAGGTTTTCTGAGGCAGCGAACCCGTTAAGAAATTTCAGAAGAAAAAGCAAAAGAAAAGATCTGCACTGATAAAAATAGAAGAAGTGACAGGGGGTGGAGATTACCGATAATCGTCAGAGGAACAAGACTGGGTGAATAAAGTTCTAATCCTGAACAAGGCTGTCTGCTAATCGCCTCATTCGATTGAAGCTTGGGAAAGACTAAAATGCATCTGTTCACTCTTCACTTATAGGTAAATATTGGAGCTGATTGGGCTTTTTATCCAGTCTCGTAAAAGAAGAATTATAGATGAAAACCAACATTAAAGATTACCCTCTGTTGCGTCTTGCTGGCAGTGAAGGGCTTTGATGAGTACAAGGATAAAAAGAAAAATTATCATTTTATAATTTTCAAACGAAAAAGAAAAAATACTTTATCATTTAAGTGAAACTTTTGAAAAAAAGGTGGAGGTATCATGTTATGTTTATTCATCTTTCTTGCGTGTTTGGCAAAGAAATAAAAAAAAAATGAAATTGATTATTAGAATTGCAACACTGAAACTCAAAATAATATTGAATTATTATCTGAAGATGATAAGAAAGAAAGCAGAAAAAATAAAACAAAGACTAAAAAAAATTATAGATACTTGAGGTTGTTTTACGCAATTTTTGGCTTCAGAAAAATGAGCACAGAGGATGCACATAATAGGATTTAGGTAACTGTTTCTTTTCCCGTTTAAAAATGGCCGCCACTCCAAATTAGTTGATAATAATATCTTTCACAACAAGAATTTCAATGCTTTTCACACACACACACACACACACACACACACACACACACACACACACACACATTAATATGCATTTATTTGTTTTTGGAATGATTTCATTGTTTAATGCCATCTTAAACCTTGATGCGTTATCTAATGCCAAAACATCCTTGTTCAGATATTATTTAACCTATAGCTGTGGGGTAAAAAGGGTTAAAAACTTTCCCAAGAATATCAAACACACACACACACACATTATATATATATATATATATATATATACCAGCACCAAAGTTAGGGATTCACTTGGAAAATTAATAGTGGGGCCCTGCACCCTACTGATACCGTAACTGCTCTTCGATTAGTACTGTATTTCAATCTGGTTTGACTC
>OY757913.1:105510567-105558067 GCA_963585895.1 Sepioteuthis lessoniana | reverse complement strand
GTAATTGTGCAAAAAAAAAAATTTCATCCTGACCAATGCTATATGCACACAGCAGAATATGTTCTATAAAATTGAACCAATACATTTCTCTGAGATTTTAAAATACGAACGGATCTCCTAATCTCGGCCTGGAGACCAGATCAAATATTAATTAACAAAAAAGAAAAAATAACTTGTTATCCTGTGGATTTTACTCTTCCAGTCGACCACAAGGTAAAAATGAAAGAAAGCGAAAAGATAGACAGATATTTGACTCTTACCAGAGATCTGAAAAAAGTTGTAGAACACAAGGGAGATGGTGATAACTATTGTGGTTATTACGCTTGGAACAGTGTTTGGAAAGTGGGCTGTAAAATGTAGAAATCAAAGAAAGAACCGAGACTATTCATATTACAACTCTATTACGATCAGCTATACGTGGTGCATCCAATAAGTTTCCAGACATTTTTTCTACAGGCATTTAAAATTGTCGTAGACTCTTGAAAATTCAGTATGTTTTTGCTACACATCTTATGAGATGACTGACCAATTTTTATGATTTCAGATTCAAATGACAGCTACAGCAGCAATTGGAATACACCCTACTAAATCCTGATTGTTACAGCTGGTGAATTTCAAAATGCAATTTGGACGTGAGGACACTTTAGAAGAACGATATGCAATGAAATTCTGTTTTAAACTTAGAGAAAATGCTTCAGACTGCTTTTGGAGCATCTTGCATGAATCGAGCATCAGTTTTTGAGTGGCATAAGAGATTCATAGAAGGCAAGCAGTCTGTGAGGGATGATGAGAGGTGTGTGTGGAGTAAAGAATTCAATATACCAGAGTTGATTGGCCAAAGGGTTGGGGTTAGGGTTACTATGTTGAGGTTTTAAGGGAGTTCAGGAAGGGATTCTTAGGGAAGAGGCCAGCACTCTTCAATTCGGGTCAGTGGCATTTCTCCCAGGACAATGCACCAGTCCACAACTCCATCCTTGTCACAGACTATTTGACCAAGATGGGCATCAAGACAGTTCCCTCAGCCTCCCAATAGTCCAGACCTTTCTCCCAGTGACTTTTGCTTATTCCTTAAGCTCAGAGGATGTCGTTATGAGACAATTGAGGAGAAGAAAGAGGCTGTGACGAAGGTCATTGACACGCTCACACAAGAAGATTTCCATGGGGCCTTCCCGAAGTTGTTGGAACGGTACAACAAGTGCATAGCAGCCGGAGAAGATTACTTCGAAGTTTACTAGAGTTTCATGTGTGTACTCTCAATAAAATTGCGCATACGAAAAAAGTCTAGAAACTTATTTAATGGTCCTCGTACTTTGTTGAAGTGTCCTGGAGACCTGATACGATTTGCTGTCACTCAGCCTTCAGTGAAAAATTATCCGATGCAACCTGTGTGAAAAAATTGCAAGAGATAAAATAATGGTATTTAGAAGTAAATGTTTAGGGTTCAGTTTTTGTCTATTTTTTTTTTATATTAGCACATACATATTTCTAATGTATTTCAGTCCAATTTAATTAGATTGTTTGAAAAAAATTGTATTCTAAAAAATTATGTTTTAATATTCTTTAAGCTGCACTGTTGCATAGAATATAAATGGAGATTGTTTTTGCTGTTTTATTTTTGTTTAATGGTACATCAACTTTCGCTGGTTATTTAATGTCAAAGTCATCTTTATAGAAGAACGGTAGAGGCACTCTCTAATTTATACCTGGGATAAAAAAAAAGGGAATTGATACCTTTTCCCCGAGGGTATTTGTCTGAAAGAGAAGGATGGGATTCGAACTCGTTTAATACGTTATAATAGCCTAATACATTACCTACAACACAATGGGCATACGTACCAGTTTCTTTGTGTTCAGGTCAAACAAAAAACAATCTTTTTAAAATTTTAACAAAATCACATCTTCTTCTATCTTATTATTTATTATTAGTCGTAAACAAAGAGCAAAGTAGACAAAGTGTGGGGTTTCGATGGTGTAATGGCTAATTTTCTGGCTGAATCTGCTTGTTCATTTTCCCAATTTACAATTTTTTCCGTCTTCTTTGTTATTTGAAAATGGATCTCATTTGCCAAATGATTTTATAAATAGTTAGTCGTTAAGTCTTTTTGTTTTTGCTTTTATTGCTTTTAAAACTGACAGGGAGTCAGAAAGTATTACATATTTTTTATCTTTATTTCCGTAACTGAAATTTAGTGTCAGATTTATTGCGCAAATCTCAACATTAAAGATTGAATTTTATTTTTTTTTGAAAGATGTCGTTTTTATGTTCTTATTACATATTGCTGTACATACTATTTTGATTCATCCATAAATCCATGGATCTTCGGGATAGCTTTCATTGATTTTCTCAGATTTTTTCGGTAAGTTTAGAGTGTATATGCTTGCTTTATTATATTTGTTGAGGTTTAGGTTTATTCCTGGTATTTTCAAGATCCAAAGAGATATGTCTTATATGGCTGTATTATGGATTTTCGATAGAGTTATCTCCGCTTCTTTTCGTCCGGTGTCCAGCATTTTTATATCCTTGTTTTAAAAGATCACTGATACTTTGGAGTAAATGTGTTTTCGTGTTCGAGGTTATTAGGGCATGATTTTATTTTCATATTTTACCCTATTTACCTAACCCCTCCGCTTGGGCAGGATATGACACAAGGTCAATTTTTTAAGCGGAGTTAAACAGGTTTGAATTCAGAATTTTCCTTCTCCTTGACTAGTTGCCTCACCAAGGCTTAAGAACTCAGTCTGTCCTACTATTTACCCATAGCTGGAGAGAGAATAATTGGATTCATATCTTTCCCAAGGGTACTAGAGCTATGTGAAATGCAATTAGTCTCGTCTAGAATTTGAACTCGTGTCACGGTGTCCATTTCCTACGACTGTAACCATTACACCACGGGCACCTCCACAATTTTATTATAATTTACTGTAATGCTAGTTCACATTTTTTTAAATTTCGAGAAGTTTTGACTGCTACTGCGTATCACCTTCCCACAGAAGATCTTCTAAATGCTTTTATGACTAATTTCAAAGGTTTATGATAGGGTGGATTCAGAATTTTCCGATTTGACTTCCTTCCTGATTGGTACACTAAATTCCCATTATCCACTTTTGATCGGATTTATGTCCTTCCTTATTTTGACAGCATTTTCCGATCTGCTCACAAACTTGTGTCAACTACTACACCCAAGAATTGTTTGGTTTTAGAACATTTTAAGTATTTTTAAATGTGGGATGAATGATATTTTCTTGTCAAAAATTATTCCCAAGTATTTCTACTGATCCACAACAGAGATCTCTGTTCTCTCAAGTCTCGATTGTGGACCATTATGTAGTTTATATCTTTTACATAAATGCATACATTCTGCTTTGCCCACTTATATATGCTGTTTATGTACGGCCACTTTCCTCCCATCAGAAAAACTATACAAGTTAGACGAACCAGACACGCAGGACAATGTTGGAGAAGCAAGGACGAGCTCATAAGTGATGTACTCCTATGGACCCCCACATATGGCGATGAATGATAGGGAGAAGTGGCGAGAGAGGGTCAGGGATATCCGTGCTGGCGGCACGACATCATGATGATGATGATGTATAGTTGCAGTTTTTCGTTTTTTGTGGTGTGTATATATTTAGAACGATAACATATAGTGAAATCATCCGTATACAGAGATTTTTTTTTATATCGGGTCAGAGTTTTTTTTATGTTATTTAATACTAAATAGGGTCATGAACAATATACTCCTTTGTGGAACTCCTGCTTCTTGGTTTGTTTTTTTTTTTGGTTTTTTTTTTTTGGTTTTTGATCAGAGAAGGTACAAAGCAAATCTGGAGTTTCCTGTTTGACAAAAAACTTGCTTATAAATTTGAATAACCTTCCTTTCAATCCGAAGTCATGTGGATCTACCATGATCCCATATTGTCAATATTTTCATCAGTTTTTTCTAAGTCAGAAACATTGACGCCACATATTCTCTTCTTATTAAAGCTATTCTTATATAATTCTTTGGCTAAAGTAAGTGTGTTATTTGGCTTCTGTTATTTTGGAAACAGCATTGCAGATATTTCATTAAACTCTTTGTTTCCAGATACCAAATCAATTGCTTATTCACGATACTTTCAATTGTTTTATAGACAGCATGTGAGAGCAATTAATCTATAATTTCCATGATCGAAATAATTTTTTTCTTGTTATGAAATTGGAATGACATTGGTTTGTCTGCAGAATTCCGACAATTTCCTGTTAATCAGTATGTTGTTATAAATCTTTAAAAGGCACTTTAATGATGTTTTTGGAAGAAGTCATAATGGATTGTGTCCGGTCCTGTGACTGTAATGTGATAGTTTTGGATGGCATCATCTAATTGAGAAAGTGAGAATAGTTCTTTGTGTTGTTCAGGTTTCTTGTTTTAAGGTTTAGCTTGTATCTCTCTGAACTTATTTTTATGGTTAAGAATTGTTTGCTGGTTTTATCGGAAGAATGTCTTGAAAATAACTCCGCTAATAGGTTTGTTATGAATTTTTTGTGCATGGTCGATCTATTGTTTATTGTAATGTGTACTTACTGATATTGGTTAATATTTACCGGATATTTTTTCTGATTATTTCCCAAATTGTTTTTGTTTTGGAAGAAGAATGAATTCTGCAGACATATTCTTACTAAAATTCCTTGTTGGTCTCTTTAACAGTTCTTCGAGCCTTTGATCTATATTGTGTGGTAGTTGTTTGTTCCTTGGTCAGTTTTCCTAATCAAGCTTTTCGAATTTTTATTTCGTCTTGACATTTATCACTGAACCAAACGTTCTATCGTCTGCTTTTGGAGATACACACTTTTACTATTGATTTTAGAATTTCTGCGATTTTTTTTCCTGTTGTGTCTAAATTCTTTGCAATCCGTTCATCTTTCCATTAGTTTTCGGATTTTTTTTCCAACTTTACTTTCTTCCGCTTTCACCAGGGAAGATGTTCGCTGATCACCTCATTATTTTTAAGTATAATAGGAAAGCGGTCACCGCCTCGCGTATTCTAATGTACACTCCAAGTGAAATCTAAATAAATTGTTGGATTACATGTTGTTATATCAATTGATGAAAAGATTTCATTTGCTGGATTAATGTGTGTTGGTGTTTTTTAAAGAAGGCAAAAATCGTTGTCAGTAATAATTTTTTCTGTAACTCTCCTTTTTTATTTGTTTCCTAACATCCCCAAATGATATTATCATTATTAAAGTCCCCCTGAAGATTTTGGGTTATTGATGTCTGTTTCCCAGCTTATTTTTGTCAATCGGCTCAAGTGGTGGGATATAAAAAGAACTGAGGTTAATTCTATTGTGTCCTGTGACTTTCACTGCAATTGCTTTTAGTTGAGTTTTTGCATTAGTTTTATGTCCTTTGTTGTCAACATGGATACCCTTTCTGAAGCCCGGATGTTATTGTTGTCGATTTGGTTGTAGTGTTAATAGTTTTTTTTTTTTTTATATTGAAATTATTTTCTTTTAAGAATGTTTCTTGGAGACAGATAACAATGTGTAGTCATTAGCAGTATAAACTCAGTATAATTTGTTTTCAGTCTACAGTTGTTTTATTGATATATTCGGTATCCCACTTTGATTTTTCTTCGGATTTTATACATTTCTAGATAATATGGGTTAGGATTGGTTTAGTTTTTTAAATCAAGTAGGTAGTTTTTGTTTGATTATTGATTGTTATATATTCTCTCTGGTTCGTCAAGATGATTTGATTTTTGTTTAGGATTTTAACTCTGATTTGAACTATCCACCATTCATTCAAGTGTCTGAAATCAGTTCTTGTGGGTGTTTAATTAGTCTGTGTTCGTAGTTTTTTGATTGGTTATTCTAGTTTTTTTTTATCGATTTGGTTGGTGGGTGGATAGATGGACTTCTTGATTGGTGGGCTGATAGATGTTCTTCTTTGTTGGTTGACAGATAGTTGGTCTTCTTAATTGGTGGGTGGATAGATGGACTTCTTGGTTGGTGGGAGGAATGATGGTCTTCTTATTTGGTGGGTGGATAGGTGGTCTTCTTGGTTGGTGGGCGGAAATATAGTCTTTTTGATTAGTGGGCAGATAAATGGCTTTCTTGGTTGGTGGGTGGATAGGTGGGCTCCTTGGCGGGTGGGCGGAGAGGTCGTCTTCTGGGTCGGTGGGCAGATAGATGGTTTTCTAGGTCGGTGAGCAGATAGGAGGTCTTCTTGGTTTGTGGATTTGATGCCATGTGTAAATATCTGTACAGTTATTCCTTTTATCTAATTTCTGGTTTTCTTTAATTGTTTTGTGGTAAATGTAATTTTTAGAACGATTCTGTAACTTTGGCTAAGCGTCTGGAACGAGTCGGACTAGTTCTTCAATAAGAGCTTTGTATTTGTTCAATTATTTATTGTTGTTGACTGGGATCTTTCTCCGTGGCACAGTATAGTACATATTTTTTTCATCAAAAGAAAATCTGAATATGAACACAGGTAAAAAAAAATCATACACTTTAGTAGTAATTCTAGTCAAAATAAGAACATTAAGTTTATAAGTCCCAAAAATTCACTCTGAATTGTACAGCAGGACACATGGCGTAACGGTTCCCTAAGCTTCTAAGGAGACAAACCTCTGGAGGTTGCAGGTTCCATCCTCACTACAGACGAGTAACAATACAGGAATACTTATCAGTTGTACCCGGTTATGGCTAACGGAATCAGAACAGGCGACCCCCGTGGTTTCAATAAAGGACGTAGTTCGAAGTTCCGTGAAGGTTCCCGAGTTCGACAAACACCTGAAGAAGGCTGGAGAACATATCAACCGAAACGTTGTGGAAATAACAATAAAGATGAAGACAATAGTCCAAAAACCCTTAATGATAAAAAATATCTAGCTCCGTCTCTGAAATTTAGACAACTAATTTTTTTCCATGTTTGGTTAAATCATTTTTCGAGCTTCAAAGAATGTTATACTACTGTTCTTCTTGGAGAATGGCTTTGGCATTAAATAGCCTACAAAGGTTGATATGCCATTAAACAAAGAAACCAAACCAACCAAAGACTGTTATATTTCTTCCGTATTTTACCTCCATGATTTCACTTTCTCTTTTATAAATTCTTCAAGAACCTGAAAATAATGGAGAGTTTTCTTGTCAGTTTGATCATTTGGCTTCGTTAAAGCAATCTTCTTCCCTGCAATTTCAGCTTCTTTAGCCACATCTTCAATATGTCCATGCAGATTTCTGTGTCGTGACCAAGCATTTGTTTGTAAAAAACTTATTTTTCTATCAAGAAAGGGGACAGTTTCGATAGAAGTGTATCCTCTAAAGATTCTATTAATATTTATCTTGAAAATTGTTTGGATCTTTTTCATTCTCAGAATCAGATTCGAAAAAGCTTCGTTAGGGTTTTTGTTAGCCATCTGTTTTATTTGTTTGTTTTTATTACTGGTCCTATGCTTCATCACAATTTCGGAGTCCGACCTTACCAACTTGGCTGAGACGGTAATCCACAAACAGTATATTCGAATCGGCAGTAAAATTCTAAGCAAGGAAATTGACTATTCAATTTCCGGATCAAAGATTGCTCTGCTACCGCTAACGCGTCCTCAAGTTTTACAGGTCGTCACCTAGGGCCAATAGATGGCCTCGTTGGTGGGGGTCTTAACATTTTGCAGGGGTTCAATCAGCGTATTCTCCCGCCTCAGCATACAGGGCATGATTAATTAGTTGACTTTTGGGAGATTTCTGTATTACTTATAAAAAGAATCACGTCTCCTTTTTGTTTAAAAATAAATTTCCGAAATAAGTTTGAAAAAAAGATGCCTATGCTTTTCCTTCATGAGTTTCTCACTTAATAAACTTAATAATCTACCTATCTATCAATCTCTTTCGCTTCTTTCTTTCTTTCTTTCTTTCTTTCTTAGTTAAAAGCGATAAGCGTTTGATGTGAAGATTTATCGTTTCGACTTCTATTTTTTGCTTTTTGATAATTAAATTAATTTTCTTGTTTTTTCACTCACTTCTCTTCTTCAAAATTCACCCCCAATGACTCAGGAGCGGAAAAATCGTGCAAATGAGGAAGTTATTGGGATTTTGGATTTCTCTGTATCAAGCTACGTCCTTAAGGCACACAAATGATGCTGCCTGAATTGTAGAAGTCTATTTCTTAAAAAGAGGCACCAGATTCTTTTAGAGAACAAACGTATATATATATATATATATATTCAAGTTAATCTGATGGACTCTCTCTCTCTCTCTCTCTCTCTCTCTCTGCATCTCTCTTTTTCTCTTGACGTCCATACATATCACCCATAGCTCCTACCAGATTCTATTGACTTCATCGAGTATCCCCAGATGTATGAAAGCCCTTGCTAGTCACCCAGGTTGGTGTGTTCACGTGAAGGAGTTCATTAAAGAAAGTCCCTTGTGGTATCGTTCTTACTTTTTCAGGTGTTTTCAGCTTGTCTTGTTCGTCTTGTTTTACCAGTTGTTTGCTGTTTTATTTTCTTGCGTCTGAGGCGTCCCCATTGGAAGAATGCCGACTGGCCCGAAGGTATTTTTGGATTTTGCCGGACACGTGTGGGCTGCGGCCCTGCATCCGGACCAACTTTAAAAAAGGCCTTGTGCAGTACTTGTCCGGTGGTGGGATGGAGAACAAATAAAATTCGTCTGTCTTGGATGGATTGTGAGATGGAAGGTAAGTGGAAAGACAGTTGATATTTTCTTATTAGCTTCTTCCTAGATTTGTTTATAATGATTCGGATCCTTTTTGAGTAGTTCTCTGAGCATTTCGTTAGAGTCCATGGGGCACATCCATTGAATAGTACTGACACAGCAACCTCTTAAAGCAATCTCATTTAATTTCATAGATTGAATTACCATGACCAGAAATTCTGGCTAGCACTGTACGTGACATACGAAACCACTGGAGATCGAACCAGTGACCACAGAATCGATTTCCAGTAGGAGAGATCATTGTATACACTGTTGATGAGAACTGAAAAGATTGAAATAGCTGGTCATTGGTTCTGAATGTCACGCGCATGGCTTGCCGATTTTCTTATCATGATAATTCATTTTATAATATATAATACCTCTATTTAAAAGAAAAATGTATGTCTATTTCTGTGCCCATGAGGTTAAGATTACGCAGCTGCCTATTTCCAATATTCTTGGGAAGACATAGCCCTGGAGGTGACTGTGTCCTTTGTAAGAGTACGGATGTAACTACAAGACACATCAGGTTGATTGACCTCGCATTTACCATGACTTGTTAATTTGTCATTATTTTCGTGCGATGTGGACTAGCATCTCAGTGGTAGAGTTTCTGCTCCACATTTTGTTGTTAGTGGTTTGCTTTCCATTGGAAGAGATCACGATGTACACTGCTGTTGGGACCTAATAAGGTCGAAACAGCTGTCCAATAGTTCCATATGCCATGTGCAGCGCTTGCCAGATTTTATGGTCTTGGTAATTCAATATATAATTCCTCTACTTAAAAATAAAAAAAATGTATGTCATTTAATTTTATCTGAGAGATAAGACTTCCATATGATCTGCAATCTGTCAGTAACAGTTCACGCCCTCCATATGTGTATGGTGACATGGCTTTCTGCCGATGTATATTATCAGGTCAACTAATTTAAGAGGTTTGCCACTTAAAATGAAGACGGATCATTCTTGATTAAAATACATGAACACTAATTAATATAGTTAATATCATTTGCTATATCTATAAAAACTAAATTACTGAATATCAGTGATAAAGCATTTACACATCTATTAAAGTTGTAATGGTTATCGTCATAGGAAATAGACACGGCGACACGAGTTCAAATCCTGGACGAAACTGCATTTCACATAGCACTAATACCCTTGGGAAAGATATGAATCCAGTTATTCTATTTACCCAATCCCCTCCGCTCGGGCAGGATATGACACAAGGTCAATTTTTAAGCGGGGTTTAACAGGTTTGAATTCAGAGTTTTCCTTCTCCTAGACTAGTTGCCTTAGCAAGGCTGAAGAACCCAGTCTGTCCTACTATTTACCCAGAGCTAGAGGGAGAATAATTGGATTCATACTTTTCCCAAGGGTATTAGTGAATGTGAAATGTAATCATTCTCGTCCGGGATTTGAACTCGCATCGCCGTGTCCAATTCCTAGGACGATAGCCAATACACCACGGGCACCTCCTTTTTTTTCATGAATCCAGTTATTCTCCCTCCAGCTATGGGTAAATAGTTGGGCAGACTAGGTTCTTCAACCTTGGTGAGGCAACTAGTCTAGGAGAAGGAAAACTCTGATTTCAGACCTGTTAAACTCCGCTTAAAAATTGACCTTGTTTCATATCCTGCCCGAGCGGAGGGGTTGATAAATATAAATAAAGTTCACGAACGTAATCGAAGGCCCGATGAATCGCTTTTCAATAGCTACAACACCGAGGTGTACGGGAGGGCGATACTCCTTTCCCTTGATTGCTCCACTTTTGTCTTGATACGTACCTTGTAATGTTTAGTATTAAGTGAGGATATATCAAGTACCATTTTTTGAGTCTTTGGTATGATTCGACTTGGGATTGAACTCTGGTCACTCGGGCCATTTGAGATCGCATAAACATAGAATCAACGGCACATGATGATCGTCAGTTTCTCACCCTAACGATTATCACACACACACACACACACACACACACACACACACACACACGTATATATATATATATATATATATACTTTACTGTAAATAGGTACGCAATAAATTTTTCTTAGTTTTTTTGAATAAAAATAACCTAACAAAAAATTCTCTTGGAAACATAACTATTTCAAAATATTTGTTTTTTTCTCTTATTGGACAAACAATAATCATATCTATCTATCTATCTATCTATGAGGTTAGTCAAGAAAGTTCTACTCCTCATTCACTATTGTCAAACATTTAGTCGAGGCAGCACACTACCTTAATTTATAAAACTAGAAGAATATATTCAGATTTTTATCTTAATTTCAAAAAAGGTTGAACCTCTAAAAAGGTAAGAAGTGTGTGATGAATCTAAAATCTGAATGAGGATCAAAACCTCTCGAACAATACTTGTTTAATTTTCTGTATCGAGAAACAAAGTGCTTGATATCGGCTATTGAGGTTTTGGCCATTTAGGTTTTCACAGCGTATACACAGACTTACCGCACACAGTTGAATCTGTGTCACGGCTATTCAATTCTTACATCCACACACACACACACACACACTGATGATTTGCCATTACTGTTATAGCAGTAATCGTGAACGATACTACTAAGCTTGTATTTCTGTCTATCTGTTTCTAATTTCTATCGAGATAGTGATTATGTCACGGAATTTCTTCTATATGGTGGGAACTGAAAATAATATATATATATATATATATATATATATATATCTTCATCATCATCATCATGTTGCGCCGCCAGCACGGATATCCCTGACCCTCTCTCGCCACTTCTCCCTATCATTCATCGTCTCCGGCAGGTCTTCTGGGTTACATCCTGTGTCCTCACATAGTTGCTGTATATAAGTTCGTGCTGGTCGTCCTGCTTTTGCACATCCATATGTGGGGGTCCACAGGAGTAAATCGCTTATGAGCTCGTCCTTGCTTCTCCAGCTGTGTCCCGCGTGTCTGGTTCGTCTAACTTGTATAGTTTTCGTGATGGGGGGCAAGTGTCCGTATAGTTGGTGTCTCGTGGGGTGTTGTCGCCAGGACATCCCACCGTACAAGCACGTTCCAACAGGAATTCCATTGTTTAAGCAGGTTTTAACCGGTTTGAATTCAGAGTTTCTCTTCTAGTTCGGTGGCTATACAAAAATTAATGAGACAAGCCTGCCCTATTATTTACCCATAGCTATAAAAGAATAATTCGATGCATACATTTCCCACGTGTATTAATGTTATGGGAAATGCAAACAGCTAAATATATATTGAAAACGTATATATATATACATATATATATATTGATGAAACGGGGTATACGGGGCTTTATCTAGAAGAAGACATCTCCACTCTTAATGGCTGTTCTCTGAAATTAGTGTACAAGCTCACGTATCTTGGTAGCAGCCTCTCATCTAGTGAAAGTGATATCAACATGTGTCATGCAAAGGCATAGACTGCTATCGATAGGCTATGGATCATATGGAAATCTGACCTATCCGATAAAATAAAACGGGCAGTGTTCCAAACAGCGGTTGTGACAGTACCCAATAAGACGCTGACAAAACGTATAATGAAAAAAGCTAGACCGTAATTGCACCAGAATGCTACAAGCGATATCGAACAAATTCTGTGAGCAAACTATAGCTATACGGCTATTTTTTCTTCTTAAACAAGTCCTGGCGACAACACCCCACAAAGCACCAACTACACGGCCACCTGCCTCCCATCACGAAAAGTATCCAAGTTAGACGAACCAGACATGCAGAGCACAGCTGGAGAAGCAAGGATGTACTCCTATGGACCCCTACATATGGCCGAGCAAAAGCAGGACGACCAGCTTGAACATAAATACAGCAGCTTTGTGAGGATACGGGATGTAGCCCAGAGGACCTGCCAGAGGCGATGAACGATAGGGATAAGTGGTGAGAGAGAGTCAAGGATTTCCGTGCTAGCGGCATGACATGATGATGATGATGGACCTCTTCACATGGAAGTGTCAATGTTGTCTGACCAACAAGAACCTTTCTATAAAAGCTCTGTGTAGACATACGATGTAGTCTAGAAGACCTCCCGGAAGCAATGAACGATAGGGACGAATGACGAAAGCAAGTCAAGGAAACCCGTGCAAGTAGTGCGATATGATGATGATGATGATGTACATACGTATATATATATATATATAGAAACATATTCTAAAGATATATATATATATATATATATATATATATATATATATATATTGTCATCCACAGACAGATCTGTTTTGTTCTATCAGAACTCTTCAGTGTGGCTAGACAGGCTAGATTCCCGAAGCTTGAATCGAAACCCGGTTGACTCAAACGCCAATCCACAATTCTACCACTCAGCCACAATGAAACTAGCGCAAGCGAAGGAAATTTAAACGCTTATGTATCACATTTGTTTCTGTTTACATATATCTGCTTAACAGCAACCGAGAGCTCGATTCATATGACGTGCCTTGCATTACGCTTGTGGCAACTATTTACTTCCCTCTTAGTGAGCTTAACCCTACAGGGGTAGGGGAGCATATATATATGTAATAAAGAAATATATTTATTTGTTATGTTAAATATGTATGATAGAAATAAGTGGAAATTTGGATAAATGAAACGCTTAAAACCGGTTTTGAGGCGCGATATTTCGTTCTTTTCTATCTTTTTTAAAAGTTCTTTAAAGTGTTTGATTCATCGAAATTTCCACATGTTTCTATCGTATTGTCAGATTTACCACAATCTATCATTTCAACATATATATATATATATATATATATATATATATTATCATCATCATGTCGTGCTGGTAGGACGGATATCCCTGACCCTCTCTCGACACTTTTCCCTATCGTGCATCGCTGGAAGGTCTTTTGGACTACCTCCCGTATCCTCACATCGTTGTATATTCGTGCTGCTCGTCCTGCTTTTGCTCGGCCATATGTGGGGGTCCATAAGAGTACATCACTTATGAGTTCATCTCTGCTTCTCCAGCAGTGTCCTGTATGTCTGGTTCGTCTAACTTGAATAGTTTTCGTGATAGGAAGCAGGTGGCCGTACAGTTGGTGTCTTGTGGGGTGTTGCCGCAAGAATTGTTCAAGATTGCTCATAGCCTTCTTGTGTAATTGCCGTCTTGCTTCTTCTCCAGCCGTTTTGTTAGAGTCCTAATATATATATATATATATATATATATATATATATATATTCCAACAGTAAAAGCTAGTTTTAATTTTCATGGTAATATATATATGCACACACACACACACACACACACACACACACACACACACACATATATATACATATATTCCAACAGTAAAAGCTAGCTGGAATTTTCTTGGTAATATATATATCTATATATACATATATAAATATATATATGCGTGTGTGTGTGTGTGTATACACACACTACACACACACATACACACACAAGCATATATATATATATATATATATTCCAACAGTAAAAGCTAGCTTTAATTTTCTTGGTAATATATATATATATATATATGTGTACACCCCCCCACACACACTCATACAAATATATATATATATATATATATATATATATATATATATATATATATATATATTATCAAGAAAATTAAAGCTAGCTTTTACTGTTGGAATACGGTCATTATATTACAGAAATATATTGAATTAGTTAAGCTAGATGATCGTTCAGTTTTCAAATTGGAATAAGTAACGACAAGGACAACTTAGACTGTCATTTCCTTCAATGATGCTTGGTTAGTTTTATATCTTGTGCATTCTGTCAGTTAAGAAAGGCGAAGATCACATTGGAAATCAACGTATCTGCTTATAAGTGTATATTTTATTTGGGCTCTTTGATCATGCGTCTACATAATGGCGTGTTTGTGTATTTCTATGATAAACTGAAGACAGAGAGTAAAATGAAAGCGGAAAAACAGAGAAAAGAAAGTTGAGATAGAAAGACAAAAGGAAAAGAAAGAAAAAGAGAAAGGAGAGAAAATTTAAAGAAGGTTGACTAGAGAAAAATAAGATGAGAGAAAGAGAAAAAAAGGTCATAAGAGCGAAAAAGAAAGTTGAGACTGAGAGAAAAAGGAAAAAAGGTGACAATTGAAGATAAAAGTGAAGAAGAGGAAAACAATGGTTATTAGAAAGAAAGGAGCCTATGGATGTGTCTTGAGAGAGAGAGAGAGAGAGAGAGAGAGAGAGAGAGAGAGAGAGAGAGTGTGTGTGCGTGGGTGGGTGAGAGAGAGAGAGAGAAAGAGACGGACAGAGAAAGAGAAAGATAGCGAAGATAGAAGGAGAGAAGATGTGATTGAGTGAAAGAAAATAGAGATTAAAATAGTTTGGAGGAGAAGAGAGATGAAAGAAAAACCCCAAGAGAGAATGAGATTTTTGCGGGAAATAAAAGAAAGAAGGGGAAATTGTGAGAAAAAGAAGATGATATTGAGTGAGAGAAAGAAAGAAAAAGAAGTGATTGGAGGAAGAGAGAGAGAGAAGACAAAAATGAGATTGTGACGGAAAATGAGAGAAAAAAGGGAAAATTGGGAGAGAGAGAGAGAAAGAGAAGAAGAAGAAGAAGAAGAAGAAGAAGAAGAAGAAGAAGAAGAAGAAGAAGAAGAAGAAGAAGAAGTCTACTGTTCAGGCAGTTACCTGCCATAACAGGAACTATCTGTTACTAAGATATGAGAAACGGGTGCATTAGAAAATAACGATTTATAACTCCACTTTTACAATTTATACATTCATATATATATAATCCCCAACCGTCTCTCGACTTCTCGCCACCTTTTATTACACATCGCTGCATATATATTCATGAAAAACTCCTCAAATCTTCTACACGACTCATGTACCATCATACACACCCACACACATACACACACAAACTAACAAACATATACACAACCAAACAAAACAATACGTACATATAATCCACACACACACACACACACACACACATGCAAAGACCTACGCTCAATTCTAACGCAAATGTTCTTACTATTTCTCTTCGATTTTTTTTATTTCTCCAAAATCCTGCTTTTTCTGTTTGATGATTGTCGTAATTAAACAGCATAAAACCAGTTGTCGCTTATAAGAATCTATGCTATAAAATATACATAATAACTAATATATATTGTGACGGCAAATTAAAATAAAAAGATCCCCGGATGAGCAACTATTTAAAAGCGTATGGGAACGGATGCATTTAAATATTGTTATCACCAAACGGGGAATTTATTTTTTTGCACGTGTGAAGACGGGGCGGTCTGGCACTAGATCCTTCGTAGAATAAGTCCTTGTTCAGAGTCCTTTCTCGGACATATAGGAACTGGCATATTATGTGGGGGTTAATTTATGGCTAGACTGACCGCCGTTGGCAAGGGGTTTCCACATTTCACACTACACACACACACCCACCAAGGCCACTAGTTCTTCCACCCCCAGAACAATGGAAGATATGGACCTCTAGGTTTAGATGTAATAATATTAATTATAGTAGTCGACAACTCCGGTTTCCCGTGTAATATTTTTAAAGGAATTCATAGGACAATTTAAGCGAGAATAACATAAGGCGAATAGAAGCTGAAAAAGAAACATGAAATAGCAACTTGACAAACAGACGACACAAATGAACAACTTCAACACGTGGGAACATTAAAATATGTGAATATTTTTACTACACACGCGGATACACATATTCAACGCGTCGGCTATATTTTTAACGGATAGTACATAAACAAAAATGTCTTTCTTCTTTTCTTTTCTTTCTTCTTTAGTCTTTCTTCAAATTGAGAGAGAGAGAGAGAGAGAGAGTATATAATTGGATATAGGGAGAAACAGTCTTAAAGTTTACTTATCTTTACGACGACCTTCGTTTAGAGATTATTTTCATTTTTATGGGTTGACGGAATTTATTTATGTTATATTCAGTTCTGGCTTGAAGGTATGGGTTTCGCTTGACCAAGATACTTTCCATCTTCCCCCGGTGATTTCGGCGGTAGTTTCAATATCTCTTATCACTTCAACTACTGTTCCGCACATCCCAGTTTTGATGCTTCACTCGGAGTTTGGCATTAGATCCATTCACCACGACCTCTGTCCCAAAAACTGGATTTGTTACTTGAGGAATTGACCTACATTATCTCTCTTAACGGTCATTCTTTGACGGCTTGCTAATTCAAACACGAGGGATAGTAGAAATTCCTGATTTCTCTTCTCTCAGTGGGAGACCACGAGACAATATTCATTTATTATTTTATTATATAATAGCTATATCGCAGATATTGAGCACTCTCCAAGGTATTCCGCATTTGTTCTGACGCTAACCCGCTAAGTGAAATAGTGGCAGGCATATACTGTTGTGATATATATATATATATATATATATATATATATATATATATATATATGTGTGTGTGTGTGTGTGTGTGTGTGTGTGTGTGAGAAAGAGAGATAGCGAATTGTATATATATATATATAATTCGAAAGCGAATAGTTTATATATATATATATATATATATACAAACAGGATAAGGCATTAAATAACCGACAAGAGCTGATGTGCAATAAACCACCCGACAGAATGAAACCAACGAGCTTTATTAAACAATCCATAATCTAATAAAGTTGGCGACCGTAGTCGAGGGTGACCTGAAGGCTCCCTTTTCAATCGCGACTAAACCAAGATGTTGGGGAGAGTGCAACTCCATTCCCTGGATTGCTCCACTTTACACTTGCTTCGTACTTTATAATACTGTGTGTTAAGCATAGAGGTATCAAGTGGCGGTGTTAAAGTCTTTGGTGTGACCCGACCTGGGATTGAACCCCAGTCTCGCACACTATTGGCAAACACTCTACCCCATAGGCCAATGAGCCGGGAGATCATCAAAATTAGCCCACTTTGGCCGATATGTACTACAGGAACACTCTCCTCCTCCCAACCACTTTATCATAAAAATTCTTTTTTCGGAATAACATCGATAAAAAAAACAAAATTTTAGATTATAAACAGTTTTTTTAAGTAAAAGTTCTCAGTTTTATTCTTCGAAGTTGGGATAAGTTTACTACGCTACTTATACTTCAGAAAGAACACATCTTAGACAGTTTTCCAACAGTATGGGAAGCGTACTGTTGGAAAACCGTCTAAGATGTTTTTGTCCCGGGCTACTTTGGCGCCTTCGGTCCTTCTGCATTTTCACTGCACAAATATCTCGGCAGTATACATATCATTGCATATTTGTTTGGTTAGTCATTCAAAGCAGGACCAACGTTTTGTGCTGTAAAGAAAGAAATCCGCAGAAAAAGAAATACTCAAACTCGAATGTAAGGGAATAAAATATAGCAGTCGTTTATTATTCAGTTATGATCGCTGCAACTCGAAAAGTTCATTTTAGATGCGTGCTTCTTCTCCCTTCCTCTTGGTGGTGACGGGGTGCGGGTGAGAGCTGGCTGTTTGACACATGCCTGTCATAGCAGACTGGGTAGGACAGATAGGGGCCTCGGGACCTTTGACTCGCCTGTTTTGAAAGCTGCCTTCAACTCTCTCAAAATCTCGTTGGTTGTTTTCTTATATAGAGATTTTGGAGAACAAATCAAAGATCCTCGAATGTTCGATGTCACTGGTGAAACACGTGATAATACATCTGTGATTATTTTAAAATCACGTCTAACTTTGCAGGTCATCTGTCCGCACGCGCTAGTCTCGTGACGCCTTCACTGATTGACGACAGCGCCCGTCCGTAATATTACACTTGAACATACTGTAAAAATTGTTATTACTAGACTTATTCGCAATTTTTACTCTTGAAAAGTCTGTTGAAGTGGTTGCTATTTTCACAAGTAAATAGTTTGGTTAACACCGACGAAAAGAATATTTTTTAAAATGGTGTATTCTTTGAGTTAAAAGTGTTGTTGTAAAATGACCCTTCTAAAGATTAAGCGGGCAACTTTTCCTTAAAAGTTTGTTTATATTCTGAACGTTTGGTCCGAGATAGATTTTATTCCGAAGAATAAAAAGAGTTGTTTGAAATGGAACCGTTTTTCAATGCAAACTTAACTATTTGGAATAGAAATGTGACATTTAACTGTGTGTAAACAACTGAATTGTTTGAATTATAACTGTTTGACTAAACTGAATAGATTAAAATAGACATGTTTTGACAATTAAACTGTGTGCTTATGTTTTATTTGTTAGAAATCATCATCATCATCATCATGTCGCGCTATTAGCACGGATATTTCTGACCCTCTCTCGCCACCCCTCCCTATCGTACATTGCTCTTGGCAGGTCCTCAGAGCTACATCCGGTATCGACACAGAGCTGCTGTATGAAGGTTCAAACTGGACGTCCTGCCTTTGCTGGTCCATGTGAAGGGGTCCACAGTAGTACATCACTTACAAGCTCGTCCCTAATTCTCCAGTATTGTCTGCACGTCTGTTTCGTCTCATTTTGATAGTTTTCGTGATGGGTGGTAGGTGGCCGCTCAGCTGCAGTTTTGTGGGGTGCTGTCTCCAGGACTTATTTATATGGAAATGGATTTGGCATTAAATAACCTACAAATGTTGATATGCCATAAAAACCCAAACCAAAAGACAACCCCACGTTTTGAAATGATAAAGATTGCTCTTAAATAAAATTAATGTCTGAGGTTAATTTATGTGTCATGATAGCGTTTTTCTTCTTGTATATTACATTATATACCTTATGTAATCTATGGGAAGATTTGCCATTAATAAGGCGAAGTCAATAACTAATTTTGCTAAAGCCTACCCTGACAACAAAACAAACAGTCAGATATTGTTCATTGAATGTACATCATTTATGCAAGTGAGACAAGAGAAATTATAATTCTGTTCGTGTGATTAACTTTCAAACTTTCGAACTTCTCCTCTTGGTCAGGCTTCTTTTGTCTAATGACATATCAACGTTCATGGGTTACTTAATGCCAAACTCATCATTGTAGAAGAACGGTTGCAGGGAATGAGAGAGTTCATATCTTTCCCAAGGGTAAGTGTCCGAAAGTGAACGAAATACCGCGACTGAAGTTCGAACTCGTTTATAATGTGGTCATAATTAAGCTTGTTAACCCCTATCTTCTCAGGGAATAAAGGTTGTGTGCACGCGTACCCCTCCACACACACACACACACATATATATATATATGTACATATGTATGTATACCTTAAACGCTGAATATGTTTTTGAACTGTAAAAATTGTACAAAATGAATTAGATGCAAAAGATTTAAAATAGAATTATATATATATATATATATATACATATATATATAATTTATTACACGTATTCTATAATTCTGACGGTGTAAAAAAAAACAGATGATTCAATTCGTAAATAAAAAAAAATATTACGCAAATTAATATCTGGGAAAAATTCAGTATAAACAAAAAAAGATTAAAAACATTCATACTGTTTGAACAGTACGAATGTATATATATATATATATATATATATATATATTGTGACGAGGAAATATGACACCATTATACATTTTCCGAGTTATGGGTGAAGGAAGTGCGACTCTCTGACCGTCAGCAGACGATAGTAGTAATCAAGAATTACAGAAAGGTAGAGGTGGGAGAGGCTGTCTCTTTTTAACCTGCTCTATTATTACAAGGTGATATGGCCATGGGAAAACCTCACACCCTATTAGCCATGTATGTGTCAGCTGAGAGGCAGACCTGCTACAACGATTGGTATTGAGGGAAAAACTACCAAAAGTCAACACGTAGTAATTTTTCAAACTACGGAAATAAGTTAGTTGCCATGTAGTCGTCAAAGTCGTGAAGACGCATAAGGAGTTGCCTTTTGTTCGTTGAAAAATCAAGAACATAATTTGGGATATGAAAGAAACCCAAATTCCAAAATAATGCCACGCAGAGAACCATGAAAGAAAAAAAATTCTTTGAATGAATTCAAACTCCGAGTTATGGTAAGCCTCGTCAAACGAATACCAAAAGAAAAGACTTGTCTACGAGAAAAGGAATAATAATTAATCCTAGTCTAAACTGAAATAAAACGTGTATCCTCCTACCAACTTGTTATGGAAACCCAATAACGAAAGAAAAAAGAGTAGAGAATAAACTCCACAAAACTCCAAGTAAGTGAACAAACAATTTAAGTATATTCAATGTTATCCTGCTGCATTCATACTGAAATGATAAACTTGATATTTGGAGCTTGAGCTCTGCCATTAAACCCCATAGTCTGAAGGGAAGTGGACCGTGTCTACCGTTGTCGAACTACATTCTCCCCTTCCGCCATTAACATATATTTTATGGTAGACTCATTTATGGGGGCTTAGTCCGGCCTACGGATATTTCAGTGGAGGCTACTCCGAGCTAGGGAAAGACTTTCTCGCTCCTGACTTTTACCTGAATAATTTTTTGTCTTTGTTTCTTTCTTTTATTCAATAAAAGAATATTGTTAATTATTTTGTTAACCCAAACACGGCAGTTCAGAGTCCTTTCTTATTGTGAAGAATTGTATTTGTTGAAGACCTTGTATTTCATTGGAAAAGATAGCCAGTTAGCCGTGTTGACTTTTCATTATTCACCTATAACTCGCCAAGTGGCTTTAAAATGTGGTTCAAATAGGGAGATAGTGATATCAGTAACATTAAATTGCGTTTTGCAAACCACGGCCAATGTTTGTGCCTTGCGTTAACTTGTGGATTTGGCGGGAACGAACGGCACATTGCAAGCCCGCTGGCACATGGTGGCGTAACAATATATATATATATATATATATATATATATATATATATATATATATATATATATTCATGTATATATATATATATATATACATTTGATATAGATTGCATTGTTTTCCGCACTGTGTTCATCATTCGAGTTGGACAATAAATAGACAAAAACAACATAAATTAGTCACTCAATATTTAGTTGACTTAACGACTCATTAGCTCTTGTTAATTTATTTAATGCTTCATCCAGCCTTTATTTACCAGTATATAGCTTCAAGTAACTATTCTAATCTAATAAAAAATATGTATTTGCACACAATTTTATTGTACACAGTATTCCGATCGAATAATAATCGAGAGTGGCTTTTAAAATATTCATATATTTTTCGCTTTTAATGTAAATATATATTTATATTATTTATAAGATTCTTTTTGTAAACCGAGCAAATTAAAAATATCAAGTTAAAATGCGAAAGAAAAATTTAAAATAAAGGAATTTAAAAATTTAATTGAGAGGTTTATAATTTCCATAAAAAGAAATTTTCAGTAGTTGGATAATATCAAGGAATTCAAATGACATTCCCATTCGCTTGCTTTATCTACATGACTTCTTTTTCAATGGTTATTTAAAGGAGCAACTTAATGTGAATAAGCCTAAAACATTGCAACAACCTAAGAATAATATTCATGCAGATATAAGAGGATTAACAACAGGAACCTTGAGCAAAGTTATGCAAAGTGTTCGAATTAGGTTGCCACTTTGTATCCGTGAACATTGAAGGCCATCTACCAGAGATCATTTTTCACCATTAGTGAAAAATATATTTCCTTCAGATATGATTTATGACTCAAAAGATAAAATGATTACATTTTTTCTGAATTAGTCTTTTATAGGCTACCCTCCTATTATCAAACTGATCGGTTTAAGCGTTAATCAGACCCTAAGAGTAATTAACACACCAGATTAGAGAAGAGTAACAGCTCGAAAGAGATTACTCCTGCCGACGTGGCTCAAAATAAGTATCCCCCGCATCTGATAGTGAGGCTACTCTTCTTGAACTCTGGGAAGTGTAGAGTACGCATTCATTATTTTTACTCACAAGTCAATACTAGCCAGAGAGTTTTTACCTTCTATGGTCTCATCTAAGTGACAAATAAATTTGTTTGAGATGGTGTTTAATTCATTCTGAACAATATTGGAACTTAGGTTTGTTTAGGTTCGTATTGGTTTTATGGGATATCAACTATTCTAGGTTATTTAATGCCAATTACTTTATTATACATATATATTAAATATATGTTTTCTAAACGCATTTGTAGATAACATTTTCAAACGAGCCTGAGTTCATTTTTTTTCACATTGTTAAATAGTGTCACTTATTTCTATTTAATTCAAACAATTCTTTTTATTAATAATCCCTAACTATTCAATTAAACATAAGTAATTTATTTACACAGTTAAATGTAAAACAGTTCTATTTCAAACGATTCAGTTTAGCATAAATACAGTTGAAATGTCAAACAGTTCTATTTGACCCACAGATACGACCCTCTCAGGTGCTACCACTCCTGGGCAGAGTGCACCTGCGAGTAATGGAAATGAAAAAGTACTCCGCATTCCCCAAATCTTCAGTATTACTGATGCCTCACCATCAGATCGTTTTGTGTCATATCCAGGACACTCGTTGAGAGAGTCTTACCCAATATGTAATATAATGGCCGAGAGATTTCGTTTTATACATCTTGCCTTTGGGTTTAGTTAGGCTGAGAACTTTTCGGCTCAGCACATGGGTTAGTTAGGTGCAAACTTGAGCAAAGATGTTGACGCGCGTGCGGGGAGGATGTGTCGTTCACAGCTGTCAAAATAAAAATCCCAGAGAAAGGATGTGACCCGGGATGTGAATGACGTCATGCGCTGGAAGCGTGCGCGGTGGATTTTGGGAAATTTGAAAAAGTCAGTAGTTGAGAACTAGACTCCGAACGGGAAGGGTCGAACTATTATATAACTCGGTGAACAGGAAGTTCAGACCAGTTGGAGAGAAGATACTGGAATGAGGAACATGTCCCAGAGAGGCTGTGCCTCCAGGCCCCCGGTTGAGCAGCTCAGGAGAACGGGAAAGAAACACTGTTATGGCCATAAGAGTTGGGGTCAATATGTTACAGTTCTGTTCGGTCTCCAACTCCCTCTCACACACAACCCTTTCAAATAAAGTGAGAGGTATATTTTTATAAAGAACTGTGTCCGCTCGTCTTCATTGTGTCGTCGTTATGATTCTGCATACAGATACATCTGCATATGAGTATACAACAAATATTGGAACTTACAAAATTGATACTGCAGCGAAGAATGAAATTGTTACCTCTTAAAATGATTGTCGATTAGATTAGTATCTTTAGCCTTTAAAAAACTGATGTTGTAAAAGATATTTCACTGTTTTGAGAATCACATGTACCTGTAAGTGCTTCTTGTGACACGTTTAAAGGTCATATGTAGCTCTCAAACTGCATTTAAAATAAAGGATAACATTTGGTGAAAACGTGTGAGTAGAGAGCCATGAATTGCCTTGAAGAGTGAAAAGCTTAATACATTTAATTGCTAGCAAATAATTTGTGTTAGATTGGAATATTTGGAAGCATATAAATGTGTAGATATTATTTTTTTTATTAAATAAGGATAATTACACAAAACCAGATAAATACTCGGAAATTATCAATATTAAATAGAAATAGTTAATTGAACTTGAATATAAATTAACTGATTTTTATTGTTAAATAGAATGTTACTTGAAAAAAACATAAATGTGCACAAATGAATTCTATTAAGAACAGTTAATTCGAGCTCTCATTGTTTACAAATGGTTATTAAGAAATATAATTAATGATTATGATGATAATAACTTCCACATATTGACAGATGATAGCCAACTTTATCAAAAAAAAAAATTACAACACAAACAAGCCAAGAGCATTTCTGCAGCGGGGTAAGACTCATACTCCGACGAGTGTCCTGTTCTGACTGTTAACCATCTGATGGAGGTGCTCGTGGTGTAGTCGTTATCGTCGTAGGAAATGGACGAGACTGATTGCATTTCACATAGCACTAATACCCTTGGGGAAGGTATGAATCCAATTATTCTCCCTCCAGCTATGGGTAAATAGTAGGACAGACTAGGTTCTTGGTGAGGCAACTAGTCTAGGAAAAGGAAAACTCTGAATTCAAACCTGTTAAACTCCGCTTAAAAATTGACCTTGTGTTATTTCCTGCCCGAGCAGAGGGGTTGGTAAATAGTACCATCTGATGGTGAAGTACCAGTTCTGGTGCTTTGAAGAAGTGGTGTACCCCGTCATAGCAATTAGTTCCTGGTCCACGTTGACCTGGGGCTTTGATACATGTTAAGGTCTTATATATGAGTCGTATAAACGTATGTAATCATATTCAATGTCTGAGCAGCTCAGTTGGCTCAGGATGTAGGATACACCGACTACGTCTCAGCAAAAGGGTATGACGCTAAGCAATCTGATGGTGAGGCTCCAATAATCCTGGAGTTACGGGGAATGTATTTAACCCATTCATTATCAATTACTCTCACGTCAATACTGACCCAGAATGGTCCTACCTGATAGGGTCCTACCTATTTCTTGAATAAAAATTTGTGCAAACAAATTACTGATATTGATCTGAATTGTAAGTGTTACATAGCAATACTTAAAACCGTTTAACTGCGAGCAAAAATTGGATTATTTGTTTCTAATAGCAATACTCGAATCTTTCTGTGTGCAAACAATGGCAATACTTAATTGTATGCAAAGTAGATTTACCTTATTTAGAAATAAATTTACCGAAAAACCAATTCACTCACAAATAATTTATAACCATTAAACATTGCAAATAAATTATTTCTGGCTTGTTTAAAACTGTTACCTATAAACCGTGGTGCCATGGTTATCGTCGTAGGAAATGGACCTGGCGACGCGAGTTCGAATCCTGGACGAGGCTGATTGCATTTCATATAGCACTAATACCCTTGGGAAAGGTATGAATCCAATTATTCTCTCTCCAGCTATGGATAAATAGTAGGACAGACTAGGTTCTTCAGCCTTGGTGAGGCAACTTATCTAGGAGAAGGAAAAATCTGAATTCACACCTGTTAAACTCCACTTAAAAAATTGACATTGTGTCATATCCTGCCCGAGCGGAGGGGTAGGGTAAATATGATAAACTATTGTTAACAAATCTCTGATATCTATAAATGAACAGGGTTTGGCTATAACAAACTCTGTACATTAATAGATATCAGAGATTTGTGAAAAATAGTTTATAAACCCAGTTTAAAATGTTTGATATGACATAAAACCAACCACCACCTAACTTTGAAACAATTTTACTGTGTGTAAACAAATTATCTACGTTAGATTAAATAATTAGTACTATATGTCAATACTTGAAACCATCTGTGTGCTAATAAAATTATTAGTTTCTGATAGCATTACTTAAAACTATTTAATTGTGTCCAAACAAATGAGTTATTGGGGCTGTAGAATACACCGACTGTATCTCTGTGGCGGGGGTGAGGTAGAAACCTCCCACCGAGTGATCTGGATATGACGTTAAACAATCTGATGGTGAGGTTCCAGTTATGCTAAAGCTTTGAGGAATGCAGAATACACATTCATTGCCATTGCTCCCAGGTCTTCTCTGATCCGGAGTGGTAGCATCTGATAGGGTCCTATCTATGGTTTCAAATAGAACTCTTTGAGATTTAAACTGACTGTAAACAAATGATTTATGCTAAATTGAATTGTTTGAATTAGAACTGTTTAATTATTCCATTATTCGTAAACAAATCACTGGCGATTTAATAGATATGTGAGTGATACATAGCAATATGTGTCGAATAGGAAGCAGCGTCGAATCAACCGAAAAGGACATCGACACGAGGTTAACGAAAGCATGGATAGCTATCAATAGGCTATCGATTATATGGAAATCAGACCTAACCGATAAAATGAAACGCAGTTTCTTCCAGGCAGCGGTCACATCGATACTGCTATATGGCTGCACTACATGGACGCTAACAAAACGGCTGGAGAAGAAGCTAGACGGCAATTACAAAAGAATGCTGCGTGCAATCTTGAACAAGTCCTGGCGGCAACACCCCACGAGACACCAACTGTACGGCCACCGGCCTCCTATCACGAAAACTATTCAAGTTAGACGATCCAGACATGCAGGACACTGCTGGAGAAGCAGGGACGAACTCATAAGAGATATACTCTTATGGACCCCGACACATGGCCGTGCAAAAGCAGGACGACCAGCCCGAACATACATTCAGCAGCTATGCGAGGATACGGGATGTTGTCCTGAAGACCTGCCTAGGGAGATGAACGATAGGGAGGAGTGGCGAGAGAGGGTCAGGGATATCCATGCTACCAGCGCGACATGATGATGATGATGATGATGTGTGTTGTGGACCAATAAAATGTCAGGAAGAATAACACAACTCGGGTAATGCAACAAAGTGTTAGAAGTCAGTCTTACTGCCAAGTGTTGCCGGGAATATGTACAGTGCCTTGTAATAATGGTAACGGAAGAGTTCATTACCGACCGCAGATAGGTACCATAACAATTTGGAATTATTTAACTTTGTTGACTTATGGTAAATTGAATTGTTAGAAATAGAACTGTTGCATCATTTAACAGTGTGTATCTAAAAATGTGTTTAAAAATCATATATTATATATGTAAAAACAGTATTTGGCATTAAATTATCAACGACGATTCATATGCCAGAAAACCAAATTGAATAATGGCAAAATCTGAACGCTGCTTCTTTTTAAAGATTATCAACAATCTATTTGTTTACAAACCACAATTGCCTAGTCGGCTGGGGCTTTAAAATACATCGACTGCTTTTCCGTACAGGGTTAAGACCCACCCACAACAAGTTTCCTGCATATGACTCTAAACACTCTGATGGTGAAGTTCCAGTAATGCTGGAGATAAGGGGAATGTGGAGTACTGCTTTATTGCCATCGCTCTAAGGTCCCCTCTGGTCCGCGGTGGTAGCATCTGATAGGGTCCTATCTATGGGTCAAATAGAACTAAACTGGGTACTTATACTAAATTGAATTGCTTGAAATAGAACTGTTTTGACATTTAAACTTCTTACTTATGCTAAACTGAAATACTTGAGATAGAGTTGTTTTGACATTTAAACTATTTGCTAAAAATAATTTTTTGAAAGGAAATGTTTTCGTATGCTACTGGGAATTTCTTGAAATTTTCTTGAAATAGAACTGTTTTGACATTTAACTGTGTGTAAAGAAAAAGTATATTTATACTAAGCTGAATTGATTGAATTAGAACTGCTTGACTTAACTGAATAGCTTGAAATAGAAATGTTTTAGATAATTAGACTGTGTACTTACGCTAAAAAAATTGTTAGAAATAGAAGTGTTTATTTGTATAAAAATGGATTTGGCATTAAATAACCTACAAATATTGATATGCCATAAAATCCAAACAAACTAACAAATCACAAATTTGATATATACGAGGCGCCGTCAATAAGTGTCCAGACCTTTTTCGTATATGAACATTTATTGATAGTACACACATGAAACTCTAGTACCCTTCGAAGTAATCCCCTCCGGCTGCAATGCACTTGTTGTACCGTTCCAACAACCTCTCGAAGGCCCCATGGAAATCTTCTTGTGTGAGCGTGTCAATGACCTTCGTCACAGCCTCTTTCATCTCCTCAATTGTCTCATAACGACAGCCTCTAAGTTTTTTCTTGGGCTTTGGAAATAACCAAAAGTCACAGGGAGCAAGGTATGGACTATAGGGAGGATGAGGAACTGTCTTGATTCCCATCTAGGTCAAATAGTCTGTAACAAGGATGGAGTTGTGGACTGGTGCATTGTCCCGGTGGAAATGTCACTGACCCGATTTGAAGAGTGCTAGCCTCTTCCCTAGGAATCTCTTCCTGAACTCTCTTAAACCTCAACATAGTATTCCTTGTTGACTGTCTATCCAGTGGGAACCCAGAGCATGTAGATCATGCCAGTGCTGTCAAAAAAAGGGATCATCAAAAGTTTGTGGGTGGATTTGCTCTGTCTGGCCTTCTTGGGTCTGGGAGAGCCAGCATGCTTCCACTGGGAATTCTGTCTCTTGGTTTCTGGGTCGTAGCAGTAAATCCAGCTTTCATGGCAGGTCACCAAAGCATCAAGAACTGCGGGATCTGAATTGATCAGCTCGACCATCTCCCTGCTGTCATAACAACGTCTTTCTCTCTGATCTTCTCTGAACACTCTTTGTACAAACGTCGCGCAAAACTTTTGCCACTTCAGTTCCCTGCGAATAATTTTGTGTACAGTTCCCAGACTGACATCAACTTGTGTACTTATTGTCTCTATAGACACACGACTGTCCTTTTCCATGAAACTCATTATTTGGCCAATCAACTCTGATGTTTTTATTTCCTTACTCCTCCCACACCTCTCATCTTCCCTCACAGATTCCCTGTCTTCCTTGAATCTCTTATGCCACTCAAAAACTGCTGCTCGATTCATGCAAGATGCTCCAAAAGCAGTATGAGGCATTCCATACGTTTCCAAGTTTAAAACAGACTCTTATTGCATATCGTTCTTCTAAAGTGTCCTCACGTCCAGATTGCATTTTTGAAATTTACCAGCTGTGACAATCAGGATTTAGTAGAGTGTATTCCAATTGCTGCTGTAGCTGTTCATTTGAAGCTGAAATCATAAAAAAAAATTGGTCAGTCATCTCATATGATGTGTTATAATAACATAGTGAATTTTCAAGAGTCTACGACAACTGTAAATGCCTGTACAAAAAAAGGCTGGAAACTTTTGGATGCACCACGTATGTAAAATATAAACAAGATTTAGCATTAAATAACAGACAAGGGTTGATATGAAATAAAACACAACCAATCAGCGGCTTAAACATGCTAATTAATCAAAAATTCAACTTGTGAAAAATATACGCAGAATATTATAAGGTAGCCATGAATGTTGGTTATTTAATGCTAAAGCTATTCTCATTGAAGAACAGTAGTGGTACTATTTAACCCATAGCTGGGAGGATAAGTGGATTCATACCTTTACCAAGGGTATTTGTCAGAAAGTGAACATAATAGTGCGACTGGAGTATGAACTCGTTTACTACGATTCTGCAGCCCATCGCTTTAACCATTACACCACGAGGACACCCTCACTCATATAAGTATGTGTAAACAATTGATTATTACTTGATTTGTTTTCTTTGTTTAATGGCATATCAACCTTCGTGTTTTATTTAATGCGAAAGCTATCCATATAGAAGAACAGTAGTGGTACTATTTAACCCATTGCTGGGAGGATAATTGGGTTCATACCCTTCCCAAGGCAACTAATCTAGGAGAAGGAAAACTCTGAATTCACACCTGTTAAACTCCGCTTAAAAATTGACCTTGTGTCATATCCTGCTCGAGCGGAGGGGTTGGTAAATATGATAAAGATATCAATAACAATAATAATGATATAAATAGAAACGGTACGAACGAGTTTATTTCTTTCTACTTTCAGACTTTGGCGACACGAGGAGAGAGACACAAATCATAAAAGACTATGCTTACCAAACTACGCTGACGCCCACATGCGGTGTGCATGTTTTTGTATTTAAGATGTCAATTAATCTCCGCCGTTCGAGACAAAAAAATATGAACTGCTTTTCTGACCCAAAAAACCCAACCGCCATTTCAACCGTAGAAACTCAAAATCCTCAAATTTTCAGGACCATTTCTTCAAGGTACGACGTAATCTACCCACTCAATTCACTCCAACGGCCGTCCAGCCCCATTTTCTCACTGATGGTTTATTAAGACGAATGATGATTGTCATAACCTTTCTGCGCGGGCATAAGACTGCGCCATCTGACAATGCACCTGAACGAAGAGACACCGAGTAGTTCAAAGCCTTACCAAACTAGATAAGAAAATATAATTAACGAAAAAGGATCAATATAAAAATATCCTTACCTTAAGTATATAACACACCTTTTCTCTCCAAAAAAATAAAATTATTTTGATATAGAAGACAAACAGAAAGAAAATCAAACTAATGTATCGATGTGAACAGATTTTCCATTTGTTTTTGTCTATTTTTTCCTTTCCAATTCCGTAATCTGTAACAATTTAAATGAGTATATATAAAAAAAATAAATCAACACATCATTCAACAGTCCAAAAAAATAAAAGTTAGTGAAATAGCGTTCCTTCATTTTCTTTTTTTTTTTTCTTCAATTTTCCTTTTATTTTCTGGTTCGTCTTTTCTTGTTTTCGTGTTTCCTTTGAAAAACAAAACAGTTATTCTTTCTCGTGTCTCACTCTCTTTCTCAATCATTTTTTTATTGTTACTTCGTCTTTACCAATATTTATTCTGACTTTATGTCCAAATGTCTATTTTTCTTCTGAATCACTTTCAAACTTTAGTAATTATATTATCTTTTTTTATCAGTGCATATTTCCTTTATTTTTTGTTTCTTCTTATCTTATGATTCACTGTCTATTTTACTTTACCTATTGACATGTATCTTTTTCTCTTCAGTCTTTTTTTTTTCTTTTTCACTAATCAATTGCTCATTATTTGTCTTTTACGCTTTTTGCTTTCCTTCTATATCCATAACTCATTACTTCTAACCTTTTCTCGTAATCTCTGTCATTATTTTATATATATATATTTTAATAACGGATACTATCATTGTCCGCGCCCCACAACATTTTCCATTTAACGTTTTCGTGATGAAACAAAGGTAAATGTGGTAAAATTTCCCGGGAACCTATTTTCTTTCCAACCAACACGAACCGTTCCCATTTTCGCCCCCTTTTTTCTTCAAATTTTGACCAACGGCTATCGGTCTATCTCTCATCTCTTCAATACCCAAGGAGTGTTTTTTGTTTCTTTTTCTTTGAAGTATCTCTGCAAAAGCATGGCTCGTATCTAACCATCATTTCTTCGTTTTTATTATTCCGACCACAACAACACCACTAGTTTCTTGCTTGCTTCCAAAGGTGAGATAATATATCCTTGGGGCTCTTTTCCGAAGCAACCCAAACCTTTTATTCTGTCTTCTGCTTTTTCTACTGCCCTCAGTCTATAATCTTTCTCTTTTTCAATAGTTAATTAGAGTACTTTATTTATTTTCTATTTAGTCAAGTATATTTCTTCCTCAAGCACGATTCGAAACCGACTCCGTTAATTTTCCGGTGCATACCACGAGACGGGTAGAGATTTTGCACACATACTCTCTAATCTTCCATCCCCTTTTTCTAGAATATTCTCTTCACCCCAATGGTCTGGTCTCTTATCAAACCTACAAAATTCTCGCCCCTTTTGCGGGTGGACCTTTACAACCCGGTTTAGCCACTAACCAGTACCTAAAAAAATCTCAAACCCATTTTAGGGGGAACTCACAAAACGCTGGTTTGACCACTAACCAGTACCTCAAAATTTTCGACCCTTCTCTAGGGGAAACCTTCATAAAACATGGTATGGCTTCTACTAGTGCCCAAAATATCGATACATTCCGGAGACTTCACAGAACGCTTCCAATTTCCACAAATCTTCCTAACATTGAACCTGTCTCACTGACCTAACTACGGATCCAAAGGTATATGAGCCTTCTCCCGAAAATATATCGTAGATACCCGGATCCTTCCAGGGCTCGGAATTAAAAGACACTCAGAAAAAATATCCCTATATAAAATTACTACGCTTTAAGATGAGCATTTTTGAATTCTAAATGTAATTTATAAAAAAATGTTTATATAATCGTAATTTTTAATCGTAATTCTTTAGTTATGTACAGAAATTAAAAAAAAAAAAGAATTTTAATTTTTATTTATTTTTAAGTTTATTTTTTTTCTTTAAGTATAAAATAAAAAATTTTTAAAAAAAGGAAAAAAAAGGAAGAAATACATACCGGAATGAACAGATAACCGAATAACGACGTCATTGTGGCAAAGAAGCAGAGTAAAGTGGCCTCCCGATTTTTAAAAAAAGATTTAGAAGTCTTCAGTAGAGCTTATTTATTTGGCTGTTGCAAAATTATATATAGAGTCTTTTCTGTGGTCATTTTTTTTCTCCTTGTGTGGATGCGCAGGTTAGCTTCCAGGATGGGAGTTGGAGTTAGATCGATGCCAACTGGGTCATTTGGGTGAGGGGGTCTGATGTTGAAAGACCCGAAACCCCCCATGAACCCAAAGGAAACATCACTGCGACCCATCCTGATGCATCAACTAAGATGTATGGTATAAATATGTTTCCCCAAATACTACCACATTAAGGGGCTCGTTATGACAAATTGACAGGCTTGTATGTCCTTTTTTCTCTCTGTTTTTACCGTCTTCTCTCTTTCCATTCATGATTTACTGTCTCCTAACGTAGCTGTAATCTGTATGAACATTTATAATTCAACTTACGAACCTTATCATAGCTTTTCAATTTTTTCTCATGATTAAATAAAGTCTATCAGACGCGAACCAAGCAACTTAAAAGCGACCGAGAAAGACGTAAAATTTATACAATGAGCAATGTACCTTATCGTTCCTTTTTTTTTTACTTTTCATGCCTTCTTGATTTTCTAGGTCTTATTTTGACTGGGGCCTTATGCTAAATATTCTTTTTCTTTTTTTTAACAAGTTGCTTGTCTTTCAATTTTTAGCGTTCTTCTTTTCTCCGCTTTTCTTGGTTGGGGTGTTGCTTTTTTTTTCTTGTCTCTGGAGTTGATTTCTTTACTTTCTGCAGTTTTCTTCGGCCAGGGTAGCACAGATCTTTTTTAATTATTTTTTCTTTGTTTCTGGAGATAAGGTTTGTATTGTTCCTCTTACGTTCTCTCTCTCCAGCCTGAAACAACAGTAGCCTAAATTGGATTTCAATTATTCTTAGCCGCTTCTAATCGTCGAGTGGACAACCCAAGTCTCAAAATAAATATATCTTCTTTTTTTTCTTTTCTTTCCTTTGTTTTACAAAAAACATTGTAAGTCGCTGAGCGCCAAATCGAGTATAAGTGGTGTGGATTTGGTGATGTCAATAATAATAATGATAAAGGACGACTCTGTCATTTCAGATACGAACGGGTTTATTAATTTCTACTTTCAATCCTTGGCGACACGAGGAGGGAGACATAAATCATAAAAGCCTATGCTAACCATACTATGTTGACTCGTCCCTTCACGCGCTGCATCTTGAGGTGTTTAAGATCTCAACCGGTACAGACTCAAAGTGATCTGCTTTTCATATCCGAAAAACCCAGATGCGCGCTTCAGCGGAAGAAACTCAACTAAACTGTTTTTTTTCAAAATCCCCAAATTCTCAGGACCATCTCTTCAAGGTACAGTCTCATCTACCCACTCAATTCACTTCAACGGCCGTCCAGACCCATTTCCCTTTTGGGGGTTCATTATAACAGATGAAGATTGTCATATCCTTTCCTGCGCGGGCGTAAGACTGCACCATCTTACTATGACTCCTGAACTAAGAGACACAGAGTATTTCAAAGCCTTACCAAACTAGATAAAAAATATAATTAAGAAAAAATGATTTATTTAAAAATATCCTTACCTTGATTATATAACAATAGCGGGAATAGAATTCGAATTCGCTTACTACGATTCCACAGTCCAGTATTACTAAATAGAATTATACATCATATATAAGAATACTTAAAACCATTTAAATGAATGTAAATGTGTATTAAGCAGAGATACTTGAGCTATAAAAATACCATTCTAAAGTTAGACGTTCATACAGATCATCTATCTCGTAGTTAGTTCTAATCAGTAAGTTTTTGCTGTGACTATTACCACCTCTACCTAAGCAGGGAGGACTGCAGCGTTCAAAGTTAATGCCCAAGAAATAAAAATTAATTTGTCAAATCCAAATTCATAATTTTTCTCGTGTTTCAGTCCAAAGAGATCAAAAAATGATCTTGAGTAAGAATTTAAACATAATAATGTTATATATATATATATATATATATATATATATATATATATTTTACTAATCTAATATCTACCAGTATTCACGGTACCCGAAAAAAACCCCGAAAAACCTCCGCCAGGAACAAGAGATAAAAGTATCTTGAATCACCGCCCGGGGGAAAAAGAAAAAATTATAGGTCAAAAAGAAAGAAAAGGCCAACCTCGTCCGACCCTTGGAAAAAAATCAAGGGATACGCAGTCAGTTGGTCAAAGGTTAGGCTTCCTGATGATCCGATAAGGTGAAACTTTAGTAGAAGATTTCCGACTCGCGATTTAAGTAAAAATTTTATATATATATATATATATATATATATATATTCAGTACTAGCTGGGTTTATGTCGACTCCTCCCACCAACGTTATTGGTCGAGGAAACATGTCCCTTGTTTGCGATTACGAACACAAACTGAATCTGAAATATATTCATATAAGTGGTTGAAATGTGAAAGATATTTTGTGGAACTGTTGTTTATGCTAGAGTTCGTATGAATTATCCTAATGGGTAGACTGTTCACCAATAGCACGGGAAACGGGGGTTCAATCCCTTGTCGAGTCCTACTCGAAAAATGGTACTTGATGCCTCCTTGCTTAACCCTCAGCATTATGAGTGTTGTGGTCTTCAGATAAGACCGGTGGAAGAACAACTCAAACAACGGGTGATAGGTAAACGTTATTATATTAGCAGAAAAAAAAGGAAGTCATACAAAGGAAGTACTAGCCGTGCTCGGCTTGCAGTCCGTCTGTCAAATGTCTCGTAAGGAACAAGAAGTTGTCTCCACTGAGTGATCTAAGCTCAGAGAATATGTTTAGGTTGGACGAGTCCATGTTTGGGGTATGGTAGGATATGTCCCCATTACAATAAGGCACGCATCAAACCACGTAAAAGAGTTGAACCCTCCCCAACAATTCGTTGTTGTAGCTAGTAAAAAAGAGAACCCTTCGGGTCGCCCTTGACTTCGGTGGGCCAACTTTACTTTTTTAACTTTGTATGAATAGTTTTAAAACATTTCTAATCACGGTTAGAAAATAAATTTATATTACATACACACACACACACACACACACACGTATATACATACACACACACGCATACGTAAACACACGTATGTGCACACAAAGACATGCCACACAGACACACTCACATATATATATATATATATATATATATATATAAAACATATAGTCAATAGATTGACATGAGATTGTTAGAAAAGATTCATTGATTTTAAATTTTATCCTGCTCTACTCACTTGTATTTGAGCACTTTTCTAATTAAATGATGTGTTCATTTCTCTTTCTTCCCCCCCTCTCTCTCTCTCTCTATATATATATATATATATACACGCACGCACACACACACACACACATACACACACACACATACATATATATATATATATACATGCTATTGAAAAAGGTATATATATATATATATATATATATAACTTTTTAGGTTTCCTCTGACTTCTCTATTTCTGAAACTCGGCTCTCATATTCGTTTAACCGAATTAAAATCTGACTTAATCACAAATATGTATTTGCAATATTTTGATGAATTAAAAACAAAAATAAGCTATGTTATTACTTTGTTTTCATAACTCAATTATATAAAGATTTCTTTTTATAGATTGATTTTACGAGTATTTTAACACATTTCGGCTTATTTTATACAGAGTTCGGAGACTTACATTTATTATCCGTTTATTCTTTTATTTTTTGTGTTGTTGTTTAAAAGGGATTTTTTTTTGTATACGGTTATGTGGTATCAAATATTTGTATCTTATATGAAGAATTTTCATATGAAATGCTATTATTCAGGGAAAATATTTTAAATTAATTGAATTAAATTGTCAAATAAACAATTATTATCCTTCGAAAATATTGTTCAGAATAAAGAATAACATCTTATTAAAATTACTGGTTCCATATATTTGTACAGTTATGACCCAATTTTATTTTCTAGCAGAAATAACGCTGAAGTGACTGTGATAACTTCCAGAACCCTCCTAGGTATTCACGAAAAGGTAGGGTGGTGTTCTTTTCGGTTCAATTCCGTAGTTTTTCCTGTCTTTCCGAAAATCGTTTCATTATCATCCAAACCTCTCTTTTATTTTTTTTTTCTAACAAGGAAACTAACCAATCATGTGTGGTACTTAATTTGGCCTGATTGGAAAATGCAGAAATTATCCCAGACAATACGGCACCAAAAAGCTACCTCCCACTACTTGTCAACAAATACGACTAAGATCTTTAGTGCGAACTCTGGTTCCGGACTGTTAAGGCAGGAAAAAAAAATAGCTGGTAGAAAGATTTCGTCACGTGCTTCTTGAATAGCCAATAAGAATTCAAACAGGCAACAAGCTTCCCGAGAAAGTCGACTTTACCGAAGTTCACCTGTGTTAACCAAAAGACAAAAATTCAACCTGAGAATTCTGCTGAAAGACAACTTTACAGAAGACTGAAAATTAAATGGAAATTGAAACTCTTAAACGTAACTAAAAAGAAAAAAATACTTAAATCAAAGAAATTTGTTTTCTGAACACTCTCACAGATAAATTCCCGCAAATTACACAAAAATTTGCAACGCTTTATCTTTTGCATCTTTTCTTTCTTGTTTCTTTGTATAAAGTTCCTTTCTAAAATAATTTTTGTCTGTATTATATCTTTGAATCAGTATCCGAACTGGAACGTTGCGGAACTTACCGTTTAAAATTACTCACTAAAGCTTCCTAAAAACTATCCTTTTATATATAAAATTTGGATTTTGTGTAATTTTCTTCATATCAAATTTTGATACCTTAAATAATTTTGTATTGAATATTTTGATACTTTAAATTTCTTTTATTTTATCTTATGAGGGCTGATTAGATGACTTAGATTTTTACAGCATTTCAACTAGGCTGAGGTTAATTTATATCTAAATGTTAGGGAATTGCGTACATTGTATGGTTCGTCTTATATTTTGTAGTTTCGTGCGTTATTTGAATAGGGCTATATAATATCAGTTATTCCTATCTCACAAATAATTGTCAAAAGATTTATTTGATCTATAAATCTGACATTAACAGGTAGTGCCACTTCGGGTCAGAGTGGACCTGAGAGTCATGGCAATACATACGTACTTCACATCCACTGGGTTCCAGAAATGCAGTCTTACCATCAAATGCAGTTTCATGCCATACCCAGGATATTCGCTTTTAGTGTATGTCTGGTGGTTCTTTAAATCAGCTTTTTCTAATTCTAAAAATGATATGATCTTTTTTCCAGTTCTCTGTCAATATCCACTATTCCGGCTCTTCATTATCCAAAACAAATTGGTTTATAAATTTCTTAATTTTTTTAAATCTGACAGTTTGCCCTAATCTGATCTGCATTAGACTTTTTTTTTTTTTCGTTTCCATTTCTTGATCAGCTTCCGGTTTGTTTATAATCAACTGACATCGTTTGCACAGTTTCCTGTTTATCACTTTTAGAGGTTCGTTATGTATATTTTTAGACCTTTACTGTTTTGATTTTTATCATTATACAACTAGCTAGATATTCACACCCGATTTAAATGGCTTTTCTTCACTGAAGTCGTAAAGACAGCAAGTCTTCTCATGTCACCAGAACTCTCGTACGTATTTTAGCTTATTTTTAACTACCCTGTGATCTACATTGTCTTATTTCTTGCTCTAATCTACAATTTCAACCATCTCTTTTAGGACTTTGGAAAAAGTTCCAAGGGCACCAATAACTGCCGATTTTTACGTCATCCTCAAGTTCTGTATCTTTTTTAGCTCTTTTGTAAGACCCAGATATTAATATATCCTTTCGTTTTCTTTTATTTTTACACCGTGTTGCGCTGCAATAGCAAAATTCTCTTGTCCACGAGTACTTTTCTTTTTGTTAATTAACACTAGATTTGATCAAATTTTAATTTCTTGCACAATTACCAGAGAGTCGCCCTTTCTACCCAATCGTATCTAGTATCTTATATTACTTTTAGGCCGATTTTCAATTCTTCCGCTTCTTTATCAACTTTTGCTTTGACATAATTGGTTCTTCTTCTTCTTCTTCTTCTTCTTCTTCTTCTTCTTCTTCTTCTTCTTCTATTTTCTTATTTTACGTAATATTTCTTTCGATATGGTTTTTCCCTTTTTTCTTCACTTTTCTACTTTTTTTGCTTTTCTGGTGTAATCGTTTTTTTTTTTTGGTTTTTTTTTTGGCAAGTTTTCATCTATACCATTTTTGTAGCATTTTTCGTTTCATTTACACATTTTAAAAAAGTGACACTCATTCTTTCCTATGCATCAACTTATTCTTCTATCTTCATTTCCTACTTTCTTAATTCTTCTCTTTTTTGACTCCACTTCCTTCGCCATCAAAAAAAAAAAATAAATAAATAAATGAATAAATTCTCAGACTCCTGACCCTTTACCCTTGCGTCTCTGTTTCCTTCCTGAGAAACGAATAGTCAGCGATATTGATTGATGCAGCAATTAAGACGCTCGTAATTGATATCTGAAGGAGGTTTTATCTTTCTTTATTCATTTCTTTATTTCTCTATTGCTCGATCTTTTCATTCTATTTTATTTTTTTCCTTTTACTCATTTTTCTATGTTACATTGTAAGCAGTCAATGTTACCTTGTCAAACTCTGTCTGAAATCGAGAATTTCGATACAATTTAACATTACAAGTTCAGTCAAAGTTATTTCATTTATGGACTACTTACAACGTAAAATTCTTCCATTCGGTTGTAAGAAAACTTAAACGGGTGTGAAAGTAAATGATCGGTCAGGGACAATACGTTTGTAATCGAAGACATAGTAATTAGTAGAAAATTTCTTCTGAAGTTTTTCTTCCATGATATTTGAGCCATGTGACTAATGTTCGGCTCCTAATTAAAATGGAGGAAAGTAATTATGTTGAAAGATCAATGTTTGACCGAAAGAACGTTTTTAAAATCATCTAATTTACTTTGAAGAGTATTGGGAACCTGAGGAAAATTGCTGTCACTGAGATTTCCGTGAACAACCACCTGTTAAAACAGCTGTGATTCAAAGAGTAAAACTAAGGGAAATGGAGCTTTGTTGACATAGTGAAACCATTGAGAGAATAACACAGGTTAGAGAACGGAGGAGAGTCCAGAAGAGCTGAAAAGTGTTACTCTTGTGTAGGCTAATAGTTAGGTCTGTTGCTTTGTCGGTTGGAACTGTAGAAAAGACCCACAACCTTTCTGCAGACCACCCCAAAGAGTGTCCTGGATATATGACACAAAAATCTGATGGAAGGGTTCCAGTAATGCTGGAGCTTTGGGGAATGCAGAGTACCCCTTTATTACCATCGCTCCTTGGTCCACTCTGGCCCAGAATGGTAGTGCCTAATAGGGTCCTCTCTAGCGGCCAAGTACAAATAATCTGTGTACTTATGCTTCACTGAATTGTTTGAAATAGAATTTTTCGACATTTAAACTGCGTACTTATGCTAAACTGAATTGCTTGAATTGGAACTGTTTTTGCATGCTCAATTGAATTATTTTAATTAGATCTGTTTTGGCATTTAACTGTGAGTAAACAAAAACTATACTTATACTTAATGGAATTGTTATAATAAGAACTGTTTGACTAAACTGAATAGCTGGAAATAGAATTGTTTTTGACAATTAAACTGTGTACTCATGCTACATTGAGTTTTTTGAAATAGAACTGATTATTTATATAAAAATGAATTTGACATTAAATAACTAATAAAGGTTGATATGCCATTAATCACATACAAACAGACAAACAAACAGTTCGTTTTAGTGTGAAAGCTGATAAAGAGGTGATAATAATAATAAAACTAGATTTAGTGTTAATCAATAAGAAAATAAAAAGAACCTACTGTTTTGTAGAATTTGGCCTGCCAGTGTACCAGGGAGTTGAAATAAAAGAGAGCGAAACAATAAAAATTACTTAGACCTTACTAGAGTACTAATAAAACTGTGAAACACGACAGTGATAGTGATACCGATCGTATTTTGCTCAGTGGAATGGTCCACAAAGTCTTGGAAAAAATGGATGACTTGAAAATCAGTAGAATGGAGACCATCCAGAATACAGTATTATTGAGGTCTACCAAAATACTGAGAAAATCCTGGATACCCGAGGAGAATTCCTGTCACTCAGAGGCCATTGAAAGACAACGGGCTAACGCGTGTGTAAAGAAACTTTCAAAGAGCAAAATAATTATCAGTTATAGTCGACAAAAAAATTGAGACCTGCCGAATAGTGGACATTGACGTGATGTTATTTAAAACTATAGGTGAGTAGATAAGTGGTTGCATATCATTGACAAGAGTATTAGACAGAAAGCGAACGTAATCTTGAGTGGAGTTGAACTTGCTTTCTGCGATGTCGCTGTCCAGTGCTTTTGCCATTACATCACAAGGACTTTTTCTGGACATAGGTTTCATTAAGAAAAAAGAAAAAAATTTTGACAAGTAAATTTTGCAGTACTAGCAGATCCCAGGGCTAAAATTATGAAAAGGACGGAGAACTGAACAAATTATGGAACATGAAGATGTCTGTAATACCAATCGTGGTAAGTTTAGAAACAAGATTATATAGTTTGCCCTGTCTGCTGGGGATGTAGAAATCAGCAACAGATTCTCTGCAGAGAGTTAACACCACCCCAACGAATGTCCTGTGTATGACATGAAAGAAAATCTTTTTAAAATTAGAGTAATCGTAATAAAAATTAGATTTATCATGTTTTTTTTCAAAAATTGGACTAATCACACTAAAAATTAGATTTATCACGTTTTTTTCAAAAATTGGACTAATCACACTAAAAATTAGATTTATCACGTTTTTTTCAAAAATTGGACTAATCACACTAAAAATTAGATTTATTACGTTTTTTTTTCAAAAATAGGACTAATCACACTAAAAATTAGATTTATCACGTTTTTTTCAAAAATTGGACTAATCACACTAAAAATTAGATTTATCACGTTTTTTTCAAAAATTGGACTAATCACACTAAAAATTAGATTTATTACGTTTTTTTTTCAAAAATTGGACTAATCACACTAAAAATTAGATTTATCACGTTTTTTTCAAAAATTGGACTAATCACACTAAAAATTAGATTTATCACGTTTTTTTCAAAAATTGGACTAATCACACTAAAAATTAGATTTATTACGTTTTTTTTTCAAAAATTGGACTAATCACACTAAAAATTAGATTTATCACGTTTTTTTCAAAAATTGGACTAATCACACTAAAAATTAGATTTATCACGTTTTTTTCAAAAATTGGACTAATCACACTAAAAATTAGATTTATCACGTTTTTTTTCAAAAATTGGACTAATCACACTAAAAATTAGATTTATTACGTTTTTTTTTCAAAAATTGGACTAATCACACTAAAAATTAGATTTATCACGTTTTTTTCAAAAATTGGACTAATCACACTAAAAATTAGATTTATCGATTTTTTTTTTAATTGAACTAATCACACTAAAAATTGGATTCATCATGGTTTTTTTTTAAATTGGAGTAATCAGTCTAAAAATTTGAATTATCCCGTATTATTATCCTTTTTTTTCCATAATTAGACTAATCAGACAAAAACTTTAAAAAAAAGAAATATTTCATATTTTGCTTCCGCACGCAGTCGTTGTTAACATTGTGGTCTGTGACATCGTGGTAAAAAGTTTTATTCTATTAACTTGTGGACTAATACTCTTGGGAATGATATGAACTCCCTTATCACCACCAGCTATGGTTTACATAGAATCTCAACTAACCTTCTACAAAGATCACACGGGGGTTGATATTAAAGGTTTCATGCGTGGACTTCGGTGTATCAGGGAAGTCTTCGACAAATTTATAAACCGTAATACGACAAATATTTACGATTTTCTGAAAACAAATAAAGTTTTGTAAAAACTTAAAAAAGCAAAATAACTCGTTTAAATTACAAGAAATAAACAGAATAAAATAGAAAATTGTACAGTATTTAAAAAAGTTTTATCAATGTTCTTATATAAACGTGAAAGTTAAGATTGAGCCACAAAAAAAAAAAACTTCTTTCAAGAGATACTATCTACTTAGTGGAGTATTGTAACGTTACACCCTCTCGCCCCCACACACGTTAACTTTCTTCTAACCATGTCACTTCTTACGCCGGCCGGTGATCAACTAGTGGTTCGAGGGGGTAACGCACATTTCTTTACCAACACAAGAATACGATCGAGGGAACGGAGAAAATAGAAGGACAAACGAACAAACACGAACAAAGCTTGCGGTTAACCAAGAGCAGAGGAAGATATGCAACACTTTGCATTCCTGATAGCATATATGGACTAACGCTAGCGTGGGTTACTAGCGAAAACTCCACAATGCTACTGGAATCAGACTCATCTTGACTCACTGTCGCTGGACCCTATCCCATGCTGCCTCGCCTCTCTGCTCCGGTGTCCGGTGTTGACTGCCCCTGTCCGTGGTTCCACGCCAACCCTCTGCTGCTCGCTTCTCTGCTGTCCAGCCGCCAACTGCTCTCGTCCGGGTCGCGTCGTCAACTCTCTTTCGCGTCCCCTTCCCACTTCCGGATACGGCGAGATTTCAGGTCCAAGAATCCTTTGTCTGGTTTCGCGCCAAAACAGACAAAGGAATCATCTGCTTTGGCAGCCCACCCACATAGTGCTACAGTATTATATATGTGTAGGGCTTTGTAAAAATCAATTTCGATATAAAAATCGAGTATGTGTATAGAAACCTAAATCCTTAACAAGAGAGAAAAGGTTCCAGCCTTATCTCAACAGCGACCGACCGGGAAAATAATGTTTATTTCCTCTATCAAATTATTCAAAAATTTACATAGGGGAGCATGAGGCCCCAATTTCTTGGAGGGGCAGATGGGGTGCGGTCATACGGAACTATGCAGCAAAGGGCCCCCAGCTAGCCACATTCGCTGACCCATTTATACGACAGGGTTCGTTGTATCAGCAGGAGCATTTTTGTGTCTTTTTATTGGTTGATTATTTTTAGGAATAGTTATGAGGCGATAACTCTGCAACAATATCAAGCTAAAGAGTTTTAAGATGATCTGAAATATGGAGGTAACAGTAATATCAATGATAATCAAAGCACTCGGAAGCATAGCCAGTGGTCATACACAAGAGAATGACGAAGATTGAAGGATTGAGACAGTCTATAAGTGAATGCTGTTGAGATCGGTCAGAATTCTTAGAAGAATCCCTGAAAGTTTGTGGAACTTGCTGTCACTTGGAATCCAGTAAAAATCACAGGTTTAGTATCGGCATGAATGAAAAAGTGGAATAGAATAATAAGAATCCTCTTCAGCGTTTACTAAAAGAAAATCACGAGTCAAATAAAACTAAATGAGAAACCAAAAAATGTCCAGTTGCTTTCTGACTGATAATTTTCCAGACAGAGAGAATTCTTTTTTTCCCCATTATCTGCAAATAAAGACATAACATTAGTTTTAATGTACAAATCGGTAGAGACAGGAAAACAGAAACTGGTAATTCAATGAGGTTGTCTACTTGGATTGGATTTTTGAATTTCTGAAAGAAAAACGGAGAAAACATTTCTTTCTGACGTTTTAAATCGTTGTTCGTACCAAATATAAACAATTTAATTTTTTTTTTGTTTATTTAATGGCATATCAACTTGTTGTGGTTTATTAAATGCGGGCATTTGATTCACCTCAAAATGTTTCATCGTAAGCATAACTATTTATGTTTGATTTAGTGTGATTTAACAGGACCATTTGCCTAATGAGTAGAGTGTTCACCAATGGTCCGTGAGCCCGGGGTTCTCTCTCAGGTCGAGTAATACCAAAGACTCAAAAATGGTATTTGATGCCTCCTTGCTTAAAACTCAGCATTATAAGGTAAGGATTTAGGACAAAGTGGAGCAATCTAGGGAATGGAGTAACTCCCTCCCCTACACATCGGTGTGGGAGCTATTGAAAAGGGAGCCTTCGGGTCACCCTCGACTAAGGTCGCCAACTTTACATAGAGTGATTTATTTGTCCAACAGCATATCAACACTTTATCGGTTATTTATGGCCACAATTTAATTTAGTTTAGTTTTCTTTATTTGGTTCAAGACATAGCAACTTTTCATGGTTTATTTACTGTCGAAATAATATGAAATATTCTTTAATCTCTAGTGATTTTCGTGAGTATCTTGGATCTCGGAACGAACCTGAAATAAATGAAATAAAACTGTTTGAAAATTATATGTTACTTTCCTTGGCTGTAATATAATGGCCGAGGGATTTCCTTTTATATATCTTGCCTTTGGGTTCAGTTAGGCTGAGAACCTCTCGGCTAAGGGCATAGGTTAGTTAGGTACAAACTTGAGCGCAGGTTTTAGCGCGCGCAAGGGGAGGATGTGTCGTTCACAGATGTCAAAATAAAAATCCCAGATAGAAAATTGTGACTTATGGATGTTAATGACGTCATGCACCGGACGCGCGCGCGGAGGATTTTGGGGATTTTGAAGAAAGTCAGTGATTTGAGTCTTGCGGTCCGAAGAAGAAGGGTGACTTTCGCTAGCTCGCAGTGGCCTTGTGGCAGGTGCCGCACGTGATGGGGGCAGACGGAAAAGTCATCATAGAAAGATCGTACCTCTCTCCTTATGTCGAAAAACCTTTTAACTCAAAGGTAATAAAAAGTTTCGTACCTGAACTAAGAAGTCGTAAGTTTTTTTTTTGTGTTTCGGGATTCCTATGTTCTATGTATATATGTTATGAACATTCTATGTACGTTTCGCATATCTGCGTATCATGGATATGTTACATGGCCTTACGCTTTAACTAAGCTAATCCTAACAAATGCTTACATATTCTTTGAAATTATTTCGTAATTAGTTCCTGAAAACTATGTTACAACCGACTCAATTAAAAATCTGCTTTATCTTTTTCGAAATAATTCCATTCGGAAATCATACACAGATAGTTCCATTGCTCTTATTCGAGGGAAAAATGCATTTGAAGTCTATAACTGTCACTGCTTTCAGTTGGTTCTTAATAACCTGTTGCATATTCTCAACAGTTCCAACATGTAGAAAATATAATTTAGAGATTTTCTGGATAGGAAATAGTCACATGGGCCGGGAGGAATATTCTTTTTGGGAACAAAAAAGGTTTATAGATTGTAGAAAACACTGAGGCGGATTTTATGCATCTAGAATAGGTTTGATTTGTTTTCGTTTACAGGATGGAACGATAAAATTGTCGTCCTAAAGAAAACAACACTACAGCTTTATTTTAAAACTTTTCTTTTGAAAAAATCAATTCCGGTAACTTGATTATGTAGTAGAGCTGACATCTACAGGGCGAAACGATAAAATTGTCGTCCTAAAGAAAACAACACTACAGCTTTATTTTAAAACTTTTCTTTTGAAAAAATCAATTCCGGTAACTTGATTATGTAGTAGAGCTGACATCTACAGGGCGAAACGATAAAATTGTCGTCCTAAAGAAAACAACACTACAGCTTTATTTTAAAACATTTCTTTTGAAAAAATCAATTCAGAAAACTTGATTATGTAGTAGAGCTGACATCTATTCAATGAAGCCACCTTCAGCCTCAATCACCGCCTCGATACGGATCCGGAACTGAGAGCATGCCTTTTCCACAAGTGCCTGCAGGAGCTCGGCGAATACTCGGTGGAAAGCGGCGATCAGGCTGGCTTTGGTGTTGTGGGCGGTCATGTTGGTGATGTTCTCGACGTAAGACCAAACGAAGTAGGCCAGTAGGTTCATGTCGGAGAAGGAGGGGGGCAGTGCAAGAAGGGTACGAAGTCATAGCACTCCTTCTGAAGATAAGCCTGGGTCCCATTGGACTTGTGGGCCGGCGCCGAGTCCTGCTGCCACACCCAGGGTCTGCCACCGGCCACCTGATTGCACCAGGGGATCACCACACTCTTCAGCACATCCAGGTACACTTTGGTGTTGACTTTCAAGACGACTTCGAAGAAGTGAGGTGGTATGATGTGGCCTTCCGCCCCATCACCTCCAAAGGGTTGTCCGATGTATTGAGCTGTGCCCTCAATTGTTGAACCGTCCGGATTTGCATTTTGATGGTGCTGGCAATGGTCCTGTTGTCATAACTTGGATCGATAGAGTGCATGAGTTGTACAGCTGTGCATCTCCGATCTCGCTCGTTGAACATTGTGACTTTCAGACATGATAGAAGGCTCCCATTGCTCTTGGGATTTGTACGCAACTGGCCAACTAGTAAAAGGCCAGCAACAAAAAAAGAAAACCGGTTTTCATTAAATGGAAATGGAATCATGTTGTCTTTTCTAGGGCGATAATTTTATCGTTCCACCCTGTAGTTTGGTATTTTAGCATATAAACAATTGTTGACTATTTAAGGCCCAATACTTTTTTTTATACATGTATATTGAATATACGATTTTTAAACACATTTTGTAGATAACTTTTTTTAAACGAACCTGAGCTCATTTTTTTATACACAGTTAAAATGGTTTCACTCGTTTCTATCAATTACGAATAATTCTATTCAGTATAATTCATTTGTTTGCACACAGTAAAATATTTTCAAGTATTGCTATATGTCACTAACAATTCAAGTAAAAATCAGTCATTACTTTATTCACAGTTAAATTATCGAACAGTTCTATTTCAAACGATTCAGTTTCGAATGTCATCAAAGTTGAATGGTTTCAAATATAGCAGTGCATCACTTACAGTTCAATTACTCATTAGTCATTCGTTTACACAGAGTCAAATGATCAAACAGTTCTATTTCAAGCAATTTAATTTAGCATAAGTAATTTGTATGGACACAACATGGTTTGAATGTCAAAGTACACAGTTTAAATGTCAAACATTTCTATTCGACCATAGATAGGACCCTATTATGTACTACCACTCCGGGGCAGAGTGGCAAAGAATGGATTCTCAGGATTCCCCAAAGCTCCAGCATTACTAGAGCCTTAGCGTCAGATTGGTTTGTGTTATATCCCGAACACGCATTGGAGGAGTCTTACGCATCTGCAAAGATGCAGTCAGTGTATTCTGCTGCCT
>OY757913.1:105243067-105505567 GCA_963585895.1 Sepioteuthis lessoniana | reverse complement strand
ACCAACCTTTGTATGTAATTAAATGCGATAGCTACTCTTCTTGAAGAACAGTAGTGGGGCTATTTAACCAATAGCTTGGAAAGTAAGGGGTTCATACTTTTCCCTAGGGTATTCGTCAGAAAGTGAACATAAATGCGCGACTGGAGTTCGAAATCGCTTATTATAATTCCGCAGTCCATCGCTTTAACCATTACACCACGATGATACCCCTCATCAGCCTGATAATCGCCGTATAAAGACGGCATGAAAGCACTTGTCAGAGATAAGCATCCATGCTATTAAATCTATATAAAAACTTATATACATTTAATTATTATTATATTATAGAATAGCTCTATCATAGATATTAAACACTGTCTAAATCACATTTGGTCAGTCACTAACCCATAGAGGTAGTGACAATCATATACTGTTGTAATATATATGAAGATTTTTTTTAAATATCAGAGTTGAATCATGAACAAGTCTCGTGCGTAGACACAGTGTAAATCAGCATTGGGTGTTTGTCAGTTTTCGCCTCTGTGATAATCAGAACAATATATATATATATATATATATATATATATATATATATATATATATAAAGAGAGAAAGAGAGAGAGAGGGGGGAGAGAGGGGGAGAAGAAGAAGAAGGCGCTCGTAGATTGATAGTTAAGATCTTTGGAAATGGACCCAAGTTCCACCCTGGACAGGACTGTTTTCATTTCGAATAGCCCTAATACCATCGGGAAAAGTATAAATATGAGAAAATTTCTCACCAAACATGGATAAATACTTGGGCAGATTATGCTGTTTAGCGTTGGTACGGCAATCTTTCAAGGAGAAAAAAAAAAACCTTCAGATATCAATCCTGTTCAATTTCGCTTTAAAAACGACCTAGTACCACTTACTGCTCGTGCGATGGGGCTGGGTATATAAAATCTAAGTAGTCAGAGAATGAGTTTATCTATTATAAGTTACATTATTATGACATTCTTAAATGTTTCAGGTTTTCTTATTAAACCATCATCAGGGCAATGTTAATATGTATCATCTGAATTATTTTCAAATTTCGAAATGAAACGCCAAAAAATGTGAAAATTCTTAGCTTTCTTTTAATGTTAGTAGCATTCGATTTCAAACCTTTGTGACATATTGAGTGTTCAATATTTTATTTCAAAGGATATTGCATTTGTTAAAGACTTAGGCATTTTTAGTAACTTTTTTCTTTTTTTTTTTTTATCAAAAATTGATGTATTTAAGAATAGTTTAAAAAATGTTTCAACTTTTTTTCAGTTGAAAAATGTATCCATATTTTTATTTTTGTGTTTGAATTAATGCTAAATAACTTCAAGTAATCATTGTTATTAGTGATATGTAATAAAAATCTGGTTTAGGAAGGTTTATGATTAAAGTAATATCGAAAAGCATCACAAATAAGTAGAAATAAAAGTAATTAATACAAAAAAATCATTAATTTACATTATGATATTGCAACATTATGGAACTAATTTAAGTAAATTGGGAGATAATTTGAAAAAAAATTTTTGTTTGATAGTATTATAAGTAAAAATATTGTTAGATTTAACTATTTTTATTTTGTTTATCATGTATTTTAACGAATATTTTTACTCTAATTAAAACCAAAATTGTGATTGATTTTTAAATTCTGTTTTATGAACACGTTTCTTTCTTAACCTATTCTCATGTCTCTCTTCTGATCGTATGTATGTTTTTTGTTGATTCTTTTTTTTTTCGACTAATTGTGAAGTTTCCATTAGACTGTTCCTCCAACGCCCAATACCCTGCATGGATTATTACCTAGTATGAGATTTTATATGATTTTATTGATTCTTATTGCGCTCTCTCTCTCTCTCTCTCTCTCTCTCTCTCTCTCTCTCTCACACACACACACACACACACACACACACACACACACACAGAGTGAACTGTCTCTGTCAGCGAGGGCTGCAGAGTACACGGATTGCATCTCTGCAGAGGACTACGTCCCCCCTTAACAAGTGATCTGTATATGACTCTAAACAATCTGATGGTGAGGCTAAGTAATTCTGTAGCTTTGGGGAATGCCAAGTACTCCTTTAACGCCATCGATCCTAAGTCGGCTCTTGCCCAGAGTAATAGCATCAGATAGAGTCCTATTTATGGGTTAAATAGAACTAAGCAGTGTACTTTTGTTAAACAGAATTATTTGAAATAGAACTGTTTTTACATTTCACTGTGTGTAAACAAAACATTGTATTTATACTAAATTGAATTGTTTGAAATTGAACTGTTCTTGACATTTTAAACTGTGTACTTATATTAAGCTGAATTGTTTGAAATAGAACTGTATATATGTATAAAATGGATTTGCCATTAAATAATGGGTGATATGCCATAAAACCAAACCAAAGCTAAGCTCACAGACATATGTATATGTATATGTATATAACGAACAAAATTACAATATTTTTATTCCGTTGCAATTTATACGAGATTAAAAATACAGATCAGATACAATAAATGAACAATAATCCGGTCAATACAATCCTTGGTCCAAACGTAAAATACATATTTACATTTTTTGTACTTACTTTAAAGTTTTTTGTTTGCATACTGTATTATCAGATATGAATTTTTTGAACAGATCAGATTAACCCATACATGAGAGCCTAATAGGTAATCTCTGTTTGGAGCTAGAATTGGCCTAGAAGTAATGATAATGAAAGAGTACACAACTCTCCCTAAATTTGCAGATGTGGGGCCTCACCATCAGGTGCAAGTTGGAGTCATGCCCACGACCATAACGTCTAAAACATTTCACAATCAATACTTAATAGTAACAAGATTACTACAAACCTGAAAGTCACGAAACAAATAATTTTTATTCATTTTTTATGAATGATCAACTAGGCTAATTAGGAAGAAAGCGTTTATTTTTCACTAATGTATTTTTCAGCCATATTTTCTAATTATCCAGTCAGTTTTTTATCGTTAGATTGTTAGATTTGATGAAATGGAATATCTTGCAGGTAAAGTGAAAGACCTTATTATCAAAAATACGTAGGTTTAAAGAGCCCCTTTATAAAGCCAGAAGTACTTCAGAGGTACTTCGACAAATGAAAAAAACTAGTGTACTGAATGCCAAAGGAAGTATTTCGAAGTAAATCAATGTTGCATTCATTGTTCATCTCTCTCTTGGTAAAAACAGTTTCAGTCATATAATTTTTGAACACACTTCAAATTACCCGAGTAAATTTAAGACCAAGGGAAATACAACTTAACAATCTTATTAAAAACAGGATATTTTGCTTTCGTGGTACAGTTGGCTAAGATGTTTCAATGGCCATGTGGTAATCAGTGAAAATTAAATCTATTTCAATTCAACTCCACACAAAAACTAGAAAAAAACTTGGTTAGCAGAATAGCATTCTGGAAACGAGTAAGTTTTTTTTTCTTTTTAGCAACGAAAGTCAGTGTTGAAAAATAAACTTATATTTATAATCGTAATCATAACTGATTTTATTACGCTATTTTTTTGTCTTTGCAAGAACGAAAATTTCTAACTATTTTTTTTTTTTTCAATATTGAGTTAGTGCCTCCATTATTTTCGCCTGAATGTAAGTTCGCTATACTTCGTAAGAGCATTATATTACAAAATGGACGCACTGCTTCACACTCCTTAAAAACATATTTGACTCATGCGGCAGACCAAATCTTAAAAAAAAAAGAAATGAATTGAAGGAAATTTATTTGTTTTCTTTTTCTAAATTTTTTAAAGAATTTGAGCTCCCCCTTTAAGGATCAAATTACTTAGATTTTTCAGGGCTTTAGGAAATTTTTGATATTTTGAAAATACTGTTATTATTAAAGAATTAATATGGATATTCTTTTTAAAAATATTTTTTCTTTTTCTTCTTTTCTAATATTTTTTTTCTTCTTTTCTAATATTTTCTTCTTTTCTAATATTTTCTTCTAATATTTTTTCTTTTTCTTCTTCTTTTCTTTTCTTCTAATATTTTTTCTTCTTCTTTTCTTTTCTTCTAATATTTTTTCTTTTTCTTCTTCTTTTCTAATATTTTCTTCTAATATTTTTTCTTTTTCTTCTTTTCTTCTTCTTTTCTTTTTCTTTTCTTCTTCTTTTTCTTTTCTTCTTCTTTTTCTTCTTTTCTTCTTCTTTTTTTCTTTTTCTTCTTTTCTTCTTCTTTTCTTTTTCTTTTCTTCTTCTTTTTCTTTTCTTCTTCTTTTTCTTCTTTTCTTCTTCTTTTCTTTTTCTTTTCTTCTTCTTTTTCTTCTTCTTTTCTTTTCTTCTAATATTTTTTCTTCTTCTTTTCTTTTCTTCTAATATTTTTTCTTTTTCTTCTTTTCTAATATTTTTTTTTCTTCTTTTCTAATATTTTCTTCTTTTCTAATATTTTTTCTTTTTCTTCTTTTCTAATATTTTTCATTAAGGTCCGAGTGAAAACAACTCGCCTCACATTTCGTCTTTTTTCTTTGATTAATGACATCAACCTTTCTGGGTTTTTTTTCATACCCAATCCATCCATGTAGAAAAAACAGTAGTGGCACTATTTAACCCTATAGCTGAGGGAATAAGGTTGTTTATAGCTTTCTCAAGAGTATCTATCCAAAAATGAATGAAATTGCGTTGTTACATAGCCACAATTAACGCCATGTGCGAAATAGACATATATTATGTTCATAACGATAGAACATATAAAGAACATAGGAATCTCGAAATTCGAAAACACGTAACGAGTTCTTGTTCAGGTACGAAACCTTTTTATTAATTCTGAGTTAAAGGTTTCGACATAAGGAGGAAAGACACAATCTCCCTGCCGTCTCATTCTTCTGGCCCTTATCTCGTGCGGCACCCACGGCGCGCAAATTTGCCTCGCCCCAGCGAGCCCCAAAAGTCGAACCTCCTCGTTCGGTGTCGAGTTTTCAACTCTCTAACTTTCTTTCAATTCTCCACAAACCTCTGCTCGCTTCCGGTGCGTGACGTCACTCGCACTCCGTCACCCGTTTCGTCCCGGACTATTGTGACATCTCTGAGTGACACCTTCGTCCGCCCGCGCGTGCCCGCGTTATCACCTGCAACAGTGTTTGAACCTAACTAACCCATGGGCTGAGCGGAAAGGTTTTCAGCCTAACTAAACCCAAAGGCATGAACCGAAATCCCTCAGCTATTATATTACAGCGTGACTGGAGTTTATCTTGCTTCCTCTGATGTTACAGTCTCGCAGGTTAATCCCAATGACACAGAGACTTCTATTCTTCACATCTCCAAATTCTTCCAAGTATTCTTAAGTCTCAATCATTCCTAAGATTCCCTTATTCTATTTTTCTAAGTTCTTTGTCGATTGTTCAAGTGATGGTATAATGATTAGTTTTACTGTCACGTCCGTATTACACAAATTTTAGCTTTTTGGCAAAGTCCACTTATTTCTTAAGTTTGTCGCTTTTCTTTATTTTATTTCTCTATTTTTTTCTCTATTATTTCTACACTGTTAGAAGGGCTAGTCCACTTACTAAAAAGTTCTTTTTTAAAATTTATTACCTCTAGGTCTAGTGCAGATTAGGGAGAAGATCCGTTTTTATCTCAAAGACCCAGAGGATTCTACTGGTCGTATTTTCTTAAACAGTTTCTTGTTTGTGTATGTACAGTTTGTCTCTATAGTCAAATTTTAATCACTTGTTCAATTCCCAATAGATCCCCTTTTCCAACCCAGTCGTTTCGATTTTGTGGCCTTTCCGAATTCGCTTATTATGTGGATGAGTATTCCCTCTCTCTCTCTCTCTCCCTTTCTCTTTCTTTTCTCTCTCTCTCTCTCTCCTTATAATCTACACGTCCTATTCTATTGGTTAATTGATTCAATGATTGATTCCAATGGCATGTCAACTTATTTAGCGTTACTTATTGCCTAGAGGTTAGAGAATCGCATTTCCTGTAAGTTCATATTCACATTTTTGTGTTATTTCCTATATGTTTTTCCCTAGGGAAAAGTATGAACACCTTATCTCCCAGCTATGGGTTAAATAGTACCACTACTGTTCTTCTTGAAGAATGGTTTTGGTATTAAATAACCCACGAAGGTTGATATGTCACTAAACAAAGAAACCAAACCTATATCTCCTCTTTTTTTTCAGACACACCTATCAAATACGAATATTTTTTAAAGATGTCTATTTAACCCTCAGGTAGGACTATTTTTGATATATTCCAACATTTACATTCTTCTTTTAGTTCGTTTTTTGTTGTTGTTTTTTTTTGGCTGCTGATGATAATAATTCCGTTTCCTTATTTAGATTTCCTCTGGGTCCCGGTTATAATTCTTCTCTCGGTACGCTTTTCGCACCAGCTCTGATCATTATTCAATGGAGTCTGAGTGGCAGCAAGTCTACTCAGTTTTCCAGGATTCTTCTAAGTATCCTAACCAATTTCTGTTGTGTTAACATCTGGATGGTTTCATGCCTTCGTCTAATCTCCGGTTCATCGAGTCTCTTTTTCAGCTTCATGGGCATTGATTATAATTATTTTCCTCCGATCGAGATTTCCACACCATCACCAGCTGATGCACTGTCACAAGAGCTTGAGTGACAGCAAGTCCCATTATGTTTACAGGAGTCGTTAATACGTGGAGCATCCAATAAGTTTCCAGCCTTTTTTAGTACAGGCATTTACAATTGTCGTAGACTCTTGAAAATTCAGTATCTTATTGCTATACATCTTATGAGATGACTGACCAATTTTTATGATTTCAGGTTCAAATTAACAGCTACAGCAGCAATTGGAATACACCCTACTAAAGCCTGATTGTCACAGCTGGTGAATTTCAAAAATGCAATCTGGACCTGAGGACACTTTAGAAGAACGATATGCAATAAAATGCTGTTTGAAATGCCACAGAAACGTATGGAATGCTTCAGACTGCTTTTGGAGCATCTTGCATGAATCGAACATCAGTTATTGAGTGGCATAAGAGATTCAAGGAAAGCAGGGAGTCTGTGAGGGATGATGAGAGGCGTGGGAGGAGTAAGGAAGTCAATAGACCAGAGTTAATTGACCAAAGGGTTAGGGTTAGGGTTACTATGTTGAGATTTTAAGTGAGTTCAGGAAGAGATTCCATCGGAAGAAGCCAGCACTCTTTAAATCGGGTCAGAGGCATTTCCACCAGGACAATGCACCTGTCCACAACAGTATCTTTGTCACAGACTATTTGACCAAGATGGGCATCAAGACAGTTCCTCAGCACCCCCACCATAGTCCAGACCTTGCTCCCTGTGTGTTTTGGTTATTCCCTAAGCTCACAGGCTGTCGTTATAAGACAATTGAGGAGATGAAAGAGGCTGTGACGAAGGTGATTGACACGCTCACACAAGAGGACTTCCATGGGGCCTTCGAGAAGTTGTTAAAACGGTAAAACAAATACATTGCAGCCAGAGGAGATTACTTCGAAAAGAATTAGAGTTTCATGCGTGTACTATCAATAAAATTGCCCATACGAAAACCCTCTGGAAACTTATTTAATGATCCTCGTATATTCTACCTGATCAAAATACAGATGGAATCTATGTAGCCTCCATTGTTCCTTTGATCTCCAATTCTTCCAGTCTTTCCTTCTAAGACCATTCCACGTAAACCAACCCGAACTGGCATGACTATCACCATCATAGTTCACTGCTAATTTCAAATCTCTGGTAAAATCCAAGTATTTTCTTTTATTCATTTTCCATCTGGTTTGCGAGAAAAGTATAATCTACTAGATGGCAAGTTCTTTTTTCTCGCTTATCAACACTAGATTGAACCAGCAGATCAAGATTAGGTGATCCGATATAATATTGTCTTGTTTTCTTAGAAAGACTCTGGTTTTTGCATATCCCATTTGTTAGAATGGTCAGTTTTTAATCCCTTGCATAATTCTTAGCAGATCACCTTTCCTAGCCAGTCGTGCCTTGTCTGGTAAGCCTTTCATAATAGGTTGCTGTATTCGATTATTATGTGATACGCGAGTTTATTTCTGTTATATAATTGAGGAATGATTTTTTTATATTATCATTTTTCGTTGGTTATATCTTATTATTCGGTTTGGTTAGGCTTAGAAATATTCGGCTTAGTGCACGTGCAAGTGCACACATTGAGTGCTGTTCACGCTCGTGCGTGGAGGATGTGACAATCACAAATGTCATAATAAAAACCTCAGTCGGAAATGTGACTGGGGTGTGAATGACATCATGCCCGGAAGCGATGGGCTGGGAATTTTGGTGATTTTTGAAAAAAGCAGTTAGTTGAGATTTGTCTCTGGGCGAGGCTAGTTGAGAGCTGACGCCGGACGAAGCGAGTTCATTTTTGAGCCTGGGTGAGGCCAGTCCAGTAGGACTACGGGATGCACCGTGCGTTTGTTATGTCAGATGGAACGGTCAGCATAGTAAATATGGTGTCTCTCTCTCCTCGTGTCGAAAGACTAAACTCAAGAAGTCAATAAACGTTTCGTACCTGAACTAAAGAAAATCGTCTGGGTTTCAGGATTTCTATGCATATGAACATTTCACATATCCGTATACTTGTGTAGTTGTATCATGGATATAAAACATTTCTGTTACTACAAGGTGGAACGATAAAATTGTCGCCTTAGAAAAGACGACCTGATTCCATTTCCGTTTAATGAAAACCGGTTTTCTTCTTCTTTTTTTTTGTCGCAAACTATCTACTAGTTGGCCAGAGCGATGGGAGCCTTCTATCATGTCTGAAAGTGACAGAATGTTCAACGAGCGAGATCGGAGATGCTCCGGTGTGCAAATCATGCTCTCTACCGATCCAAGTTATGACAACAGGACCATTGCCAGCACCCTCAAAATGCAAATCCAGACGGTTCAACGTGCCCAGGGTGATGAAAACAAAGTTTCCGGCTACGGTTATGGTCTTTAGTGTGGTTTCAAGTGAGGGCCACATCATGCCACCTCACATCTTTGAAGTCGGCTTGAAAGTCAACACCAAAGTGTACCTGGATGTACTGAAGAGTGTGGTGATCCCCTGGTGCAATCAGGTGGCCAGTGACAGACCCTGGGTGTGGTAGCAGGACTTGGCGCCGGGCCACAAGTCCAAAGAGACCAAGGCTTGTCTTCAGAAGGAGTGCTACGACTTTGTACCCTTCTCTTACTGGCCCCCTCCTCCCCCGACCTGAACTACTTCGTTTGGTCATACGTCGAGAACATCACCAACATGACCTCTTACAACACCAAAGCCAGCTTGATCGCCGCAATCTGCCGAGTATTCGCCGAGCTCCCGCCGGCGCTTGTGGAAAAGGCATTGCACAGTTCCGGATCCGTATCGAGGCGGTGATTGAGGCTGACGGCGGCTACATTGAATAGATGTCAGCTCTACTACATAATCAAGTTACCTGAATTGATTTTTTCAAAAGAAAAGTTTTAAAATAAAGCTGTAGTGTTTTTTTCTTTAGGACGACAATTTTATCGTTCCATCATTTATATAACCTAAACTTAATTTACTGTTCTGAATTATAATTTTTTCTATAGCATACTTGGTCCATACGGCGTTATTTTGTGTTACTATTTATAAGTAATTAACTCCTATTCTTGGGTTTCCTTTTTGTTGCTATGTTCACGTCTCCACCTGTGAAATCATCCCAGTTTGTCGCTTGAAATATCCGTAAAATTGTTTTTCTCCCATTCCTTGTTTGTATTATTTTTTAATTTGTTCTTATGTTGGTATAGATGTTTCTTAATAATGTATTTAGATTTTATATACCCTTTTTGATATAGTTCACGATTCTTTGAAATGAGGTATCTAAGCAATCCTAAATGTTGTTGACTTCCCTTCCTTCCTCTTTTCATGACACATGTCTTTTTGTTATCTTTCGGATTTAAGCCTCGATGCATAGTCATCAACTTCCTTGTTCTCTGGTTCATTTTTCTGAGTTCCACCATTGTTTATTTTAAGAATGGTACTGAGTTCCTTACAGAGGAAACTGTCCAGGTATTTATCCCTTTGATGATGTTCCTGTTGCTGAGTGTGGTTTCGAGAAATTTCCTGATTCTTTTAATGTATCATCATTGTTATCACGATCATCATCATCATGTCACACTGTTGGCACAGATTTCCTTGACTCTCTCTCTCTCTCTCTCCATTCATTCCAATCATTCATTTTTCCCGATAGGTCCTCCAGTCTACATCCAGTGTCCACACAGAGCTGTGGTTAGAAAGTTCTTGTTGGTCGGTCCATACTGACACGTCCATGAGAAGGGGTTCATTGGTGACCGTTAATTGTCCAGGAATGTCCCACATGTCTTGTCCGTCTGACTCAGATGTTTTTTGAGATGGGAGTTAAGTGGTCGTACAGTTGTTCTATCGTGGGGTGTTACTTCTTTGATTTGTTTAATATAGCAGGTAAAGTTCTTGTGCAATTCCCGTCTAGCTTGTTGTCAGCGTTCATGTGGTGAATCCATATCGCAGAATTAACACAACCACTGCTTGGAAGAAATTCTTTTTTGATTTATCGTATAGATCAAACTTCCATATGATTGACAGCCTATCGATAGCACTCCACACGTTCACTTGACGAATATCGATATCAATTTCAGTTGATGGTACGTCCACTCATTTCAGAGAACTGCCATTAAGAGTTGAGATGTCTCCCTTTTTATTAAAGATCATATACTCCATTTTGTCCGCATTCACATGGAAGCCAATGCCACCTGCTGCCTGCTCCAGGCTATGCAGCATTGATTTGGCTTGGGAAGGTGTAATTGCAAGAGGCGCTATGCCATCTCCGTAGTCTACGTCCGCAATAATTTCCTATTTTGTATCGTCTGCTCCTTACGATCTTTTCAGTAATCAATATTTGTTTGTTGGCGTCCGTTTCCAATATTCTCAACTCCTTCTAATTTTCCTTATTGCAAGTTGATCTCTTTTCTTAAATTTCTTTCTGTTTAGAACAATCTCATTCTGGATGATTATCTGAGATTTAGGGTAAAGGAAAATAATGACTATATACGTTCTGTTTGCACAAATTCTAGTGTGAAGTGATATTTAACATATATATTGTTTATATTTTCTTGATAATTATTTCTCGAGTAGATAAGCAGTTCAACTGAGTGTAAGTTATTAAATCTCTCATAAACAGGGGGCAGCCGTCATCTTGTTAATGGGCTTGGCCCTACCTTTCTTGATCATACCTTCGGCTTCAATTATAGAAATGATACTATTTCTAAAGCGCCAAATAATGTTTTTTTTTTATTCAAGTTCCAAGATATTTATATTTATTTATTTAACATGTTATTTTACATATATGCTTTTATCTAATAACAGTGTCATATCTGGGAAAAGATACATTATTTTCGAGGGCATCAAGTGCAATTTTTACAAATTACTTGTTAACAAAGGCTTCCTCAGATCTTGTTATCTGTTCGTTACTTGATTATAATTAGGGTTCTACTTAATATCGGTAACAATAAAACAAAACCTGCTCATTGGCCTTGTGAGTAGAGTGTTCGCCAATGGTCCGGGAAACCTAGGTTCTATCCCAGGTCACGTCATACCAAAATCTTTTAAAATGGTACTTGATACCTCCTTGCTTATCACTCAGCAATATAAGCTACGTATCAAGGGTAAAGTGGAGCGATTCAGGGAAAGCAGTAGCGCCCTACCCTACACCTCGATGTAGTAGCTATTGAAAAGGAAACCTTCTGGGCACACTCGACTACGGTCACCAACTTACTTTATTATTATTATTATTATTAGTAGTAGTAGTAGTAGTAGTAGTAGTCGTAGTAGTATTCACCCAGCGAGTTTCTCTCAGTATCTCCAGCTGATGGTCTTTCACTGGAGTCTCCTCAGGATGGATGGTCGCGATTCTTCCTCTGATTTCAAACTCTTCGTTTCTCCCCCCAACTATTGGGGACCGTCCCTGGCATGCGAATTACAATTGTTATCACCGTCACCGACATGTTATACAACTTTCTCACTTCATTGGCAAGGTCTGAGTACTTGTCGCTTTCTATGATTTTAGCTCTGTGTTCATTTGGAACGGCAAGATACACTATGCACAAGTTATCTTTTTTTTAATGAATTATCCCTTGGTATGATTTCCTGGCCGGAATTAAATGATCCGTTTGTACCTGAAAATTCCAGATAATTTTATGCACCTTATTCTTAATGGACAGATTATCGGTTGTGCATATACCATTTGGTAGTATGCTGAAATTTCAATTTTTGTACATTTTCCTGTGAATTCCCTTCCCCACTCAGGCTTACATTGTTTTATTTTGATTTTCCTCTTGGTTGCTACATACATTTTTTTATGTTATTAACCATTTCGTTTCAGTCACATTATCTACACTAGCGATTCTGTTGCGCTATGTCGATTTTAGCTCTTACAGAATTGGTCCTTTCGGCATCTTTATGGGCTGCTATTTGGTCATATTTAGTTTCTCTTTTAAGGTTTCTTTTTATAGCCATTTACATGTCTTATCGTCTGAGATTTCGTCAGTTTTTCGATTGAAATATACAATTATTTGTCTTCCCATTTCTCTTTTCAATTTATTATAGCTGTTCTGTTTATCGTAAAGTTTCAGTGCTGATTCTGATCGAAGTGATTTTTTTCTTTTGCTTCTTTTTGATTTAGTCCGCGATCCGCGTATTGGTGCATCCACACTGTATTCAATGCTGACTAGTTCTCTTCCTCCTTCTTTTTTTATAGATATATGGTCAGTTTATGTTATCTCTCAGAAGTAAGGCTTTGAGCAAAGTTATAAATATTTTTATCCTCTGGTCCATTTGTAGCGAGTTCCTCGCTAGTATTTTTGAAGAATTCTCCCAAATGTCATATTTACCAACCCCTCCGCTCGGGCAGGATATGACACAAGGTCAATTTTTAAGCGAAGTTGAGCAGGTTTGAATTCAGAGTTTTCCTTCTCCTAGACTAGTTGCCTCACCAAGGCAAAATAACTTAGTCTGTCCTACTATTTACCCATAGCTGGAGAGAGAATATTTGGATTCATACCTTTCCCAAGGGTATTAGTACTATGTGAAATGCAATCAGTCAGGTCCAGGATTTGAACTCGTGTCGCCGTGTCCATATCCTGCGACGATAATCATTACACCACATTCTCCCAAATGTCTTAAAAGTGGAACCTCCTTGCTGCTTTTCCTTTTGATGAGAGTTCTGCTGCTGAACTTGGTTTCAAGAAGTATTTTGCATGTTTGATGAATTTTTTATTTTTATTTTTGTCTTCTCCGCTTGGTAGTTCTAATATTCCCAAATACTTATAATTTTCATTTCCTCCGAACGTTCTGAGTCTTTCTTGATTTGACAGTTGTATTCCTTCCGTTATTCGTCTTTTTCCACTTTTCATGATGAGCGTGGCTCATTTTTCTATGTCAAATTCCATTCCTATATCCAGTATGTATATTTTCATTACTTGTATTAGATTCACCGTTTCCTTTTTCATTTTTTGCAATCAGGTTAATATCGACAATATAAATCAGGGGATTAATATTTTCTTTAGGTTTTGAAAACCTGTATCCCCCAGTGAGCTTCCTATAACTGAGTGATATCATAGCTATTATGCATACTAAAGGCGGCAGCGCATCTTCCTGGAAACTGTCTCTCTATTTTGACATTTGTTAGATTTTTTCTTACTGATATTAATTTCACTTTACAGTCCATCATCCATGTTTGTGGGACAATATTTTCCCGCCTCGTTTGGGAATCTTTATTCCTCTTGTAACCTCACAGCATTCTTTTCTGTTCTTACAGAAAGAGTCCGGGGAAAGCCAAAAAAATAGATCTTATCTTTAATTTATGCGCTCCAGATTTTCCGTACGATTAGTAGACCCGTTATAGGTCTATAGTTGCCCCTAATTATTCCTTTTCTTTGACCTTATGATTCAGGTTAGTATTCCACTTAGTCATCCATTCGGATATATTTGCTGCTCTTTGGTGTTGTCTCTGTGGAAGAGTCAGTTTATTGTGGATGGACGTAAATTCTTAAAACCAGAATCCATGTATACTATCACAGCCTGGCGTTTTCCAATTTGGTACTTTTTTAGTGTTCCTCTAAATGCGTCCAGGTGTATGTCCATATTAGGTCCTTCTTCCTGTTTTTATTATTATTTTTTCATGTTATCTATCCATTTGGCATTTTAACTATGTTATTTTTTCCCCATATGTTACTCCAATATTGTCTTCTTTCGTTTGCATAAAATTTTTGGCTTCTTTTCTGGAATTATTTACTGACTTGTTTGTAAAATTTTTTTGGTTATTTTGTATTATTATTATTATTATTATTTTACTTCTTCTGAGCTTTTCTCACCACTTTCAACGCTTGTTTTTTTATTTTCGCTAAATCTTGGGAGACAGCAATACTTCGCAGGTTTCCTAGAATTATCTATATATTTTTGCTGATTTTAATAGTATCTGATTTGCTACATTCACTTTTGTGATAAACAGTTTCATCTCAGTCACTCACTATTCTTCTGTGTATTCTCAATTTTTGCTTCGCTATAATTGTCTGTTATGGCATTATTTTGTGCTGCTATTAGATAGGATTCCGTTTCCCTGTTGAGGCTTCCCCCCCAACACTTTTTTGTTATCTCTACGTCATCTCATGTTCAATGTTTTTACTTTGTCACTTGAAGCACCCAGATATTTCTTTTCCCACCATCCTGCTGTGTCGACATTTTTACAGCAGTGAAGAACAACATTTATCAAAAAAACTGAAAGCTATAGGTGCAGCAAATTTCTAAATCATCCTTATACCATATCCTTTATTTTGTCCACTATATTTCAAGACAATACTAGTTATTGATTTAAGGAGTGTTAATAGCATATTTTATTTTATTTGTTCTCAGAAAAACCATCGATTATCATCATTATTATTATTATTATTCACTCATTAGAAATTTTAACATCAGCGTTAACTGATGATCTTTTACTGGAGTTTGAGTGACAGCAAGTCTCCTCAAGTCTCCAGGACTCTTCTCAGTATTCTGACCGTTCTCAATAATATAGTAATTTGGATGGTCTCCACTCGTCTGCCAACCTCCAAACCACTCAGTCCCTTTAGTAACCCTTTAGTTACTGTTCCAAACGCACCAATTACAATTGGTATTATTGTCACCTGCATGTCTAACTTGGATAGTTTTCATGATGGATGTTTCGTGGCCGTAGAGCTGCTGCAGCTGCTTTGTGGAATGTTGGCTCCAGGACTGTTCAGTATTGCTCGGAGCATTCTTGTTTAGCTGCCGTCAAGCTTTTTCACCAGCCGTTTAGTAAGCATCCATGTAGTGCATCCATATAGCAGTATCGACATCTGTTTACACAATGTTTATTTTTCTACAATTTGTATCGCCTTTACCTTCATGTTCCACAACTTATTCGATGCCCAGGTATCTGTCTTGTTTTTCACTTTCTGGATTTTTAGCTTTACTGCTCGTTTGAAGGTCAAAATCCGGTACATTTCAAATTTTTTTTCCTTGTTAATTAAAACCAGGTTTCATCTTTGGGCAGAGATTGGCTGATCGTAGGTTTCATAAAAAATCCCTGAGAACATTACGAGACTCATTTTCTGTGAAAAATTTTCTTGTTTGTGCTTATTCCATTTGGTAGTTGGAACAAACTCCAGGTTTTTGCAAAATTCCCAATGGATCCCCTTTCCTACCCAGTCATCCATGTATTTTTATTCACTTATTATGTTATAAATATTTCCCTTGCTCTTACCACATTACCTGAACTAACTATTTTCTGGGGTATAATCTATTTATTGCTAAATCAATTAGATAATATTAAATAACACTCTGCTAAGAGAGATTAAGTTTCTCCTTTCAAGTTTCAGGTCATGTCGCATGTAATTTCCATAGTTTGTTGTTTAAAATATCTTGATAGGTAAAGAATAGTTTTAAATATCCCAATCTAACAAAAATATATACACAATTATTTTGTTAAGAGGAACTATTCATAACTGTTGGGCATCACCCACCTTTTTCCACACAATGAACTTGTCCATCTACCATATATAGCAGTAGCTACTAATACCAGGGCAGACTAGAGGGTGAAGAGCAGCTTTTTATAGGAATAGTATAAGAGCGTTGGAGACATCGCACTAGATCACTTTACTTCCTACCGTAATAACGGAAGCCATTACTATCGTTGGACTATATCTTTATTCTGTATTGACTAATCCTATGTTCTTGTCTCATCATCATATCGCGCTGGTAGCACGGATATCCTTGACCCTCTCTCGCCACTCCTCCCTATCGTTCATCGCCCTAGGGAGATCTTCAGGACAACATCCCATATCCTTGCATAGCTGCTGAATGTATGTTCGTGCTGGTCGTACTGCCTTTGCACGGCCATGTGTGGGGGTCCATAAGAGTATATCTCTTATGATTTCGTCCATGCTTCTCCAACAGTGTCCTGCATGTCTGGTTCGTCTAACTTGAATAATTTTCGTGATAGGGGGCAGGTAGCCGTACACTTGGTGTCTTGTGGGGTGTTGCCGCCAGGACTTGTTTAAGACTGCACGTAGCATTCTTGTGTAATTGCCGTCTAGCTTCTTCTCCAGCCGTTTTGTTAGCGTCCATGTAGTGCAGCCATATAGCAGTATCGATGTGACCGCTGCCTGGAAGAAACTGCGTTTCATTTTATCGGTTAGGTCTGATTTCCATATAATCGATAGCCTATTGATAGCTGTCCATGCTTTCGCTAACCACGTTTCGATGTCCTTTTCGGTTGATTCGACGCTGCTTCCTAGGTATGTGAATTTGTCTACTAGTTTAAGAGGTTTTCCTTCTAGAGTGGAGATGTCCCCCGTTTGATTATAGCACATATATTCCGTTTTGTGTGCATTAACATAGAAGCCTATGCTTGCTGCTGCTCGTTCCAAACTATGCAGTAGTGTTTCGGCTTGGTCAGGTGTATTTGCCAGTATCGCTATGTCATCGGCGTAGTCGGCGTCGGTAATTGTTTTTGCGGGGTACCTTCTGCTTCTTTTCTTCGTCATTTCGAAGCCATTCTCTCTGATTTTGTCAATCGATGTTCTAAGTACGTAGTCTAGACAAATGATAAAAAGATACGGAGCCAGCGTGTCCCCTCGTAGTACTCCTGCTACAATGTCGAAGTATTCTGTGTCTCCATCTGGTGATCGTACTTTTACTTTAGTGTCTCTATAGAGAATCGTTATTGCCACTACGGTTTCTTTAGGTATGCCGTACGCTAGTAGGATGTGTTCCATCTTTCTTCTGTGAATGGAATCGAAAGCCTTGGTAAAGTCAACAAATATTAATGTCGCTTGTAGGTTTTTTGCCCGTACACCTTCAATGATTCTACAGATGGTTAATATTTGTGAGGTCGTGGATCTATTTCTTCGGAAGCCATTTTGGTTTTTCCTAAGTATGTTGTCGATTTTGGGTTCTATATGGTTTCGTAGTAGGGCATTGTAGATTTTGGCTGCTATGGATGTAAGTGTTATGCCTGGGTAGTTTTTGGCTAATCCGAGGTCCCCCTTTTTAGGGAAGGGGATTATGCATCCCTTCATCCATCTATCTATCGGATTTTGATTGTATACTGCGTTGCAGTGTCGGTGCAGTATGTCATCGAATTGTCTGGTCTTCCATACTTCCGGGGGAATTTCGTCCAGCCCTGCAGCTTTCCTTTTTTTAATTTTTCTGAGAACCGAGTCGAGTTCTTCTTGTGTGAACGGTCCTAGTTTAATGTCTAATTGTTTGCTAATTATTCTGGTGATTGGTTCATGTGTTATTTTTGGTGGGTTTCCTAGTAAGTTTTCGAAGTGCTGTTTCCACAGTTTTATTCTTTCTTGTTGGTTTGCTGCTTTCAGTTTTGCTTTGGCTGTGTACTTTCTTCTACTCACTTCGTTTATTGTTTGCCAGGCTATCCTAGATTGTCTATCTTCCACCGAGTCTCTAATCTTATCTATCTGATTTTGAATGTATTCTGTCAGTTCCTTTATATATATGCCTGCTAATTGATATTGTGCCGTTTTTAGTTTTAAGGCATTTGTGTTTGTTGTTTTTTTTCGATAGTTTTTGGAGGCTGTTTTCACTAGTGCACGTTTTTCTCTCACCGCTAAAGTTTCCCATGGGACTCTATATTTAGTTTTGAGTTTTGTTGGAATGCATTTCGCTGCTGCCTCGAGGTGTGCATTGACAAAATTTTCATAATCGTCGTATGGTGTACTTTTTTCCGTCTTTTCTTGTAGTGTTTCGAATACGTTTCTTAATTCTAATACGTATTTATCTCTTATATCTCTGTTGTTCAATAGGGCCCAGTCATAGTGTTTGGTGGTCGCTGTTCGTTTGGCGTTTTTTCGTAGGCTTAACCGTATTTTTGCCGTGACTATTCGGTGATCGGTGGACACACCCTCAAAAGAGGAGTATGCCTCGCATTTCATTGCACTATTTTTCCGTTTCTTGTTTATAAGGACGTAGTCTATCTGAGCTTTCGTATTGTTTGCGTACGTGTATGTCCATAGTTTGCCCTCCCTTTTTTGGTAGTTTGTATTGAGGCATGCTAATTTATTTTCTATCATGAAATCTGTTAGATGTTGCACATTCCTATTTGACGTGTTGTGGAGGCTGTATTTGTTGTTTCCGTTTTTCCCGATTTGGGCATTCATGTCTCCGCCAATGACTAACATGTTGTGTTTCGGGATGCTACGCAGTAATGAGGATAGCTCATCGTAGAAGGTGACTAGTTCAGTTTCTTCACTAACATTGGTAGGGCTTTTAGCAGGAGATGATTGTTGCTCTGGGGTTGCCGTTAAAAGTAGCTGCCATCATTCGAGGTTGTATTTTCTCTATGCTATTTAGCGTTTTTAATGCTCTAGGTCCTATAAGTGATGCTACCCCTCCTACTGCGGCGTTGACAGAGTTTTTCCATGTGAATACAGTGACGAGCGACCATCCATTGCCAGTTTCGTGATATTTGATATCTTCGGTGTGCGTGTATCTGTGTTCTTGTATGCATATTATGTCAATCTTATGTTCTTCGGCCGATGCGATTAGCTCTGGTAGTTGTCCTATTCTATTTAAGGTTCTTACGTTAAATGTGGCTATTTGTAGTGTTTGCTTGCATTTTAGTAGTTTTGATCGTTTGAGCTCTGTATCTGATTTTTCGAACACTGAGGCCAGGGCTCAAACCTCAGCAGGACGCGCCCCTTTTTTACCCGCGCGAAGAGCGATGCGGTTTGTGTATGTGGTTTGAGTGTGGGTCATAGTTCTTGTCTACAAATAGTCTCTCTATTGTATATATTTTTCCCTGAGAATATATCTCTATTTCCTCTTATTTCGTGGTTTGTCCTTTATTTAATATTACAAGCGTTCACTAACCAGAATGCAACACTAACTAATAACAATAACTAAATAAGAAGGAAAAATAATAAATAATAAACTAACTTATAATGATAATCATTTATCTACACTCAGTTATATAGTTTTATTTTGGTTCCGTTTCTTTTTTAATGACATATCAACATTTGTGGGTTATTTATTGCCAAAGCCATCCTTGTGTAAAGACAGAAGAGAAACTATTTTACCCACAACTGGGGAAATAAGGGTGTTCATGCCTTTCCCGATGTTATTTTTCCGAAGGTAAACCTATTAGCATGACTAGGGGTCAAACTCGCTTACTTTGGGGTCCTGTACTTCGAAACGGGACATTGGCCCAGCGGTTAGAGTGTTCGCCAATGGCCCGGGAGACCTGGGTTCAATCCCAGGTCGAGTCATACCAAAGACTTTAAAAATGGTACTTGATACCACCTTGCTTAACACTCAGCATTATAAGGTACGGTTCAAGGGTAAAGTGGAGCAATCCTGGGAATGGAGTAGCGCCCTCCCCTACACCTTGGTGTAGTAGCTATCGAAAAGGGAGCCTTCGGGTCACCCTCGACTATGGTCGCTAACTTTACTTACTTAACTTACTTCGAAACGCGGTTAACGAAGGCATGGACAACTATCGATAAGCTATCGATCATATGGAAATCAGACCTGGCCGATCAAATGAAACGCAGTTTCTTCCAGGTAGCGGTCGTATCGATACTGCTATATGGATGCACTACTTGGACGCTAACAAAACGGCTGGAGAAGAAGCAAGACGTCAATTACACAAGAATGCTGCGAGCAATATTGAACAAGTCCAGGAGGCAACACCACACAAAACACCGACTATAAGGCCACTTACCTCCCATCACGAAAACTATACAAGTTAGATTAAACACACATGCAGAACACTGCTGGAGAAGTAGGGACGAGATCATAAGGGATGTACTCCTATGGACCCCCACATATGGCCTAGCAAAAGCAGGACGACCAGTTCGAACATACATACAGCAGCTATGTGATGATACGGGATATAACTCTAAAGACCTGCCAGAGGCGATGAAGGATAGGGAGAAGAGGCGAGAGAAGGTCAGGGATATCCTTGCTAGCGGTACGACATGATGATGATGATGATGATGACTTCAGCCATTATGGCTGAAGTCATCATCATCATCATCATCATCATGTCTGCTCCGTTGTATGGTTGTAAGTGCTCCTATCTAAATTAATATTTTGCCCACAGTAAGTTGGTTTTCAGTGTTTTAAAACAATTATATGCTTCCAACAGATAATTATCCCTTATAAACAATCATAGCTTCAAACTCACCAGATCATCAGAAGTGAAGCCTCACAACCGAGTGCAGTTTAGTAGTATACCCAAATAATAGTGAGGTTCTCATAGACATTTCATCAACTTTTTACTTTCGAGATTTTTAGTTTTATTTTCCCCCTCTTCCTTACGTTATTTCTTTTGATATTGTGTTTACTCGCTTCTACGGGATGTGTCATTATACATCGGACTCATGTGACCGCTAATAGATAAGGTGTCTCAATATACATGGTTATATACGGTGTCTCAATATACGTGGTTGAATAGGGTGCCTCAATATACATCGAACTCATGTAACTGCTCATATATAGGGTGTCTCGATATACATGGTTATATATGGTGTCTCAATATACGTCGAACTCATGTGACTGCTAATATATAGGGTGTCTCACTATACATGGTTATGTAGAGTTTCTCAATATACATCGGACTGATGTGACTACTAATATATAGGGTGTTTCGATATACTTGGTTATATACAGTGTCTGAATATATATCAGACTCATGTGACTACTTATAACTCACCAAATAATAATGTATGCTTTTTTTGTTTCAGATTTAAAATAAGTATACTATAAAAAGTATTAATCCTCGATTAAAATGACTTGGACAAGCCCCACAACTCTAATGAATAATAATAATAATAATAATAATAATAATAATAATAATAATAATAATAAGAAGAAGAAGAAGAAGAAGAAGAAGAAGAAGAAGAAGAATAACAACAACAACAACAACAACAAACGTGAAACCGTCGAAAAGAATGAGATCGTAAAATTCTCTGAGATTTCGAAATACAAACTGATCACTAGACCTTCGGATAAGAAACAAAAAAAAGATAGAACTTGCGTATAGTATATTTTACAATCCTTGCGGACTGCAGAGTAAAAAGCAAAGGGCGTGAAAAAAGAGCCAACTACTCAGACCTTGCTAGATAACTAAGAAAGATGTGGAACGTATAGGAGACGGTGATATCAAGTGTAATTGGCGCACTTGGAACGATCATCAAGTGCTTGGTGAGTGAGTTGGGAGCACTGAAAATCGGAGGACGAGCCGAGACCATCCAAACTAAAGCATTGATGAGATTGATCAGAATATTGCGATGGGTCTTGGAGACATGAGGTGACTTGCTGTAACTCCAGTCAAAGACCATCAGCTAATGCTGATGTGAAAAACTTATAAGGAATAATAATAATAATAATAATAATAATAATAATAATAATAATAATATGCACCCCTCCTAGAAAATGACACACACAAACTCCGATGGGACTTTGATATACTAACAGATCACCCCGGCCAGAAGACCAGACCTAATAATAATCAACAAAACAATAAGAATATGCACAATTGTCGACTTTGCTGTCCCGGCTGACCACAGAATAAAACTGAAAGAATGGGAAAAGAGAGATAAGTTCTTCGACCTTGCTAGAGAATTGAAAAAACTGTTGAACATGCAGGCGGCAATTATACCAATTGTGATTGGTGGTTTGGGCACGGTAACTAAAGGATTATTAAAGGGCCTGGAAGATTTGGAAGTTGGGGGCCGAGTGGAAGTCATCCAAACAACAGCATTACTGAAAACGAACAGAATACTGAGAAGAGTCCTGGAGACTTGAGGAGACTTGCTGTCACTCAATCTCCTGTGAAAGACCATCAGCTGACGCTGAGGTGAAAAAACTCTAATAATAGTAATAATAATAATAAGAAGAAGAAGAACAACAACAACAACAAGAACAAGAAGAACAAGAACAAGAACAAGTGAATAAAAAAGAAAGATGTAAAGTGTGAGAAAAAGAAGCATTTGTAGATAAAAATCCGACGAATACATTCGTCATTAAGTTACTAAAAAAGCGTTTGTCTTGTCCACCATTGATTTTTTTGCTTAACTTAATTAAAAGTCGAATGAAAGTCACATAACTCGTATATTATAGAGTGAAAATCTAAGATCTAATTTCAACATCTGTGTTAGGCTACGAACTTATTGTTTCACATATTCTGAAAATTTCCAGTTCTATTCTTTCTGTTGTTTGTCTTTTTCTCTTTACGTTAAGAATACCGTATTATTTTCATCTTCAAATCCTATTCCTGTATCTCGTACACTATAACTAATCCATGCAAGTAGTTTCGTTTATCAGGGAATTCTATTTTTGATGACCGTTTTGCTGATTGATTCTAAGAAATCTTAGTAGGCGATGAGACGCTACTCGAGTTGTCAACACATTTTTGTTGCAACTCTGTACTGGCAAATGTTTACATACAGATACAGGTATACGTAGAAATATCCTTACAAGTAGAAAATGTATTTTAATAGATTAAGAAAGCAGTAAGCCTATTTTTTTTTTTTACTTTGAATCTTCTCTACTTTCGAAAAAATGCGCCCCTCTCTTCTTGACTTCAAGAGGGAAACTACATTAACGCATTTTCTTTTTATCAATAGTCTTTTTCCTTAATCATCTCGCTGTTATTACAATCAACAGCCAATCTTCAGTCACCATGTCAATCTTGTTGATTTCAGTTCTTTAACGGCTTCCAATCCTTATTGTTTTTCTTCTTAATTCTATCTTTTTAGAGACCTAGCATACTGCTCATATAATTATCGGCACAGTTTCCATATTATCATTCTACACCTTGCAATTTTTTCTAACCAGTTTGAACTGGTTTTTTTTTTGGTTTTTTTTCCCCAATGATTTAGTTTCTAGCTTGTACTGTTTTGCCAAATCTCTATCATGAACAATTTCTTTAGTTTTTCGTTTGAAAAAGACATGAAGTTCTTTTCCTTCAAATTTTCGCTTTTTAAATTGTTAATTTCATGTTTCTCTTTAAGTCAGGTGGTCAAACTTTTATGCAAACTTATGCAAGCTTGTCCCTAAATATACATATTTACCAACCCCTTCGTTCGGGCAGGATATGACACAAGGTCAATTTTTAAGTGGAGTTTAGCAGGTTCCTCTTCCTCCTTCTTTTTTTATAGATATATGGTCAGTTTATGTTATCTCTCAGAAGTAAGGCTCTGTGCAAAGTCATAAACATTCTTATCCTCTGGTCCATTTGTAGCGAGTTCCTCGCTAGTATATTTGAGGAATTCTCCCAAATGTCATATTTACCAACCCCTCCGCTCGGGCAGGATATGACACGAGGTCAATTTTTAAGCGGAGTTTAACAGGTTTGAATTCAGAGTTTTTCTCCTCCTAGATTAGATGCCTCACCAAGGCAAAATAACCTAGTCTGCCCTACTATTTACCCATAGCTGGAGAGAGAGAAATATTGGATTCATACCTTTCCCAAGGGTATTAGTACTATGTGAAATGCAATCTGTCTCGTCCAGGATTTAAACTCGTGTCACCGTGTCCATTTCCTACGACGATAACCATTACACCACGGGCACCGCCCTAAATATAAATAAATAAAATGAATTAAGAAACTAGAATGATGTATAACTATACAATCTGTGGTTTGGCTTTTGTTTCGATGGCGCTTGGATTGTAATCCATAAGTGAATCATGTAAAAAATGTTTAAAGATTAATAACAGCAAGAAATCTGTAAGAAAAAGTAATAGCACGTAAGAATGTAAAATTAAATTCCACAATTTCTGATTGAAATAAAAAGGAGACAATTTTAAGATTACTTATCACTAAAGATACGAATCATAGCAACAAAAACAAAATCAAAAGAACTGTCATCATCATCATCATATCGTGCTGGCAGCACGGATATCCCTGACCCTCTTTCGCCACTCCTCCCTATCGTTCATCGCCCTAGGTAGGTCTTCAGGACAACAACCTGTATCCTCACATAGCTGCTGAATGTACGTTCGTGCTGGTCGTCCTGCTTTTGCGCGGCCGTGTGTGGGGATCCATAAGAGTACATCTCTTATGAGTTCATCTCTGCTTCTCCAGCAATGTCCTGCATGTCTGGTTCGCCTAACTTGAATAGTTTTCGTGATAGGGGGCAGGTGGCCGTACAGTTGGTGTCTTGTTGGGTGTTGCCGCCAGGACTTGTTGAGGATTGCACGCAGCATTCTTGTGTAATTGCCATCTAGTTTCCTCTCCAGCCGCCTCGTTAGCGTCCATGTAGTGCATCCATATAGCAGTATCGATGTGACCGCTGCCTACTAGCCTACTATTCTCGACGAGAAGACCACCTTGGGGGACGTTATGGTTCGCAAGGTAGACTAGGACGCCAGCATAAGTGAGTTCGATTCTCACTAGGTACCCCATTCATGCGGCTTCGTGCAAGATCTCAGCAGAAAGCTTAGTAAATTACCATTATTCTCGACAAGAAAAGCACCACGGGTGGTGTAATGAAATGGTTAGCAAGGTAAACTAGCAAGCCAGCACGAGCGAGTTCGATTCTCATTGGGTGCCCTATCTATACGGCCTTGTGCTAAATCTTAGCAGAAAGCTTAGTAAATTACGACTGTTCTTTACAAAACGTCTATTTCCGAGACTGATTTACTTCATTACAAAGATATCAATTGATTGCAACAAAGAGAGGATAAAACTGTGAAAATTAAAGCTTTAGTTTCAGCAATGAGCCGTTAAACAGAGTCCTGTCAACCCTGGCTTGGTGACCAAGAAGAGGAGATCTGATGTTGAACGATAAAAAAAAAGCTATGAATTCAGCCAAGTAACATCCATGAACACATTGTGATTCATTGGAAAATTTATGTTGTAAGAAGACCAATATTAGTCATTATTTAAATTGATTTAGAGAAATATGTTTTCTGTTTCCCTTTCGTTTTGATCTTTTGATTTCACTTTATTACGAGCCAATCTTTCTTTGTCCTTTTTTGTATATTTCCCAAGTCCCTATTCCTCAATATTTGTAGTTCTCTTTGTTCAAGTGTTCGAGGAGCATTCAAGATTGTGTACTTCTCATCCTTCACTTGATTCTGAGGCCCTTTTTTTCACTATCAGCTTAGGGTATTTTTCAACTTCAAATTCCATTCCTATATCTTGGCTGATATTTTATTTCAACGTTTGATTCTACTTTATTTCTGTTTTAATGGATGTTTTGCTAAGCTGTGAAGGCGTTCATATTTATGTTTTGCAACTGCTATTAAAAGAGATTATAAAGTTATGAAGATATATAGACAGATACTTCTTAACAATTCCTAATTAATATTAGTTAATTCTGACGGCATGTCACCACGTTTATGGTTATTTTATGTCAACAGTGTACGGAACTGCATTCATTATACCATTATATTTACCTTTTTGCAAAGTAATTACTTTATTTTTTTTTAATTAGTTTGGTTTAGTTTTATGGCATATCAAATCATCATCATCATGTCGCACTATCTGCACGGATATTTCTGACTCTCTCTCTCTCTCTCTCTCTCTCTCTCTCACCACCCTTCCCAATCGTCAATTGCTTTTGGCAGATCCTCAGGGCTACATCCAGTATTGGCACAGAGCTACTGTATCTAGGTTTAAGCTGGACATCCTGCCGTTGCTCATCCATGTGCATGGGTCCACAAGAGTATATCACTTACGAGCTCGTCCCTACTTCTCCAGCAGTGTCCCGCACATGTACGCTTCGTCTAATTTTGATAGTTTTCGTGACGGGTGGTAGGTAGCCGTACAGCTGCTGTTTTGTGGAGAGCTGTCTCCTGGACTTGTTCAATATTGGTCGCAGTATTCTTGTGTAATTGCTGTCAAGCTTTTTCTCCATACGTTTGGTTAGCGTCCACGTGGTGCATTCATATAGCAGTATCGACACGGCCGCTGCTTAGAAGTTGTGCTTGATTTTATCAGTCATGTCTGACTTCTATACGACCGATAGTCTACCGCTAGCTGTCTATGCCTCTGCTAGTTGCGTGTCAATGTCTTTCTTGGTTGATGAGACCCTGCCCCCTAGGTAGGTTAACTTGTCAACTAGTTTCACAGCGCTATCGTTTAGCGTGGAGCTGTCGCCTGTTTGATCGAAGCACATATATTCTGTCTTGTGTGCATTGATATGAAGGCCGATGCCTGCATCGGCTCGTTCCAGACAATGTAGCAGGGTTTTGACTTAGGCGGGTGCATTTGCCAGAATCGCTATGTCATCGGCGTAATCAGTGTCAATAATTGTTTTTGCGGGTAACCTTCTGCTTCTTTCTTTTGTTAGCTTAAAACCATTTTCTTTGATTTTATCGATAGATGTTCTAAGCTCGTAATGCTAAGTACCCTTTATTCATATATATTAAATGCTAAGTACCCTTTATTCGTATATATTAATTGCTAAGTACCCTTTATTCATATATATTAAATGTTAAGTACCCTTTATTCATATATATTAAATTCATATGATTAGTTAATACATTCTGCTGATATTATTTTTTAAACAAGCCCAGGCTCATTTTTTGCACGTCGTCAAATGGTTTAAACTTTTTGCTATCTAATACAAATAATTCTGTTTCCTACTAATTGTTTGTTTACACACAGTTAAAGGGGTTTTATTATTGCTGTGTAACAGCAAAAATTTAGCATCAGCTATTTGCTTGCATACATTTAAATAGATATACATGATATGTAAGACTGTTAGATTGTCATATACATGTTCATGCAGAAATATGCATATATATGCTGGATACATACCGACGCAATGATAAACGACGCACGCAGGAATAACAGACGCAGTGACAAAGACAGACGCAATGATAAAGACGCAGGAAGACTTCTTTATAAAAATATTTACCTCTCACTTTATTGCAAGGGTTCGAAAAGGTTATTCAAGGTTTGCGTGTGAGAGGCATCTGGAGATTGAACATAACTGAAATATTTTGACCCCAAAGTTATGGCCGTCAACGTTGTGTCTTTCTCGTTCTCCATGGCTGCTCAACCGGGGCCCTGGAGTCCACTCTCCTGGGTGCTGGCTTTCCCCACTACATCTCGTCTATCACCCCCTCCAACTGAACTGCTTGTCTTCCTGTTCAATTCGTCGGCCTTATATTACCTTCAAACTCCCACGCGGTGATATGGACACGCCTCCACGCCTCCGCAACTTCTTCCGATATCTGGCGACCGGGATGTGTCACTTCCGCTAACTTTGGAATGGCCTGTGTGATCGTCATCGAGCGGAAATAACTGTCATGCAGTTCAGAGGTCACTCTCTTCCGGTGCGTCAGTCTATGACAGTATAATGTGATTTTTTTTTTAGCTCGTCCCATTTCATCAGCCAATTTCCGCCCACGCTATTTCCTCTCATAACTGCCATTAGAATGTGTCACCTCCTTCCGGTGCATCACCTTGAATGGCATTTTTGGCTAGGTCAAAAGGTCAAAACATAACAAGACAATAATTTCATTTTTAAGTGTAAAAACTAATTTGTTTGCACACTAGTATTGCTGTTGTTTCAACACAGTTAACTGATTTCAATTATTTCAATCTAACACTCATAATTATATTCAATATTACTTATCCGTTTTCACGCTGTTAAATTCTTCCAAGTACTGCTATGTATCATTAACAATTCAATTAAACATAAGTCATTTGTTTACACACGGATAAATGATCAAAAATTTCTTTTACAAACAATTTAATTTAGCAAAAGTCATTAGTTTGCTCTCAATTTAAAGGTCAACCACTCCAAGAGACCCAGTCGACTGGGACAGAAGAATACACCAACTGCATCTTTGCAAACGAATGAGTAATGTTTGTCAGATTTAAAAGTTTTAAATAGGCATACTTGAAACCATTTTACTATGAGTGCAACATATTGACCCTTGACCGAGCCGTCAATCAAGAGATGCACCTGTGTCAATAAGTAGTAGAACGGCGAGGGAGGTGCATCTGGTCGAGGATGTCGGAATATTACCTTGACCGGTGGACGTGGACGTTGACGTTCATTAAAATTCGTATATTATGTTGACTGTTTCTGCATACAGTTGTATATGCATACGTATAGTTGTATGTGGGTATCCAACATGAGCATGGCCCATTTGGTTTTGGCTGTGAAATACACCAACTGAATCTCTGCTGAGGGGTAAGATTCCTTCCACGAGTCTCCTGTAATGACACTAAAAAAATATGATGGTGACGATCCAACACTGCTGGAGCTTTGGGGAATGCGGAATACATCTTTATTACCATCACTTCCAGGTCAACTCTGGCCCTGAGTGTAGGCATCTGATAGGTTTTTATGTATGGGTAAAATAGGACTGTGTGACATTTAAACTGAGTACTGACTGTGTGACATTTAAACTGAATTATTTGAAATAGAATTATTTTTTACATTTAACGGTGTCTGAACAAAATACTGTACTTATGCTAAACTGAATTGTTTGAAATAGAACCGTTTGCTCATTTAACTGTCGGTAAACAAATGACTACTGTTTAATTTAATTGTTGATAATGCGTAGTAATACTTAGAAACATTTAACTGTGTGTTAACAGAGGAATAATGTTAAAGAAAATTATTAGAGTTGAATAGCAATACTTGAAGTCACTTCACTGAGTGCAAACAAATGATTAGTAGTAAATTGAATTGCTCGTATTAGATAGAAACAAGTGAAACCATTTAACTGTGTGGAAAAAATGAGCTAAAGCTCATTTAAAGATATTTTCAGCAAAATGTGTTTAGAAATCATATATTCAATATATACATATTAAAGGGAATTGGCATTAATAACATATAATGGCCGATGTCCCTTAAAATCAAAACAAAATATACCACTCCTCGTCAGAGTGGATCTGGTAGTGATAGCAATAAATGGACGCTCCACTTTCCTGAAAGCTCCAGTATTACTGGAACCTCACCCTCAGATTGTTTACTGTCATATCAGGACACACGTTGGCGGGTGGTCTTACCCATCTGCAGAGGTGCAGACGGTATATCCTACAACCCCAGCAAATTAGGATATTTTGCATAAGATCCTGTCCAATACATATGGTTTTTAACCCCTAAATAAACCTCTAAATTGGACTGTTAAATGGTCAGAATGAACGTTGGAGTCGTGGCTTTGAGGGGTACTGCACACTTTCCATATCTCCAGAAATGCCAGTTTACCATCAGATAACGTTTACTGCAATACTATGAACATTCCTTTTGGTGAGAGGGCGTATTTGCCCTCTGCATGGGATACAGTCAGCGTACTCTAAGTTCCATTGACTGGGCGGTAAACGCTCGTAGATCAAATCCCAGAAGGCGATTTCGTAGATAGCGAGTCACTATAGTGATGTTCAATGCATTTTTGTTGCAGCTGTGTTTAGCGACGCGTTTATCTACAAATATATACGTTTATAGAAATATACATATATGTTCAATAAGTGGTTTTATAGATTAAGAAATCGGTAAGCCTCTTTTTTTTTTCTTTGAATCTTCTCTTCTTTTAAAGAATTGTGTTCCTCTTTTCTTGACTCTAAAAGGGAAACTACATTAACGTATTTTCTTTTTATCGGATTTCTGTTGTTGTTTTTTTTTTTTTGTTTTTTTTTTTCTCTTTTCTGCAAAACCGATATGTATTTCTTTTCTTTCTTTCCTACGTTTTTTTTTAATATTTAGCCCGGCAGTTTCAGTTTGCCACTCCTCAAGGAGATAAAAAAAAAATACATGGAAGACTGTGGTTATTAAAATGTCATCACTGAAGATCGTCTTTCGATGGCAGCTTTTTTTTCTTTCCTATTCTATTATCGGTTTTACTTACACATTTGTTTATTCATGTATTTCTTTATTTTTTCATCTTATGAACACTCTGATATTCGAAGCGCTGTGTACATACTTAACAGCTTGCTAAAAACAGACCAAAAATGAAAACAAAAGCAAAATAAAAAAACAACTAATTCACAAAAAAGAACTAGTGATATATGGTGGTCGTTCAGCAAGATGGTTTAATGGCATGTCAACCATTGTTGGTTTATTCAATACCAACATTGACTCCAATGTAATGATTTCTTGACAATTTTGGCTTCAGGCAAATAATGCATAACACAAGGAATAGTCGTCATCGTAAAGTATCTTACGTGGTTGACTGCAAAATTGTCGTAGCATGCACAACAGAAGTAATTATTCTAAATATAAATATTTTAATCAGTCATATTGTTTCAATTAAGCTATTTATAATTAATAATAATATAAATTGGCTTGGAAACAATTATCTTGTTTTATTATTTCTAATACAGTTAATTTGTAAACGATTATATGGTCTTAAGTAATTTTCTTTTTATACAATTCAATAACGAATATTTGCTTAGACGCCTGGTAAAATAATAAAACCATGAATTTCACAAAACAAACAAACAAATTGCTGTTCGATCTGGGTGTTTGATTGGGTTGGATGTTTGGTTGGTTGGTTATTTTTTTATATAATAATTATTTTTGGGTTATTTAATATGAAGTTCATTTTTACTTGGCAAGCAATTATGCAATTTCAGGTAACTGATCCTATTTGATTATAAAATTATTTGAAAAAAAAAAAACTATAGCTGCAAAAAAACTAAACTTAGTTCAAGTAGCTATTCTTGATATAACCGATTTGAATACAATTATTTGGTTCAACATTTCTAATTCCATTAAGTTGTTTTATTCCAATTGCTGCTGCAGCTGTTCATTAGAACCTGAAATCATAAAAATTGGTCAGTCATGTTATAAGATGCATAGCAATAACATACTGAATTTTCAAGTGTCTACGATAATTTTAAATCCCTGTAGCAAAAGATCTGGAAACTTATTGAATGCACCACACACACACACACACACACACACACACACACACACACACACACACACATATATATATATATATATATATATATGGAGGAGTGATCTAAATTCATATTTAAGTTACAGACTTTAAAATACTTTGAATATTCTAGATTTTAGACAAGACCTGTTAGAAAAAAGTCTGGAAACTTATCGTATGCACCTCGTATATATATATATATATATATATATATATATATATATATATATATAAGAATTGTAAATGCATTGTGTTGTTAAAATTTTTATAGCAGTCTAAGCTCATTTTTTGCATACAGTAAAGTGGTTTCTCGTCTGGCTATGTAACAGTAAAAATCTAATTTCATATTAGTCATTTATTTGCACACATTTGAATATGAGTTGTAAAAAAATACAGATAAAGGAATTAGAACTAACTTTTTATGCACACCAGCAATGATATTGTTTCAACGCAGTTACATGGTTTCATTTGTTACTATCTAACAACAATTCCATTTAATATTAATCATTTGTTTGTTTTGCTTTCTGGTTGGTTTCTTTGTTTAATGGCATATCAACCTTTGTAGGTTATTTAATGACAAAGCCATTCTCCTAGAAGAACCGTAGTGGTGCTATTTAACCCATAGCTGGGAGGATAAGGGGGTTTATACCTTTCCCAAGGGTATTTGCCCGAAAGTGAACGTAATAGCACGACTGGAGTACGAACTCACTTACTACGATTCCGTAGTCCATCGCTTTAACCATTACACCACGAGGACCCCCCCATTTGGTTGTACACGGCGAAGCGATTACAAATATTGCTTTTAACCCTAATTATTCTACTGAACTCTTCATTAATTTATGGGCCCAGTCGCTTTGGGCTAGAATGTACACCGAATGCATCTCTGCAAAGGGATAAGACTCCCGCAACAAGTGTCCTGGATGTGACACTAAACAATCTGATAGTGAGGCTCCAGTAATACTGGAGCTTTGGGGAATACGGAGTACCCCTCTGTTGCCATCGTTTTCCAGGTCCTCTCTGGCCCGGAGTGGTAGCACCTCATAGAGTCCTACCAATTAGTTTTAATAGAACTAAACAGTGTACTCATACTAAAGTGAGTTGCTTGAAGTAGAACTGTTTTAAACTACATACTTATGCTAAACTGAAATGTTTGAAGTGGAACTATTTTTGTATGCTAAGCAGAATTATTTGAAATAGAACTATTTATTTGCATAAAAACGTATTTGCCATTAAAAAAACTTACAATGGTTGATATGCCATAAAACGAAACAAAACCAATCACTCATTTGCTCACCGGTAGATGGTTCCAAATATTGGTAAGAAATATTACTCATTCGTTTGGACATATATAAAGGCTTTCAAGTATTGCTATACAACTCATTTGTTTTTTAAAGTCATTTGTTTTATTACAATTGAATGATCAAAAAGTTCGATTAAAAACCATCAAATTTAATGCATATCATTTATTTGCACACGGTTTGAATGTCAAGCAATTCTATTTGATCGATAGATTAGACCTTGTTAGGTGCTCTCATATTCATCAGACTCATACAAGAACGATTATTCTTGATTCCAGTTCTTTTAAGCAGACGTTTTAGAAAATACTGTTAACCTTTCGTCTCAATTCTTACTCAGTTATTTTTCAAATCAGTGAAAGGTAATATCTAAAGATATAAAGATAATTAATTAATTAATAATTAATAATAAAGCGTGTTTATATGAAGATTAGTTTTATTGGTTGGTTGGCTCAGAGCATTTTAAACATCGTTGTGCCAAATTCAGTTTTTTTAGGCAATTATATGATTTGAAGAAATTGGTGATAATCATTGGTAAAGAATTTTTAGTATTATGTGAATATTTAAAGTAACTACTCTTAATTCTTTGAAGTTATACAGTTACATGGTCAGAAGTATTTATTAGCAATAATAATAATAATAATAATTCGAGCTCAAAGAGTACAAGACGAGATACGAATTGTTAGCGACGGTGATCCACTGGGAATTGTGAAAGGAATTGAAATTTAACCACATTACCATAGGGTATATGTACAAATCAGAATCTGTTCTGGAGAATGAGACGCATAAAAGTCTCCAGGATTTTGAGATAAAAACGAATCACCTAATCTCAGTCAGATGACCAGACCTCATTATATTTACAAAAAAAAAAAAAGAGAGAACCTGCCTAACAGCGAATTTTGACGTCCTGGCAGACCATAAACTAGAAATTTACTAAGCTTTTTGATTAGATGTAGCACGAGGCTGCATGAATGGGGCACGCAGTGAGAATCGAACTCACTCGTGTAGGCTTGCTAGTCTACCTTGCTAACCATTATACCACCCAAGGGGCCCTCATATCATAGAGTATTAATTTACTAAGTTTTTTCCTTAGATGTGGCACAAGGCCACATGTATGGGGCACCCAATGAGACTCGAACATACGCGTTTAGGTTTGCTTGTCTAGATTGCAAACCATTTTACCACAGAGTAAATATCAAAGAAATCAAAAAGAATGATAAGTACATAGACCTGGCGAAAAAATAAATAAAAGAGATATGCAACATCAAAGTGACGGTGATATCAATTATAATTGGTGTGGTTGGAAGCGTTGGAAATCAATGGACAATGCAAAAGTGCTTAGGACAGCCAGAATACTGAGAAGAATCCTGGAGACTTGTGTAGACTTGTTGTCACTCAGACTTCAGTAATAAACCATTATCTAACGCTGGTGAGAAAAAACTCGTAAGGAGTAATATAATTTGTCTGCACACAGCCATATGATTTCAAGTATTTTCATATAATAATAATAGTTATTAAGTTGGCCGACCGAAGTTGAGGGTGACCCGAAGGCTCCTTTTTCATTAGCTACAACACCGAGGTACAGAGGAGGTGGTTACTTTTTTACATGGATTGCTCCACCTAATCAATCAATCAATCAATCACCTATCAATCCGTTCTTGATAATGCTGAATGTTAAGCAAAGAAGCATCACGTACCATTTGTTGAGTCTTTGGTATTGAACCCCGGTATCCTGCACCATTAGGCAAAAACTCGAACCATTATGTCAATAATGTACACAATTAGTTGATTTCAAACTTTTCAATTTTCAAGTAACTATTCTTAATAAAAAAAAAAAAATTCACCTTGTAATATGGTTTAAAGTATTTTTATCTAATACTAAAATTTTTTCAATATATTTACTGGTAGATGAGACTCTATGTGATATTACAGAGTGGATCTGGATGTTATCGCAATTAAATTGTCACTTCATTCTTCTGAGTTCTGAAACTGCAGCCTTACCGCCGTATGCATTATTGGGTCATATCCAGTGCATTCCTTTTTGATAATACCTTACCTTTGTGCAGGTGATGCAATCTGCGATCTTCGCATTCTAGACACCACCAACAAAGCATGTTTTAAGACTAGATTCTACTTCTACTTCGACATTTATGGCATTACACACTTGCGCATTTTTCTTTAGAATATTTTGTCTTCTAATCTATCATTTTCTTTATCCTCGAGCTTTGCAAATTAAAGGAAACAAAATACGGCAAATATAAGTATTCAACGTTTATTTCCGCAGCGCAATCAAGTCGGAATATTACCTGTATCTTATTTTTTTAACCACGGGATCAACTGTTGTGTTTTGACCTTTGGCCCGGCCGGGCATGCTGTTCTGGTGGTGCGCCGGAGAGGGGTGACACGTTCCAATGGCCAGTGGTCGAAAGAGATCGCGTGGGCAGATTTGGCTGATGAAATGGGATAAGGTAAAAAATCCCATGGTACAGTCATAGACTGATGCACCGGAAGAGAGTGACCTGTGAACTGCATGACTGTTATTTCCGCTCGATGACGAGCAAAAATACCATTCCAAAGATTGAGTGGGCGATTAATCTATCTTTGTAAAAAAAACAGTAACCTTCCTATTGAACGCATTTTTGGAAGGATAAAGTTCATATATTCTTTAAGGGCATTAGTTTGAAAGTGAACATAACAGTTCAATTGGGTTTCGAACAAACTTTCTTCGAATTCACAGTTGATTAAGTGGTTAAATAGTAGGACAGACTGGGTTCTTCAGCCTTGGTGAGGCAACTAGTCTAGGAGAAGGAAAACTCTGAATTCAAACCTGTTAAACTCCGCTTAAAATTGACCTTGTGTCATATCCTGCCCGAACGGAGGGGTTGGTAAATAGGATTATGCCACGATGACTTCACTCTCCAAAGCTTCTTTGCAAAAAGCACTTTATATTTCAGCCGAAATTCTGTCATTTACAGCCACCATACAAAAAACACCCCATAACTCCTTTCTTTCAACTGACTTTTTAGCTTCATGCATACATTGTTTTTGCTTTTTTTCCTTTTTCTTTATTTTAAAAATTTCTTTGTCGTTTGGAGACATTTTTTTTTACCGATTTTTTTTTATTTTAATACTTTTTTCGCCTTTCTGGAATATTTGTGATCCTTCAATGTGATTTTTCTATTCTCTACTTAATTGCTTTTAAGTATTTCTCTGTTATTTCATTTAAACTCCGAAAGGAACCATACCTCCCATCTTTCCATCGGAAAAAATGTTTCAGGGTCTTTTATCTGTCGGATTTATAGTTGATTTACTTTTTCTTATTTTGTAAACATTCTTTCTTTCTTTCTTTCTTTCTTTCTTTCTTTCTTTCTTTCTTTCTTTCTTTCACTCGGTTCTTTCTTTCTTATCCCCAGAGAGTATTGTGCTTATATTTCTTTTTCTTTTGTTTCGTTTTTGTTTGTTGTTTGTTTGTTTGTTTGTTTGTTTCTTTTCTTTGGTTCATTCGTTATTTCTGCCTTTCTGTTTTTTTGTTTGTTTGTTTGTTTCTTTCTTTTCTTTAATTCATTGGTTATTTCCGCCTTTCTATTTTTTTGTTTGTTTGTTTGTTTGTTTGTTTCTTTTCTTTAGTTCATTGGTTATTTCTGCATTTCTGGGTTTTTTTGTTTGTTTGTTTCTTTCTTTCTTTTCTTTGGTTCATTGGTTATTTCCGCCTTTCTATTTTTTGTTTGTTTGTTTGTTTCTTTCTTTGCCATATATTATTTGAATACTATCGCTGCTGTTCTCCTACAAGAATAACTTTGGCATGAAATAACCAACGAAGGTTAATATGGCATTAAAAAAAAAAAAGAAATTGATTTTCTTTCTTTCTTTCCTCCTTTCTTTCACAAGGTGAACAGTTGTCACCCAATGGTGAAGACATTTATTTAAAAATTTTCTTAGAAATTTTCTTTTGATTAGGAACGATTAAGCACCACAGAATCCGATTAAAAGGGTAGAGGATTTATTTCAGACTAATTACGAGAGGGTAACATATTGTCAAGAAAATGTTTTGTCAAATGAACCTCGTCCGGGGATTATCGTAAATCCATTTTCTATTACATTTACGAGTCGTTGCAAGCACGGTCAATTTTTCATTTATTTAGAAAAAAAATCTTTTAATTACGCGTAAGCAGCAAATAACCAATTATTGCTTTTCGGGAGCGTATTTCGGGGTTGCTTACGAAAGGGGTCAATTTTCCAGGTAAACATCTTATAAAACTCTTCCTGATCGGTGTATATCGAAAATATCAGCTCAACTACATTTCCGCATCCTAACTATTTCTAGGTGTATTTTTGCCTTTAATTTTGGCTATTTTGATACAATTCTGGAGAGTTAATCCTCAGTCTAACCCTAAATATATTTAATCTTTCTTTTGATTCAAGACTTGTAGGCTTCTAAAATAACAAACACTTCAACGGCAGTATTCACCATTGGGTCGGTGCTAACAGGATTGATATTTACCATTATTAGGGAAAATTGTCGTAAGAAAGAAGGAAGTTAAAAAACATTTTTTGTCAAAGAACGTCTCGAATAAATTTTTTATAGATAAATAGGAATAAATTATTTATAGATAAATGTCTCCAAAAAGAAAGAAAATAAAAATAAATGTCCCTCAAAATTTTCTTTTTCTTATTATTTTTCTTAAGGGGATAATTTTAATGTTTGATCGTGGGTATTTAGAATGTCTGAAAAGGTAAATATAATTTAAAAAAGAAAATTAGATTAAAAAAAATGTGTTTTTAAGCCAGAAAAATGCAAAAAGTTTATTAAGTTGTGCTCGTTAGATTCTTGTCGACCATAAATATTTTCTCGTCAATCGCTTTATATATATATATAATCCTCCCTCTAATACTGGCCCATTGGTATCCATACGCAATAACTACACACTTCTGTGTCAGAGTTAACAAAATCTTTTGAATGATAAATTGTTCTATGGGCGTATCAGATTTTTATAAGTAATAGTAAATACTCCACATGCCAGTTGATCAATGGCTTACATTTTCTAAAATTTCAGCTTTCAAACATGCTGTTTTGCAGTTTCATATTTCTTGTGGAAACATTTTTTCGCTTTGGTTATAGAATCTAAATACCCAACATACCTGTAAAAAAAACTCTTCCAGCTTTATCCTTTTTCTTAAATAAAAAAGACTCGTGGATTTCAACTTCATATCCAGGACCAACAAATAACATTCTGTCTTTTACCATTTTCGAAGTTGTAATTTAATAACCTTTTTGCTTAGATGTGGCTCTAGTTAAATGGTCCAACATTTCTATTTCAGCCATTGATAGAACCCTATCAGGTGCTGTCATTTCGCGTCACAGAGGATCTTGGAGCAATGGCAATAAAGAAGTACCCCGCATCTTTAAAGCTCTCAATCAGATAGTTTAGTGTCATATCCAGGATAATCGTTGGAGGGAATCTTATCTTTCTAGAAAGATGCAGTCTATATATTCTACAGCCTCGGGCTAACTTGGCGACGTTTGATAAGAAGAAGTAATCTATATCATCTCTTTAATCTCTCCTTCTGTATATATATATATATATATATATATATATATATATATATATATATATATTATTTTTCAAACAGAACAATTCCACCGGCTGCATTTTTACGATTATTTCTCCAGGTGAATTTAAAGAATTATTCCTCCATCTACATTAAATAGGGTATCCAATGAGACTCATTCGTGAAAGTTTGCTAGCCCACTTTGCCAACCATTATCCCACTGAAGGCGCCCAATGAGACTCAGGTTCATTTGTGAAAGTCTGCTAGTCTAGCTTGCAAAACATTACAACACGCAAAGCGCCTTATGAGACTGGGATTCATTTGTGGAGCCCTGCTAGTCAAGCTTGCAAAGTATTACAACACGCAAATCGCTCAATTAGGCTCAGATTCATTCGTGAAGGTTTGTAACTCTAGCTTACTAACAAATACACCACTCGAGGTGCTCAAACATTTTTGAAGTACATTTATCCTCCGCAATATACTTTATATAGGAAAACCTGTTAAAATCTCGTTGACGATGTCAGTGGAATTTCACAAAGGAAATCGATATCTCACTGCCAGATTATCAACATTTGTAAGTGTGAATTTTCTATAAATGTACTCTGACCCGGATTGATAGCACCCGGTAGCGTCCTATCTATATGTCAAATCGACTGTTTGACCTTTAAACCGTGTAAACAAATAACTTATGCTAAATTGAATTTTTTGGAATAGAACAGTTTCACCATTCAATTGGGCGTAATCAAACGAATGATCTTTAATTGAATTCTTGGCAAGACTTGGAACAAATTTAACTGGATGCAAACGAATGAGTAATGTTGAAAAGAATAATTAGTATCAAACAGCAATACTTGTAGCCACTTCGCTGCGTACAAACAAATCATTAATATTGAAAAGAATTATAAGTGTTAGATTGCAATAATTAAAATGATTTAACTATGTAGAAACCAAAGCAATACTATTGTACCAACAAATTAGTAGAAACTAATTTTAAAATAAATTTACGGACTAAGTAATATCCTTCATATAATATCTATTTAGATATGAGCAAAAAAAAATGAAAGATGTTAAATTGTGACCGTTATATAGCAATTATTTTAACCATTTCACTATGTGCAAACAAATGGTTAACAGAAAATAGAACTATTCGTAAGACATAGCAATAATTGAAGCAATTTTACTGTGCGAAAAATTAGCTCAGGATCGATTAAAATGTAATCATAAATCAGAATTACAAATCATATATATATATATATATATATATATATATATATATATATATATATATATATATATATTTATATATATATGTTAACCAACTCCTCTGCTCGGGCAGGATATAATACAAAGTCAATTTTTAAGCGGAGATTAACAGGTTTGAATTCAGAGTTTTCCTTCTCCTACACTAGTTGCCTCACCAAGGCTGAATAACCTAGTCTGCCCTACTATCTACCCACAGCTTGAGAGGAAATGATTGGATTTATACCAATACCAAGGGTATTAGTGCTTTGTGAAATGCAATCAGTCTTGTCCAGGATTTGAACTCTTGTCGCTGTGTCCATTTCCTAAGACGATAACCAATTTATATATATATATATATATATATATATATATGAAAGTAAATATGGATAAAATCCGACAGTATGAAGGTAGCAGGAAAAAAAATATAATCCAAATAGGGGAATATATCATGATGTAAAGTCGACGTTATATCCAAGTCCTGATGATGGTTATTAAAACCGAAACGTTAACGTCGACTTTACATCATGATATATTCACCTATTTGGATTATATTTTTCCTGTTACCTTCATATATATATATATATATATATGAAGGTAACAGGAAAAATATAATCCAAATATATATATATATATATATATATATATATCATCCAAATATATATAATATTATAAAAAATATAATCCAAATATATATATATATATATATATATATATATATATATATATATATAAACCGGATTTGGCATTAAATAACCAACAATGGTTGATATGATATAAAACCCGACCAAACTTAATCTAAATCCCTAAATTATCCTTTTTTTTCTTTCTTTCTTTTCTCTATAATCTGTCCGTCCCTTACACTTAGTAGAGCCTATGTCCCAGTGGCCACGACATTTTGAGTCAACTAATTCTCGTGTTGTGTCGATTTTTATGAGAGAACTCTTTGGCGTCGCCACTCAACTCAGATTTCTAATGTCAATGATGAATAAATTTACACACAGAATCTATTTGGCTGCCTTTCTAGCCAGCCATTCTCTCTTTTAGAGCCTCGGCGTAAAGAAATAAAATACAATTTTTTTTATCAAATACAACTTAAGATATTCTTCCACAGCTTCAAACTACCTTCATATTTTTCTGCCATGGAGTAAACTTCCTTGTATGTTTACTTATTTCCTTTATAAACTATTAATGAAATGGCTTTATTAAAAAGAAGCTCATGGTTGTCTAATATTATTTTAAGCTCTTTTTATATGATTGATTGATTCATTCTAGGGTTTTTTAATCTGTTGAAGTTAAGGACGTACGTTCTTTGTACATTCTTAATTCTAAGTTTTGTGTAATTTTGTCATGTTTTATTTATTTATTTATTCATTTATTTGTTGCCCAAAATCACATCGAATTGCGAATTGTTTTCACTTCTTGTTTTTAAGCGAAGTTAAAAGAACGACAAAAAATGACCATGTGTCTGACTTTTACATTTCCTGTTCTAAACAGTCTCATCTCGTGGCAATCTCTTCCTTAATCTCTTTATTTGAAATGTTCGAAGCAGTACATCATATTTTTCCGGAGATTCTTTATTATTTTAGTATTCTTCCTTTCTTTCTTTCTTTCTTTCTTTCTTTCTTTCTTTCTTTCTTCTCCTGATTCAGGATTTTTTCTTTCTTTCTTTCTTTCTAATTCATTCCAATTCTTTTTTTCCTTATCTCAGAATTATTTATTCATTCATTATTTATCAACTTATTGTTTTCAAATTTCTTTCTTTCTTTCTTTCTTTCTTTCTTTCTTTCTTTCTTTCTTTCTTTCTTCTCCTGATTCAGGATTCTTTCTTTCTTTCTTTCTTTCTTTCTTTCTTTCTTTCTAATTCATTCCAATTCTTTTTTTCCTTATCTCAGAATTATTTATTCATTCATTATTTATCAACTTATTGTTTTCAAATTTCTTTCTTTCTTTCTTTCTTTTAAAAAGTTTTCCTTCATTTTTCTTTTTTCTTGCCATATCTTTGGATTATTATTTTACTTCTTGAGGTCAAATTCTTGTTCTTTTTTTCATTCTTCTTTCTTTCTTTCTTTCTTTCTTTCTGTTTGTTTTGTTCTTTTTTCTTCCCTTAATTCAGGATTTTTTCTTTCCTTTCTTTTAAGACGTTATCTTCATCTTTCTTTTTTCTTTTTTCTTCCCATATCTGAGGATTATTTATTGATTGAATTAAAACTTTCTTTCTTTCTTTCTTTCTTTCTTTCTTTCTTTCTTTCCCATTTTGTTTATTGACTATTTATGTGTGTCAAAATTGCTGAAATGACATTTCGACCGAGATGATCGGAACCTCGTTTCAAAACGGATGAGACTATTCCAAATCAGATCACATTTTAACACACAGACTTGATGAACGTAAGCAGTATTCCTTTCTTCTTGCAGCTTAAAAGGATTAACTATGGGTAAAATGTAATCAAACGGAAAATCGAAGAAAGTAAATGGTCAACGGATCACGTGGTTCTTGATTCAAGTAATCGAAGTGGAAATGACCAATAATGAATTGACCAATAATAAGAAATATTAGCTTTATACTAAAGACTTGTGGACAATCCTCATTGAGTATAAAAATAAAAACTAATATAATAAAGAAATAAAAATATCAGTGTGGACGTCGGAATAATTTGAAGCAAAAAAGGATAAAATAGTGGCTTTATTTTCCTTAGACCTAATCCTCGGTAGTATTTTTTTATACTAACAAGGCCATATAGAATACCGTCGAGTGAAAAAAATATCTTTATACCAATTAGATTTCATCATCATCATCATCATCAAGTCATGTTCATCGCAAGTACTCCCTTTGACACTCTCTTGCCATTCATCCAATGTGGTGTGTCCATGCGTTGGAGTCCATTGGAGAACGTCTGTTTGGAAATCGTCCCTACTTCTCCAGTAGTGACCAGCATTTTGGTTTGTCTTATTAAGGTGTTTTATGAGATTAGAGGCAAGTGGTCGTAAGGCTTCTGCATTTTGAGATTGTGTTCCCAGGTTTCTTCAAAACAACACACACCATCCTTTAATAGCTCCCGCTTACCTTTTCTTCAAAAGGTTCGTCAACGTCCAAGTGGTGCAGTCATACAGAATAACTAACACGGCTACAACTTAGAAGAAATTCTGTTTTATTTTTCAGAGAGATTAGATTTCTATACGGTCTATACTTCTTGATAGCAGAACATGTCTTTCTTTTGCGCATGTTAACACCATTTTTAGTTGATGAGATATTGCTACCAAGGTATATTACCTGGTCAAGTAGGTGAGTGAGGGAAGATAGAAATATGAATGCTCATCATTTGGGTTTTTACAATAAATCGTCTATTCATTCCAAAGAGAAAGAAATTTAATTGAAGTCTTCTTTAACTTGATTGCAATTTGGAAAATTACGGCGGATTCAATAACCTCAGGACAAGTATTTTCTTCAGGGTAACGTCATTATTTAACCCAGTCGACTGGGGCTGTAGATTAAATCTAACCCTGCATCTCACAGACAGGTTAGACATCTTCAACGGGTATTCTGGGTATTACTATAAACACTCTTAGAGTAAGGTTCCAGTATTCCTGGAGCTTTGGGGAATGTGGAGTAGCCTTTCATTGCTATTACTCCTAAGTCCACTATTTCCCGGAATTGTAGCATGTAAAACGTTACCCCCTCACCCCACCACATTATCTCTGTCTTCTAACCATTCCACTTCTTAGCCGGCCGGTGATCAGCTAGTGGTTCGAGGGGGTAACGCACATTTCTTTACCTCCACAAGAATACGATCGAGGGAACGGAGAAAATAGAAGGACAAACGAACAAACACGAACAAAGCTTGGGGTTAACCAAGAGCAGGGGAAGGTATGCAACACTACATGCATGTGCAGACTATCGCTAGCGTGGGTTACTAGCGAAAATTCCACAATGCTACTGGAATCAGACTCATCTTGACTCACTCTCGCTGGACCCTATCCCATGCTGCCTCGCCTCTCTCCTCCGGTGTCTGGTGTTGACTGCCCCTCCGTGGATCCACGCCAACCTCTCTGTTCGCCTCTCTCTGTCCAGCCGCCAACTGCCCTCTGCTGGGTCGCGTCGTCAACTGCCTCGTCCGGGTCCCCCGTCAACTGCCTCCCAGTCACCAACTCTCTTTCGCGTCCCCTTACCACTTCCGGATACGGCGAGATTTCATGTCCAAGAATCCTTTGTCTGGTTTCGCGCCAAAACAGACTCGTCTGCTTTGGCGGCCCACCCACATAGTGCTACATACCTTCCCTCTCTTACCCTTGTCATTTATTCTCAATAAATTACAACACGATTTAACACCAAGCAAAAAAAAAAACAAGAACATTTACAGGAAGTAAAAACCGAAATTACAAAATTTTAAAGGGTTTCGGTCGTCCCCTAAAAAAATAAATAAATAATATAACAACACCATATCATCATACACATAAAAAAAAAAAAATTTTTAAATAAAAAAAATATTGCTGGATTCAGTTCTTCCACCTTGCTTTCCTGTGAACAATTCTGGGGTCTCCTGACTCATCCCTATTCTTCATTCCAATAGGACTTTTTGATTCACCTCCAACATTATTCAATTTTCTTTCAATTCGCCCCGCCCCCACCCAACAAAACACAGGGGAATTTTAACCACCCCTACCCAACGATTTTAAGAGGACTTTTCCATTCACCTCCAACGTTATTCAATTTTCGAACATTTCACCCCCTTCTCCAACCCATCAGAACACAGGGGAATTTTAACCACCCCTACCCAACAAATCAGGAGTATTTTTGGACTTGTCTCCCCCCTTTCCTTATGACGTGGGAGCATCAGTAATCTCCGCAGTTCGATCGGTGTCGTAACAGGAATAATGTTCCAGAAAGCACTGTGGAATTCACCTCCCAACCTGGGGGCCTTCACTGCCCCCTGCAACAAACAAAACAAGTCTCTCAGCCATCAATCACCATGGATTTTCAAAAGATGAGAAAAAAAAACAAAGCAATTGACACCATCTCCCAGACCGTCCAGCCATGACCAGCCGGGGGCGAGCAGCAACCGGACACCGCTCTGCGCCCAGGTATCGTCTTCCCAACCCATCGTCAACCGTTTCCTCGGTACCATGTTCATCAATTCTATGTCAATCAGGCCACTCGCTTTCCCAAATCATCATTTGTATAACTTACTACCCCTCGATACCAGTCCGCGAAACGGGGCTCCCGTGCACCCCCCTCGGGGGGAACACGATCAGACGAAGTGAAGAAGTGCCAAGAGCAGTTAAACTCACAAAAAATAAACCCAGAAAATCCATGAAGGTAAAAAAAAAAAATAAAAAATAAAAATAAATTTAAAAAAAAAATAAACAAATAACAATAAACAACAAAGCAAATGACACGGTAAGCCCAGTCCCCCAAAACCAACAAAAAACAAGGCAAAGTATAACAAAAAAAACAAAAAAAAAAACAAACAAACAAACAAAAAAAAAACAAAGGATAGCAAAAAAAAAAATCCACACAAATTAAACAACAAAAAAAAAAATTAATAATAAACAATTCACAGACAAAAAATAAAAAAAATAAAATAACTACAATTGACAAATATATAAAAATAAAATTGTTCTGAAGGAATCTGTCACGCATCCACCTTCTAACCCTTGTCTCTCTTCCCTTGAGATCTCTGCCCACTTCTACCATTTCTCTTTGCGTCTTTCTTTCCTTCTCTCCTGTCCACTTGAATTCTTCCCTCTACCGGGGGTGGTGTGGGAGGGGATAGCGTTTGCTTCCAACCGTTTTTTTTTAAATCCACAAAAAAAACAAAAACTTTCTTTTCTTCCTAAAATCCAAAGTTTACTTATTCTATTTTTTTTTTTTTTTTTTTTTTTAACTGAGACAGGCATGGATGCAGTGACAAAAATTCCCTAGCAATCTTTCTTTCTACTTTTCGTTCTCTCTCTTTCTTTCTTCTTTTTTTTTTCATGACTTTATCTGTTCTTCGTTCTCTTTCTTTGTTCAATTTTTCCGCCATTTTTTTTTTAATTTTTTAATTTTTTTTTTTATTTTCCATTTTTTTTTAATGTTTTTGTGGTAGAAGCTTTCCTCCACCTTCTACCCTCTGCACTCGGAACGACCCGACTTTGACCAGTCGATTTTAACCTATCTTCGAAATCTCACTCTCTCTCTTATTTTTCGTTTCATCTTCCCTTTCTCTGGGGTTTTGAAATACCACAAATATTTTTTTCTTTTAGTGAACCTTACAGCAAAAAAAATCTTTTTTTTTAATCGGTGACTTATCACCTTTCCAGCATAAAAAAAATTACTATAAAACTTCCCAGAACGGACTAACTTTCTTTCTTAAGCCACTGGTCCTAACACTTAAGTATAAAAATTACTATGTGAAACTGCTACGAAGAAGGAGAAAAAAAAGCATTTGAATTCTACCGGTCAAGTTAAGTGTGAAAACCGGGTAGGGGAAGAAGAAGACCTTCCCTTACCTTCTAACAAAAATACAACAAAAATTATCAGCAGTTAAGGGGTTAAACATACACACACACACAAAAACGAAATAGATTACTTGTTTTTTTTTGTTGTTTTTTTCTACATCTTAAAATTTCCTTAATCTAACAAATCTTTTTTTTTTTGTTCTTATATTCGAGTGCAGTGGGGGAGGGGGGAATGTGTATTCCTACCTTTGTAGATTTCTTTCTTTTCCACTTTTTTTCTTTGTCTCTTCCGTTTTCTTTTTCTTTTCTCTCTGTCTCGCTGGTGGCGGGCACTTATAGCATTTTCTTTTTTTTTCTTTTTCCGTTCGTCTGTCAGCCTCTAAACACCCCGCTCCCTGATCAATTCCAATTTTTTTTTCATCAGGTTTTTTTCTCTGGTCAACGGCACCATTTGTAAAACGTTACCCCCTCACCCCACCACATTATCTCTTTTCTTCTAACCATTCCACTTCTTAGCCGGCCGGTGATCAGCTTGTGGTTCGAGGGGGTAACGCACATTTCTTTAACTACACAAGAATACGATCGAGGGAACGGAGAAAATAGAAGGACAAACGAACAAACACGAACAAAGCTTGGGGTTAACTAAGAGCAGAGGAAGGTATGCAACACTACATGCATGTGCAGACTATCGCTTGCGTGGGTTACTAGCGAAAATTCCACAATGCTACTGGAATCAGACTCATCTTGACTCACTCTCGCTGGACCCTATCCCATGCTGCCTCGCCTCTCTCCTCCGGTGTCTGGTGTTGACTGCCCCTCCGTGGATCCACGCCAACCTCTCTGTTCGCCTCTCTCTGTCCAGCCGCCAACTGCCCTCTGCTGGGTCGCGTCGTCAACTGCCTCGTCCGGGTCCCCCGTCAACTGCCTCCCAGTCACCAACTCTCTTTCGCGTCCCCTTACCACTTCCGGATACGGCGAGATTTCATGTCCAAGAATCCTTTGTCTGGTTTCGCGCCAAAACAGACTCGTCTGCTTTGGCGGCCTACCCACATAGTGCTACAGCATCTGACAAAGTCCTATCTATGGAGCAAATAGAAAGTTGACTTTAGAAGAACAATATGCAATAAAATTCTGTTTTAAACTTGGAAAAATGCCACAGAAACGTATGGAATGCTTCATACTGCTTTTGGAGCATCTTGCATGAACCGAGCATCAGTTTTTGAGTGACATAAGAGATTCAAGGAAGGCAGAGAGTCTGTGAGGGATGATGAGAGGTGTGGGAAGAGTAAGGAAGTCAATACACCAGAGTTGACTGACCAAATGATTAGGGTTAAAGGTAGGGTTACTATGTTGAGGTTTTAAGGGAGTTCAGGAAGAGATTCCGCCGGAAGAGACCAGCACTGTACATATCGGGCCTGTAGCATTTCCACCAGGACAATGTACCTGACCACAACTCAATCCTTGTCACAGACTATTTGACCAAGATGGGCATCAAGACAGTTCCTCAGCCTCCCTATAGTCCAGACCTTGCTCCCTGTGACTTTTGGTTATTCCCTAAGCTCAGAGGCTGTCGTTATGAGTCAATTGAGGAGATGAAAGAGGCTGTGACGAAGGTCAATGACACGCTCACACAAGAGGACTGCCATAGGATCTTCCAGAAGTTGTTGGAACGTTAGAACAAGTGCATTGCAGCTGGAGGAGATTACTTCGAAGGGGGCTAGAGTTTCATGTGTGTTTTATCAATAAAAGTGCCCATACGAAAAACCTCTGGAAACCTTTTTAATTATCCTAGTGTATATATATATATATATATATATATGTGTGTGTGTGTGTGTGTGTGTGTGTGTGCGTGTGTGCGTGTGTGTGAGAGAGAGAGAGAGTGTGTGTGTGTGTAATGCTGTCGAAATTTAAGCCGAGGAGTTGAATTCAGTTCATGTAAGCATTTTAATTTTCCATTGCGGAAGGCATGGATTTATCTTTTCTCTCCAGTCTTAAGTACGGAGAATCTAAAACTAGGGTCTGTAGCCTTGTTTTGGCAACTATTTTGGAGGAAGGCACTCGCAACAGAAACGCATTTGGAACAGCTGAATTATATTTCATGTTACCAAAGATTTTGTTAAACATTTGACTAGCACAAGTAGTTTCAGTCGCTTCTTTGATATTACAACTAAATATATATTTTCATTGAATAAAAATTTGTTTTTGTTAACAAACCCTTATATACTTTCTTTACTGGTATGTATGACCTGGAAATGTCTTCATCATTATGATCATGTCGCGCCATCAGCACGGATGATGTCTTCTTACTTATCTATATTTCATTGCTGGGTAAACGTGTCTAAATAACACCGCCTTTTTCTTTTTCTTTTAAAAAAGTAAAACAAAACAATATGCTATTACGTGCATTTCTTGACAGTTAATCACAACAAAACACAGAAATTCTAATTTGACCTGATATAATTTTGCTGCCGATTATTTTTCAGTGACTGCCATACCAAATTACACTGGTGACGCCGTCGCGGGCAAATTAATAAAACAAAAAATTAGAGTGGGTAAAAAATCCTACAGCTAAAATAGCAATTACATTCAACAGCAAGAAAAATGAGAAAATAAGATATGAGGTTTAGTTACTTTGTTTTTTACTTTAATGGCATATCAACATTTGACGGTTATTTTGATACTAGACCATGTTTATATATATATATATATATATATATATATATATATATATATATATATATATATATATATATATATATATGGTGAAATAGAAGTAAATCCAAAGGCATATAAACGTAAAAGTACGAAAATATGAGGTATTCAGACAGTGAATTTATTCGTGTTAAATTTTTTGATCACGCGAAATGTTACCTTTTTTTTAATTAAACTTTTATCAGAGCATTTGAATAGGTTATGTATCTTCTGAATTAATTTCGAATAATTCAGAAGGTAGAACAGCATATATTTAGATGCCCTGGTGGTGGTTTAATGCGAAAACCGAATCGCCAAAAATGGGCAAATAATGCAACTTCAAATATTATTATCTGAATGTATTGTCCTTTTCAAATTTGTACACACACACACACACACACACACACACACACACACATATATATATATATATATATATATATATATATATATATATATATATATATATATGACTTTTAAGCATATTGTTTGTTGGAAACTTTACGTTTAAGTTAGTTAGAGCGTATATGTTTGTATAGAGTTAACTGGTTTCAATTATTGTTTTCTAACGCAATTATTTCTCTCAGATTTTAATCTTTTTTTTTCACACGGTTAAATGTTTTCAAGTAGTGCTTTTAAATACTAAGTATTTGATTTTATGTTAATCCTTTGTTTCTTCTAAATGGTTTCAAGTTATTCTATTTAATACTAATAATTCTATTTGGTTTTATTAATTTGTTTTCACACAGTTATATTGTTTCGAGTATTGCCATTTCGGAGCAACTGATCCACCTAAAATGGGAGTCAGATAGTATGGGTCCTTGGCACAAAAGCAATTTGAAAGATACGGTCAGACAATCATATAGGTGTTAATGCTTCCCATACAAGCTGACTGATTGGATCGTACTTCTCTGACCGTTCGTCTAGACAAATGAAAGTCAAAGTGGAGTACTGTAAGTCTCTTGACCATTTTGGTTACCAGATCATAGACTACTCAGCCACCAGGAACCCGCCTACAGTTATCACGAGTCACCAGACACGTCCAATCTGTGGTGGTTGTGCCACAGGAGGGTCTTAATTTTTTAGAGATCTGCATTCGGTGTATTCAACAGCACCAGCCTACAATGTGGTAAAATATTAGACAAAAAAAAAACATTCCCCACAGTTTACACGGATTATTTTTATTTGTCTTTCAAATGAAGAGAGGAGGTTACCTGTTTATGCAATGTGCATCTTGAAGAGATGCAATTATTTTTATGTCAATTCTAAACATTAAAAGATTTGTTACAGTAATCATTACTCCAGTAGTCAATACACATTGAAATTTTAAATTCTTTTTTGTACAAACAAATGGAATTATATGTTTATTAACAATGAATTTTTTTCATGGTAATGTATATTAACACAGAGCAAAAACGATTAAAGTTTGCTTACTTTAAGACGACGTATCAACTTGTTGTATACTCACAACCATAATGATATCAATAACAACAGTACATATACATATCCAAAAACACAGGCGGACTCCTTTGTTCAGATACGAACCGTTTATTCACTTCTGAGTTCGCTTCTTCGACACGAGGAGAGAGACACAATTCTTAAAAGTCTTTCGTCATTATACAACACTCCAAACGTTCGTCACATCACTTGGGTTTTTTAGATCTCAATTCATCTTCGCAGGTCGGGACCCGAAAAACTTAACCGTATGCCTCAACGGTCGAAACCCCAACTACTCGACACCATGGTCGGAACTCAACTCAAAGGCAGATAACTCAATTCTCTGCCCCAATGGAAGAAACTCAAATGTCCGCATGCATGGTCCAATCTCAAATCCTCAACTTCGACTGTCTGCCTCAATGGCAGAGAACACAACTGACTGCCTACATGGTCCAAAGTCAACTCCCAACTGACTCTTTTTCAAAATCTTCATATTCTCAGGACCATCGCTTCCGGGCATAACGTCATTCACTGGGGTTTATTATGACTATTGTGATTGTTATATCCTTTGCGCACGAGCATATAACTGTACCCAATGAGCCGAATAGTTCAAAGCCCAACCAAACTGAATGATACAATAGAATTAACGGAAAATGATTAATATAAAAAAAATCATTCTTTAATTATATAACAAACTGAATACAAAAAAATCATTTCAATAGCATATTAGCACTACAGGGTTTATTTCATTTATAGATGCTGGGGAATCACGATAATATTGCTATTTTTGTGCTGTTGCCCCCCCCTCTTTAGTTTGTTTTTGTTTCTTTCTTTGATAACATATCGACCATCGTAAGTTATTTAATACCAAACCCATCCCTGAAGAAGAACAACATGGATACGATGTAACACTACAGTTGGTTGAGATACCTTCATACCATTCCCATGGATATTAGTCCAAAATTGAATGTAATAGCTCGGCAGAAGTTCAAACTAGCTTACTTCAAGGCCGTAGTACAGCTCTTTAACCATTACGCTATGTTGACGCTCTCTTTTGCTGTTGTTTCTGAGGAAAGATTTTTTGAACATGGTCCTATAGAATACGATTGATCTTTGTACAGTTTTTTTTTTACCTTAGATTGTAACCTCAGTGTTACTACCTGACTATATCAGGATGGAACATCAGAAGTAGTCGAATGTTCTACTGAGGACACTCCATATTTTTTTTCGGTTTAGTTTATAACCCTCTGCAGTCGATATAGTCCTCGTGGTGTAATGGTTATCGTCGCAGGAAATGGACACGGAGACACGAGTTCAAATCCTGGACATGACTGATTGCATTTCACTTTGCACTAATAAATACCTTTGGAAAGGTATGAATCCAATTATTCTTCCTCCAGCTATGTGTAAATAGTAGGGCAGACTAGATTCTTCAGCCTTTGTGAGACAACTAGAAGGAAAACTCTGAATTGAAACCGCTTAAAGAATTGACCTTGTGTCATATCCTGCCCGAGTGGAGGGGTTGGTAAATATGATACAGTCCGCGTATTTAGCTCTACCAGAAATGGAGGTGGCCATCTGATAACAGCAATTATGGAAAGAACTAAAATCCTTGAAGACTTGCTGTCACTTGATCGCCTCAAAAATCAACAACTTGCAACTAATGTTGCGAAAACTAAATGATGTACAAATCAAGCCGTTAAAGGATGCCACCTCACAATTAATTCATGAAATGGAAGTATCGTACCTTGTCGAACATATTTGATCTTTCTACTTGATGCGTTGAGACATGGGAAATAATGTTTAATTAGAAGTTCCAATTACGAAACATTCTATTTTTTTTAATCAGGTTAGCTACGATTCCTTTGATCTTTCTGCTCCTGTGATTTGTGCACCGGACAACCATATGTTGACAAGTACTCCAAACAAGTGCGCTAGTCATTTGGCAAGAGTTTCAACAAGTAAAACAATTAGATAAACAATTTGAGGAGACGGTTTTTGTTTAATGTTCGTCTGAGTGTCTGTTTTAAACGATTGATATTGGAAGATTAATGTTTAGTATAAAAAATATGTCTATTCTATGATGGTTTGATTTTTGCCTGTTTATAGAACAGCGATATAATATCGAGTACTCCAAAATATTACAGCTAATTGAATATAAAAAAAAACATAAAATTTACTTTTCTTCCTCAACTTCCAGATCGTACCTGCGATATTGAGGTATAATATAAGCTCAGTTGGTTTAATGGTATATCAACCTTTGTGGGTTATTTAATGCCAAAGGTATCCTTCTAGAAGAAAAGTAGCAGTACTATCTAACCTATAGCTGGGAGGATAAGAGGGTTCATACCTTTCCCAAGCGTATCTGCCCAAAAGTGAACGGAATAGCGCGACTGGACTTCGAAATGATATACCTCGCATCCACAATCGATCGCTTATACCATTACACCACGAGGACACCCCCTGTAGGTTCAGGTTTATCTAGAAGCCATAAGCTCTTCGTATTCGGCGGAGCATTCTATTATTTGGTTGGTTGGTTGGTCGGTTGGTTGGCTTTTTATGGCATATGAACATTTGTAGGTTATTTAACACCAAATGATTTTTTTATGCAGTGAAAATGTAGTGAAAGAAGAAACAACACAAAAAAAATAATAATATGAGGAGAAAAGACCGCAATAAATAAAAATTAATTCTCAGATTAAGAAGCCTCATCTCAAAATGATTCCAATTAAAAACAATTATAATCAGTTCTATTTAAAACAATTCAGTTAAGCATGAGTACTCAGTTTGATAGTGAAAAACATTTCTATTTTAAACTATTCCGTTTATTCAAGCAGTTATATATAACAATTCAGTTTAGTGTAAGTATAGTTTCAATGTTAAAAACAGTTCCATTTCAAACAATTCAGTTTAGCATAAGCACGCAGTTTAAATGTAATTACAGTTTAATTGGGAAAAACATTTGTTTCTAGCTATTTAGTTTAGTCAAACAATTCAGTTTTGCATAAGTATGTCGTTAGTTCTATTTAGCCTATAGATAGGGCCCAACCAGGTGCTACCACTCCGGGCCAGAGTGGACCTAGGAGCAATGGCAATGAAGGGGTACTCTTCTTTCCCCAAAGCTCCAGCATTACTGTAACCTCACCATCAGACTGTTTAGTGTCATATCCAGGATACTCCTTGGGGGTTCTTACCCCTCTGCAGAGAAGCAGCTGGTGTATTCTACATCTCCAGCCGACTCGGCAAATTCTATCATTAAAGATAAATAATAGTAATTAGGTTTAACGGCATGTCAACCTGTCGAGGTTTTTTTTATGTCTAGTGTTTGCAGAATCGTGTTCATTGTATATTCATATCTACATTTATTACAGTTGTTTATTATCTTACCCACTCTCCACTTTTCCAATAAGGAGGATCTTACACCTCAGTGGGGATAGAAAGTGTATTTTAAGCCCTGTGACATGTTGATATAGCATAAAGAATCAGTAATAGCATTCTAACGATAGCTTAGAAAAAGGAACCAACTAGTTTCATTTATCGTGTATATATTCTTTTTTTTTTTGTTTTTGTTTTGTTTTACGGCATATCAACCACAAAGGGTCATTTAATACTGGTCTTTTTTTTTCCAACTTTTTCTTCAGCGATAGGTTTGTAGAAAAAAACTTGCAGGGTTTGCAAGGTTCTGCTGAACTTTTAATTTGATGTGTATGGGCAACTGTTCATTGTCTCAATGGAAAAAAGTATTTCAGTTTTACAAAGCATTGGATTGTATCCTTTGTTCCGGTCAGCATAGCAACATAGGCTGCAAACCAGGATGTCACCCTGTAATATCCGGAGGTTCTCGTAAATACAGTAGAAACGGAACGTAGTAACGAGTCATTTGTTAGCGTTTTAGATTTAAAAAGTTGTTAACTCGCAGATAACACACCGTTTCTTATAATACATTAGGTTATTTAAAAGAGAGAAAGCTAACATTGGGTATTTGGTGAGAAGAGACAAGTGAATCAATACTATATAACATTTAATTCTACAATATACAAGCAGGGAACTAAGTTCTCGTTCCAAGTTTTAAAAGAGTCACAATACGTTCGAGGAGCATAGTCACCAATGGTCCAGTCGGCTGGGGGTATAGAATACACAGATTGAATCTCTAACGAGTGTCCTGGATATGACACTAAACAATCTGATGGTGAGGCTCCAGTAATGCTGGAGCTTTGGGGAATGTGGAGTACCTCTTTATCTCCATCACTCCTAGGCCCATTCTGGTCCAGAGTGGCAGCACCTAATAGGGTCCTATTTAACAGTTGAATAGAATTAAACGTTGTACTTATCCTAAACTAAATTGTTTGAAAAAAGTTTTTTCATTTAAACTGTGTACTTATGTTAAACCGAATTGTTTGAAATAGAACTGTTGTTGACATTTAAACTGTGTACTCATGTTAAACTGAATTGTTTGAAAGAGAAATGTTTATATGAATAACAATGGATTTAGTATTAAATAACCTACAATGGTTGATATGCTATAAAACCTAGCAAAACCAAACCAAAGCCATATAGGACATCATTAGTTTTAGATAAAATAATAAATAAAAGTATATGATATTTAACAGATTTTTTAGCTAAATAGAATGTTTTATAAAGTCATATAATCGTGTACAAAGGGGGTGCCTGTGGTGTAATTGTTATCGTCGTAGGACAATGGACACGGCGACACGAGTTCAAATCCTGGACGAGACTGGTTGCATTTCACATAGCACTAATACCCTTGGGAAAGGTATGAATCCAATTATACTCCAGCTATGGGTAAATAGTAGGGCAGACTAGGTTCTTCAGGCTTGGTGAGGCAACTAGTCTAGGCGAAGGAAAACTCTGAATGCTGGAGCTTTGCGGAATATGGAGTACCTCTTTATCTCCATCACTCCTAGGCCCATTCTGGCCGAGAGTGGCTGCACCTAATAGGGTCCTATTTAAGGGTTAATTAGAATTAGACATTGTAATAAAATAAAATAAGAAATAAAAATGGAAAGTGCTATATTTTGATAAAGAAATGTCATGCCCCTTCATTATGGTCCATCATCGTTTCTTCATTATGCTAGTACATTATACAACACTCGGCTTAAAAATTGACCTTGTGTCATATCCTGCCCGAGTGGAGAGGTTGGTAAATATGATAACCGTGTACAAATTACCTTTATTAAGAATGGTTAATCAAATCAATTATTGTTTACTAATTTTATTATTAAATAGGAGGTGTTTTTTTAATTCGTAATTGCTTATAATAAAGACTAACTTCGAAATTAACTCTATTAAGGCTTAAATGACATAAAAACAACCAACAAACCAGATAAATGAATGATTATTTCATAAATTGCTTGAACTGGATGTGAGATGAATGTTTTGATTTATAATTGAATTGTGGAAATTTTTGGAAGTTCCAATTTCAGTATTTCGGATCATTTGATTGGATTATTTAACTGATAGTCATATGTTTGGTACTTAGATTTATTGAGAGCAGTCAGAGTGAGACGCTTCACTGAATAAAAGCGAAACCTACACCGGAGATTTAATGAACACAAACCCCCACGCCAAAATGCTTATGTGAACAGCCTTTATGTAAAGAAAAAAAAAAAGGAAAGAAAGGATTTATCACGATGAAATACAAACAGTTAAATGAAGAATGGAGATTTTAGTTCTTGCTCTATACAAGGTATGTTCAAAAGATATCGATACTGAAACTGCTTTTGTTTCATACTAACCTTTGACAGAGCTGTCAGTCAAGGATTTCAATACACAGGATGCACCTGGGTAAACAAATGGAAAACAATCAATACGTGGGTCTAAGCAGATCACGTGTTTGAACTGGAAACGATTAAGCAGTATGAACTTATATACGCAAATACCCTCGGTAGAAACAGTCAGTCTTTCAGTCGGCAGTAAGAAAAGATTCTGACATTTAAGTGGTTGGGAGAGCGTCAAGAGGGAGGACAGTGACCCGGCCTAAAAGCAGAAGAAGAGCTTAGTAGGGTCCTGAGTATGAATATGGAAAAATGTTGCTAAGACTTTATGGATCAATATAGCAGTCCTTCATGTGTCTCCGTCTCCGTCTCTCTCTCTCTCTCTTTCGCGGGTGTCCTCGTGGTGTAATGGTTAAAGTGATGGATTGCAGAATCGTAGTAAGCGGGTTCGAACTCCAGTCGTACTATTGCGTTCACTTTCGGGCAAATACCCTTGGAAAAGATATGTACCCCACTTATCCTCCCAGCTATGGGTTAAATAGTACCACTACTGTTCATCTTGGTGAATAGCTTTGGCATTAAATAACCTTCAAAGTTTGATATGCCATTAAACAAAGAAACCAAACAAAACCAATCTCTCTCTCACACACACCTGCTGAGTTTCTGCCCTTTCGAGAAATAAAAATGGAAAGTGTTTTATTTTGATAAAGAAATCTCATGCCTCTTAATTATGGTCCATCATTGTTTATTCAGTATGCTGGTACAATATACAACATTTTTATCAATAAGAAAATGACTTATAAAATGTCTTTAAGAAAACGTCACTTTAGTATTTAGTACATGTATTACCGCGTATCTTGTATTGGCCGAGGCGGCTTTAAAACGTATATTTCATGCGGTGTGAATGTCAACCGTTGTATTTTTGAATATCTTACACGCATTCAAATTAATCCTCTTTTGATGAATTTACAATTTAGGGAACAGAGATTGTTACTAAGAGAAAGGATGTTAGTAAATATGAACAGGAATTTACTTGAACAAATCTATCTGATCGAATTATTTTACTAAAAAAGCATCAAGTTTGGCTTCATAATTTATTTTTTAAATTAACATTGATTTGTCTTAAGATCTGGAAAGTATTATAGGCGTCTAAATCTAGTCAAGTTCAGTTGTGCATATATTTCCATTTAAATTTTATAGTTTAAATCATGCTATCTTATATCACACCTCATCAGATTTCAGTAATCGCCGTGTCATTATACATATTTACCAACCCCTCCACTCGGGCAGGATATGACACAAAGTCAATTTTTAAGCAGAGTTTAACAGGTTTGAATTCGAGGTTTTCCTTCTCCTAGACAAGTATCCTCACCAAGACTGAAGAACATAGTCTGCCTTACTATTTACCCGTAACTGGATGGAGAGTAATTGGATTCATACCTTTTCCAAGGGTATTAGGGCTATGTGAACTGCACTCAGTCTTGTCTAGGATTTGAAATCAATGTCATTATATAGCATTCTATTAAATGAAAATTTGATGTAGCTATTTAAGTAATGAACTGTAGTATTTTTATATCGTTAGTTTCTTTCTTCATTCTTCTGTCAGTAGTTCGGAACGTGATTAGAGTGGAGTATCTGTGCACTTTGCGTAGGATCAAAATAACATTCAGATGGACTAGTCATCTTCAGGAGTGACACTGGAAAAATGCAATGCTGATGGAGGCAATTTTTACCTCAGGACATGGCTCTAAAAGGGAAGATGGGGTTATTCTGACGATTTCACAACTGCTGGTCGTATTATGTTATTCTAAAGCCACGGCGTGTTTTCAGGGTTAATATGGTGCCAATATGTCGTTTAGACAACTCGACTGCAAACCCTTTTCTTTTAAAATTTAAAAGATTCAATATTTATATTACTTTACAGCATGTACGATTTCTATAATCATTGTGTCATTATATAACATCCTAATAAATTCAAATTTGGTAAAGGAATATCAACGTATCGTTGCCTTTTTATTGTTTATCTCTTTATTCTTTTATTGGTAGCTTAGAACACGATAAGAAAGAAATATCTGTACACCGTTTGTAGGATAAAAATGTCTATCCCCAGAACTTGGGATACTGAAAAATGCTAGGGTTCCTGAACTCTCCATTGCTGGAAAAGTGGAAGTATTCTAATGGTTTCCTAGCACTATACAGTTGATTGGATTCTATTCCTGTGACACCGCCTATATTTCCCGTATTCAATATGGCGTATGTTGTCTTCGTTTTTTTATTGGAACAGGTTATCTGAAATGGTCCAGCCTGATTGGTCAATAGATGCGGTTAATTTAACTCAGCTGAAGCAGCGATGAAAAAAAGAATCAGCGTCACGTAGGCTTAATCAATGATGCTAGCATGGGCTTCATTAAATCATGTTCCCCTGAGACTCTATTTTTTTTTTGTTACAAGCAGATAGATATATGCTAATATATGCTACAATATGATTATAAGTTTGTTGGTTGCGTTTTATGGCATATCAACCTTTGTAGGCCACCAAATGCCAAACGGTGTTTATATATATATATATATATATATATATATATATATATATAATTTGTAAGCGAATACCTGGTAGTTAACATTCTAAGCAAGCCAGAGATTGCTTGCTAGCACACACCTAGATGTTTTAAATTATTTCTATCAAACATAAATAATCTTATATAATATTAATCATTTGCTTGCAGACAACGAAATATATCCAATTTCTTCGGTGCAATACAAACAATTCAATTTAACAGTCGTTTGTTTTTACACAGTTGAATGGTTAAACTGTTCTATTTGATCCATAGATTGTACTATCATTCCAGTGCTATCATAGAAATTCTTCGAGTCTTATGTTGATGTAGTTTTCAATCTCTTCGCAAACGAAGGTTGTGACAAAAGGTCAATCTTTCAGCAGAGATCAACAGGTTTGAATTCAAAGTGTTCCGTCTTGTAGACTGGTTTCCTATACCTAGATTAAAGAGTTCAGTCTATCCTACTATTTACCCATACCCGAAGGGAGAATAATTGGATTCGTACCTTTAGCGAGGGTATTAAGGCTATATGAAATACCAACAGCCTCGTCTATGATTTGAACTCTGGTTACCATCTCCATTCTCCTAGACGATGACCTTTACACCACAAGTACCTCCGAGTCTTATACATGTGGCAATATAAGTAATTTATTTAATGAGTTTTTATGCCTTACATATTTCCAACTTGTTATAGATTCCATTACAAATCTTTCATTGAATTTTCATTTGACTTCAAAAAAATATTTACATAACATTCCTATTGGAACAAAGAGAACATGAACATAACATACTGAAAGACATGCGCAAAGACATCCAACCACACACATACACCTCCTAACTCATTATCGATTAACAAAGCTATACATAAGCAGATTTATATCAAATTAATACTTGATCGATCATGAAATACGGAAAGTTTTATGTATTAAGACAAATAATCAAGTAAACCTCATTTGATAGCACATGTTTATATCGGCTCTAATTAGAAACCATAAAGCTTCATTCACTTGAATAAATTACTATATACTCTGGTGTATCAATAATAAGACAAAAGAACTAGTGGTGTAACTGTTATGGTTGTAGGACATGGGCTGGAAGAACAAAGTTCAAATCCCTGACAAAGCAGTTAGGGTTTTTTGGGGTTTTTTTTTTGAAAAGATCTACAACAGTGGCTTTTCTATTTAACCACACTTTGCGAAAGAATATCTGTTTTCCCAACCCATCCACTAGAAGCCGGCCAATTTATACTCGGAGAAGGGCTGGTTTGAATTCGGAATTTTCTTTTTTCTACACTGGTTTCCAAATCAAGGTTAAGAACCCAAATTGCCCTACAATTTACACATAGTCAAGGGAAATGCATTGATGCAAAATAAATTACAAACGGTTCCGTTCAAGATTTGAACTTGGTCGTCAATTCAATTTCCTATCATGATAACCATCATGCTTTGTGTAAATTGTAGATCAGACGTGGCTCTTTAGCTAGGTATGGAAGCCATTCCAGAATAACTGAAAAGTCTCCATCAAACCGTGAGTTGGTCGATACAGAGAATTTGAACCTCACTGGTACACCATAATTTTGTAATGATTTCATCCAAAAAGCGAATCAGGAAACTGTTGCAATGTGTATTTAAAACGAGACATGGCTGAGTTCAAATTATGATCAAGACGATATTTCGCAAAAGAATGATATATGATTGAATAAGAATCTTTCTTTGAAAATGAGACCGCTAAAACTAGCCGGGACTTTTAGATTCAAACGAATCACATCCCAAGACCAGAAGTAGTATTAATTAGCAAGAAGCAAAGAATTTGTCGTTTTGTGGATTTTCCTTTCCAATGAAGCGCAGAGTAAAAATAGAATAAAGTAAAAATACAGACAAATATTTGAATTTTGGCGGAGAGCCAAGCAGACGATCCATTTGTTTGTTTTGGCGCGAAACCAAACAAAGGCCTGAGTTCGAGATCTTTGACGAGACCGGAAGTGGACAAGGGAATGCCAGAGAACGAATTAGAAAAGGAACCCAGAGAGAGGAGTTGGCGAAGGGTGACGTAGAGGGACAGTCGACAACGGACAGCAGAAGAGACCAGTCGGCATGAGAGAGAGAGTCCTGGAGCAGTGAGGGAAGACCAGTCAAGATGAGTCAACATTCCTCGTGGCTTGTGGAAATTTCGCGAAGAATGCACGTCAGCTTTAGTCTACCAATGCACAGGGAATGCGGTGTCACGGAACCACCTTTCTTGCACTTGAGTTGACCTAAGCCCTTATTGTTCGTTTATTCTTTGTTCTTTTTTCCCCACTCCCTCAGTTGTATTTCTTGTGGCCATAAAGAAATGTGTGATACCCCTATCAGAACCACAAGATGAATCACCGGCCAAGACAGAATTGTTTCAACGAAGTTAAGTACGGGGGCCGTGAGTGGGTGTTTTCACAAATCGTCACTGGAACCGTTGGAATTGTCCCAAAAATTTCGAAAAGTGATTGTAGAAAATGGAGATCTGACAAAGAAGTATACCTAGCCTAATTATATGGCACTTAGGAAAAAACAATGAGAATACTTTTTAAAAGTTCTGGAAAAGTGAGGGTTGGTTTGGTTGTTTAATGACATATCAACTTTCGTAGGTTATTTAATGCCGAAGCCATTATTCTAGAAAAAACAGAAGTGGTACTATTTAACCCATAGCTGGAAGCATAAGGGGGTTCATACCTTTCCCAAGGGGATTTGCCCGAAAGTAAACGTAATAGCACCACTGGAGTACAAACTTGCTTAACCACGATTCCGGAGTCCATCGCTTTAACCATTACAGCACGAGGACAACCTCAGATAATGCTGTCACTTTTGCCAAGATAAAAATAAATACATGATTGATGAAGTCGTTCGGTTATTGAAGCAGCAGTCCATGATACTTCTGTTTGGGATGAAGTGAAATATCATTTCATGGTTTCATCGTCAATATTTGATTATTCAATTATTTTTTCTTCTGCAAATTATAAAAAAAATGAAAACATTCATCTAGATAAATTTATCTATTGTGTTTAAGGTAAATTTAATGAAGCCTGATTTTTCAAAAAAATATGTTGTATCTTGTCTGTTATTTGTTTATTTACTGTTAGAAAAAGGTGTATAACTTCTTAGGATGATTTTTGTAATTTTACTTGCAAGAGCTATTATTTGCTAATGTGTCTAAGACAGGTATATATATAAGTATATATAAAATGAAGTTGGTGACGTTTGTCAAGGTTGACCTGAAGGCTCCCTTTTCAATAGTTACTACACCGAGGTGTCAGGAAGGGCTCAACTCTGTTCTTTTGATTTCTCCACTTTACCCTTGATTCTTACCTTTTAATGCTGAGCGTTAAAGAAAGCGGCATCAAGTACTATATATATATATATATAAAGTTGGCGACCTTAATCGAGGATGACCCGAAGGCTCCCTTTTCAACAGCTAATACACAGAGGTGTAGGGTAGAGCTCTACTCTGTCCTCTTGATTGCTCCACTTAACCCTTGATCCTTACCTTATATTTGTGAGTGTCATGGAAGGTGGACTCAAGTACCAATTTTTGAGTTTTGGTATGACCCTGGTCTTCCGGACCATTGGAAAACACACTACACATTAGATCAATAGCCTGGTATGCGGTGTTTGTATAAAAAAGACAAATCACTGTGATTTTTCTGTTAAAACAATACATTTAAATTCACTCAGATGATTACGTACTTTACTATGGGATCAGCATTGAGACTAAAATAAAAACTACAAAAAAAAAGGATTATTGACTCATAGATGAGACCGTAACTTCATCTTTTGGATTGTCTTTTTGATGAAATCATCATCATTATCATGTCGTGCTACTTGCATGGGTTCCTCTGACCTTCTATCACCACTCGTCACAATCGTCAATCGCTCTTCTGTGCTACATCCTCTATCACTACAATGCAGTCATAGATAGGTTCTACCTTGTTGTCAAACCCTTGCTTCTTTGTGTGAAGGGGACCACAGGAGCACATCATAAAGGAGTTCCTCGTTACATCTCCAGCAGTACCCCGTATGTCTTGTTCGTTTGGTTTTCGAGATGAGCGGTAGGTAGTTGTACAGCTGCTGTTTTGTGGAATGTCGCCTCCAGAATTTGTTCAATATATCTTGTAGCATTCTTGTGCTATTGCCGTCAAGCTTTTTCTCCATGCGTTTCATCAGAATCCATTTGGTGCTTCCATATACAAGAATCGTCACGAGCGCTGCTTGGAAAACATTTTATTTTTTCGGATAGGTATGACGTCCATATGACCGATAGCTTATCGATAGCAGTCCATGCCTTCGCTTGTCGGGTATTGATTTCATTTTCAGTTGATGAGACTCTGATTCCGAGGTAGGAGAATTTGTCAACAGGTTTCAGAGACCTTCTGTAACATATTTACCTTCCTCGTGTCCTCGTGGTGTAATGGTTAAAGCGATGAACTGCGGAATCGTAGTACGCGAGTTCGTACTCCAGTCGCGCTATTACGTTCCCTTTCGGGCAAATACCCTTGGGAAAGGTATGAACCCCCTTATTCTCCCTCCAACTATGGGTAAATAGTAGGACGGACTAGGTTCTTCAGCCTTGGTGAGGCAACTAGTCTAGGAGAAGGAAAACTCTGAATTCAAAACCTGTTAAACTCCGCTTAAAAATTGACCTTGTGTCATATCCTGCCCGAGCGGAGGGGTTGGTAAATAGTACCTTCCACCCAGCCTTCAATCAAGGTACAGGTGCATCCGGTCGAAGATATCGGTGTATAACCTTGACTGTGGACGGGTTGAATGGGGTGCAGATGAAACGCTCACAGAAATCAGGTGGGACGTAAAACAATGATATAACCCGGTGCGACAGGAAGTACAGTTAGTTTGGAGTCAGTTAGTTGGAGATATGATGCTGTAGAGAGAACCAGCACCCAGCAGAGGGCTCTGGATCCTCAGGACCCCCGATTGAGCGGCAGCAGAACGAGAAAGAAGTGCTGCTAAAGTCAGAGGAATTTGGGTGTCAATATGTTGCAGTTTGTTCAGTCTCCAACTCACCTCTCACACATAACCTTTTCGCAACTCTTTCCCAACCATTTCGAATAAAGTGTGAGAGGTATATTTTCCTAAAGAAGTGTGTTCGTTCGTCATTATAGTTGATTTTGTTTCCGCATGTATATGTGTATAGTTGTATGTGGTTGTGACCATCATCATCATCATCATCATCATGTCGTGCCGCTAGCACGGATATCCCTGATTATCTGTCACCACTTCTCCCTATCGTTCGTCGCCTCTGGTAGGTCTTCAGGGCCAGATCCCGTATCTTCACATAGCTGCTGAATGTATGTTGGAGCAGGCCTTCCTGCTTTTTCCCGGCCATATGTGGGGATCCATAGGTGTACGTCACTTATGAGCTCGTCCCTGCTTCTCATGCATGTGTAGTTCGTCTAACTTGGATAGTTTTCGTGATGGGAGGCAGGTGGCCGTATAGTCGGTGCCATTTGGGGTGTTGCCGCCAGGACTTGTTCAAGATTGCTCGCAGCATTCTTGTGTAATTGCCGTCAAGCTTCTTCTCCAGACGTTTTGTTATCGTTTAAGTAGTGCATCTATACAACAGTATCGATACGACCGCTGCCTGGAAGAAACTGCGTTCCAATTTATTGGTCAGGTCTGATTTCCATATGATCGATAGCCTATTGATAGCTATCCATGCCTTCGTTAGCCGCGTGTCGATGTCCTTTTCGGTTAATGAGACGTTGCTTCCTAGGTAGGTGAATTTGTCTACTAGTTTAAGAGGGGTTCCATCTAGAGTGGTGATGTCACCTGTTTGATTATAGCACATATATTTCGTTTTGTGTGCATTTACATAGAGGCCAATACCTGCGGCGACTCGCTCCAAACAATGCAGTAATGTTTCGGCTGGGTTGGGTATATTTGCCAGTATCGCTATGTCATCGACGTAGTCGGCGTCGGTAATTGTTTTTGCGGGGTGCCTTCTGCTTTTTTTGTCAGCTCGGAGCCGTTTTCTCTGATTTTATCCATCGATGTTCTAAGCAAGTAATCTAGACAGATCATAAATAGGTATGGGGCTAGCGTGTCTCCTATGTCACCTTTTTTTTATTAAACCCAATGAACTCTTTTTTGACATGGGTGCCAATGCCACTTTCTGCGCTTTCCAGATTATGCAGCTGGGATTCGACTGCTTAGACAACGTACTAAAAACGTCGATAGATTTAATGAAAGAAAATGGCTTTACTTTTTTGAAATATTGCACGTGAAGAGTTCAAGATCTCGTACTTGAAAATAAAGCTATAATAACTATGCCCTAATATGTACTAAGCTGACTGTACCATAGCCAGATATGGCTATGTGTGAAATGGACATATAATGTTCATATATATATATAACATAGAACATAGGATTCCCGAAAAACGAAAAACACGATTTCTCAGTTCAGGTACGAAACTTTTTATTAAACTTTTTATTTAAATGTTTTTCGACATAAGGAGAGAGAGGCACAATCTTTCTATTCTGGCTTTTTCATCTGCCCCCATCTCGTGCGACACCTGCCCAAGGCCTCCGTGAGCAAGCGAAAGCCAACCGTCTTCTTCCGAGGCAGGTCTCAACGCTTTTAACTTTCTTCAAATTCCCCAAATCCCCCGCGCGCTTCCGGTGCATGACGTCATTCGCACTTGCTAGCCCCGTTTCCTATCTCGGGCTATTGTGACATTTCTGAGTGACACGTGCGCTCCGCCAGCGCACGCGCGTGAACACCTGCGTTAATGTTGCACCTAAGTAACCCATGTGCTGAGCTGAAAGGTTCTCAGCCAAACTAAACCCAAAGGCATAAATCGAAATCCCTCGGCCATTAAAATTACATGACTACCTAGTGAGGATCAAACTCTTTTCGTAAGCAATGACCTCCTACATCAGCCTATGAACTTTTCAACTACGCCAGAGGCACTAGAGACATAAATGTACACACACTTATACAGTTACACATGCTTATGGACACAGACGCACACAGTTACATCCATTCACACACAAAGCATTTCACATAGTGTTAATACCCTTTGGAAAGGTATGCATACAATTATTCTCCCACCCGTAATGGATATATTATAAGGTTAAATTCTTTAACGAAAAACGAAAAACACTTACGACTTCTCAGTCCATGTACGAAACTTTTTATTACCTTTGAGTTTAAATGTTTTTCGACATAAGGAGAGAGAGGCACAATCTTTCTATTCTGGCTTTTTCATCTGCCCCCATCTCGTGACAACCAGTCAAACTTTTAATGAAAACCTGTTAAAGCCTGCTTAAAGACTGACACTACGTCACTTCCTGTAGGTGCCGAGGGATCGGTAAATGCACCCCCCATATATCTATATATATAATCTAAGAGTTTAGGGGATTTTAAATGTGTTAAGCAATTTTTAGCCATTGAAATAATTGTGAAATGCGTTAACGTCATTCTAATAATCATTTCTTTGTGTCCTATTGTGACGGCAAATTGACTAAAATCCCAAAACGGGACTTTATTTTCGCACGTGTGAAGACGGGGCAGGTTGGCACTTGATCCCCTATATAATAAGTCCTCGTTCAGAGTTTTTTCTCTCAGGCATATAAGAACTGGCATATTACGTGAAGGATTAATTTAGGGCCAGACTGACCGCCTCTGGCAAGGGGTTCCAAATTTCACACTATCACACACCCACCAGGCCGCTAAACTTCTTTCCCCTAGATAATGGAAGAATATGGACCTATAGGTTTTAGTCGTAATAATATTATATTGTAGTAGTCGGCAACTCCGGTTTCCCGTGTGATATTTTAGGAATTAATAGGACAATTCTAAGCAAGATAACATAAGGCGAATAGAAGCTAAAAAGGAAATGTGACAACAACAAATTCGTAGTAGAACGGCAAAGAACAACATAGACCACATGGTAACATAAAAATACATGAATTCCTTTAATACAGTTATATACACTTTCAAAGTGTCAAAACATATAATAACTGGACAGTCCACGAATATAAATGTCTTTTCTTGACTTTTGTTTTTCTTCAAATTGAGAGAGAGAGAGTGGTATACAAAATTTGGGTATAAAGGAGAAACGTCCCAAAGTTACTTATCTTATTTTTCGATGGGGTTCCACTGGAGAATCTTTCTTCTTTCACGGGCTAATAGACTTTATTCTATTTTTTTACACTGGCTTGAAGAACCTGGGGTCCTTCGTGTCTCAGTAATTCTTTTGTCTTCCACCCGGAGTAAAATGGCTATGGTTCGTCTGCTCACTACCAACCCTGCTCAAAAACTAACATTCTTACTATCTATTTCCGCTGACGGGTGGGGGGGAGCCCCACTTCCGTTTTGAGGTCCCAGCCAATCATTTGGCTTCTCTCTCCCTCCCCTTCCGGTGTCCGGTGACCTGAGCTTACTAAGTACCAACACCTGCTAATACCCCTCTGTGACCTACATTCCTCCTTAACGGTCACTTTTTTGACGACTAGGTACTGTTAATTTCAACGGGAGGATAGTAATTTTATCTCCCTCCTCCCAGTGGGATATCACGTGACACTATCAACAACGTCGTTCTCCAAAATTGACTTATATTATTACGAATATGCGCAGACCAATTTCATGCGACCCTAGACTAGTCCTCAGAAATGTCGACAGATGTGTCTGAGGTTGAAAAATACCTTGAAACTCAAAGTGCACAGAAAAAAGTGAACTACAGATGGACATCTTTCCTAATCCCTAAAGATCTGTATTATACGTCTTCCTTTTAATTCACTCCCTTGAATATTTATAAAATATTAAATATGCTCTACCGAGAAAAAAAAAGTTTATTGTTTAATTTTTCAGTCTTTGTAGACATTCATCATCTTAATCTAAGAACTTTGTGCCGTTATATATATATATATATACATATATATATTTATATATATATATATAAGTTTTGCTTTGTTTATTTAACAGCAAATAAAGCCTTTATAGGTTATTTATTACTGAAATTTGCTCGTTTCTAAATGTTTCACTTTCATCATAAATATGTTTTCAATGTTCCATTTTATGTTTTAAATGTCCTGTTTTTATTTGTGTCCAATCATTTGTACTCCTAAAAATAAATAGCGTCAGTAGCAAAAGACATTTAAGTATATTAATCTCTGGTTTCAAAATTAATTCTATTAAATTTCGGTTGTATGTTCCTAATATGTAGTGCCTCAAGAATGTATAGTTTTTGCTTGTTATTTTGATGCTCAAATATTGTTGTGTTTTCGGAAAGAATTTGTTGGACATGAATGTTTTCTAAATGCAATGCTACGGAACTTGTATCAGAAAAGTGCTTTGTAAGTCTTCCCGATTGGGTAGTTGAGGATAAACAAAAAAATATGTAGATAAAAAATGTATCTTATGTTCAACCAAATGTGTATTAAGGAACAAATGCTGCCAATATATATATATAAGTAAAAGTAAAGTTGGTGACCATAGTCGTGGGTAACCCGAAGGCTCCCTTTTCGATAGCTACTACACCAATGTGTAGGGGGGCGTTCATTGGCCCAGCGGTTAGAGTGTTCGCCAATGGCCCGGGAGACCTGGGTTCAATCCCAGGTCGAGTCATACCAAAGACTTTAAAAATGGAACTTGATACCACCTTGCTTAACACTCAGCATTATAAGGTACGGTTCAAGGGTAAAGTGGAGCAATCCTGGGAATGGAGTAGCACCCACCCCTACACCTTGGTGTAGTAGCTATCGAAAAGGGAGCCTTCGGGTCACCCTCGACTATGGTCGCTAACTTTACTTATATATATATATATATATATATGTGTGTATTATTCGGTCCAGTTGGTAGGAATTCAATCAGGAAAAAAAAACATTCAAAAGTGAACATTTAAATTTTCCTGGTAAAGAGCTCAATGAAACTGACATTACAGAGCAATAATTTGTTTAAGAAAAAACAAAACCGGTCACATTAGGATTATAAATTAATTTCCATCCTGTTATGAGTTTTTGATATAAATTAAAAGCGCCCCCAAAATTAACAGGTCTTCTTCAGATGTTATCGATAAATAATTTAAAATAGACACAGGAAAGAAGGGTGGGAGGGAATAGAAGAGGGGTGAAGAGTTTTCTCCTCATTTAGCCCAATTCCGGTTTTATTTTTAAAATTTTATTGCCGGTTGGAATTATGTAATATAATGGCCGAGGGATTTCGTTTAATGCCTTTGGGTTTAGTTTGGCTGAGAACCTTTCGGCTCCGTGCATGGGTTACTTAGGAGCAACATTAACACAGGTGTTCACGAACACGCGTGTGGAGCTGGCGTGTCACTCAGAGATGTCACAATAGAAACCCGAGAATGAAAAAGAGGCTACAGAGTGCGGGTGACGTCACGCACCGGAAGCGCTCGGAGGATTTGGGGGATTTCGAAAAAGTCAGTTAGTTGAGTAGAGTCCTGCCTTGGGAGGAGACGGTTGACTTTCGCTTGCTCACGGAGGCCTTGGACAGGTGTCGCACGAGATGGGAGGGCAGATAAAAAAGCCAGAATTTAAAGAATGTGTATCTCTCTCCTTATGTCGAAGAGTCTTTAAACTCAAAGGTAATAAAAAGTTTCGTATCTGAACTAAGAAGTCGTAAATGTTTTTCGTGTTTCGAGATTCCTTTGTTCTATGTATATATGTTACGAACATTATGAACGTTTTGCGTACTGGTATGAATATATCCATTTCACATATCCGTATCATGGGTATGGTACATATATATATTTGGTACCAGAGCTGGACATGTCATTCATGACATGGCTACGACTGGGTTCCACGTGTATCAAAGAGACTATCAGAGAAACGGCTAAGAACATAGGATCTATTTCAAGCGGCTTGTTCAGGCGATGGAAGGGATTGAGAGAACACAAGGCCTCCAGAAAAAAGAAACAAGGAAAAAAGCTCAACACCGAAAACAAGAAGAAAAAAATGCGGCGCCCCAAGGAGAAAAAGAAAAGAAAAAAAGAAGAAAAACAGCTCAACTCCAAGGAAAAAAAAAACGACAGGAAGAAAAGAAAAAGAAAAAGAAGGCGAGCGGAAAATGAAAAAAAAATAGATTGCAACCAGCGAAGTCAAGAAAAAAGTCATGAAAAGAAAAGAAAAAGAAAAAAGAAGGTATTTGCTCATTGTGACTGTCATTGATTAATTTATGAATAGAATTTAAATAATTCTAAAAGATAAAATTGGAAATAATTTTTAAAAAATCGTTGACAGCATAGAGAAACGATAATTACTACTATATGTAATATTGTATCGTAGTGAGGGAGAAAAAAAAGAAAGAATAAGAGGGAATTATGCAAGCAGGTTGCTGTGAAGTGAAAAGGAAGGAAAGAAATAGACAGATATATTGAGTGACGTTTTTATAGTAAACAATTTTAATGAATGAAATTTTATAGTAAACAATATTTTCATAAAGGAATTTTATTGTAAACGGGGTTTTTTAGGAATAAAATTTTGTTGTAACTTGTCAGTGGTCCAAGCAAATAGTAATTGGAAATTAGAATTTTTCGGGAGCATCGATGGAGTTGTCCAAGGATTTCGCATATCTGTACTTAAGACGTTTGGGACAGGTTTCGATATTTGTGAAGTTGGGATAATCGATTTTGGGCGCTGGTGGAATCAGGCCGTTTTTTGTGGATGTTTGTTGATACCAACTATTGGGGACATGGATTATGTCTCGGACTTTTCTTGTCCGTATCGACTGAAATTGTCTCGAATAATCGCGCCAATGGGGCAGAACAACTAAGAGACAGATTTTTTTTGGGTGTCTGACAAGGCAGACGGATATTTTGTGAGTTCCCCCCTCGAGTGGGGCTTTGAGGTTTTTATTGGGGGAAGATATACGGAAACGGGTTTGGACATAATTTAGATATGCGCGGGGTTTTGACGATCTCATTGGATGTGTTCTGAAAATTCACAGATACGGATTTTGAAGTGTTTTGAGGGGGGAATTTTGTTGGCTGAATTAATAAAAGTTTGGGTGGTTTAGGAGAGAACACCCGGGATATTTTAGGGCAAAAAAAGAAAGAAGATAAGAAACAAGAGTACTCGTAAGCTATTGATAGGAGTAAAAGACAGAGAATGAGCAATTGACCTGAGAGTGAAAAAAAAACCCCAAAAAAACAAAACAAATTAAAGACTGAAAAAATATACATGCCGAACCAATGACTGTTGAAAAAATTTGAAAAATAAAACAAAAGAAAAAGAGAAAAGAAGAACCAGAAAATGTGGTTGGAAAAAGAAAAAAAATGAAAAAAAAAGAAAATAAAAGACAATTCGAACATTTTTATTTTCAATGACTTTTGAGTTTGGGACTGATGCATGTTTTTTGTTGTATTGTTTTGTCAAAATTGTATTGCTGAAAATTTTGTTAATCATGAGGAAGAGCGGCACATTAGTTTAGGAAAATAATTTGTCATCATCGATAACAAATAATTTTATTTGTAGGGGGAAAGGCATGTAATATAATGGCCGTGGGATTTCGTTTTATATCTTTGTGTTTAGTTAGGCTAAGAACCTTTCGGATCAGTGCATGGGTTACTTAGGTGCAACATTAACACAGCTGGTCGCGCGCAGCTGCCGTGTCACTCAGAGATGTCACAATAGCCCAGATAGGAAACGGAGCTTCAGAGTGCGGGTGACGTCATGCACCGAGGCGCGTTGAGGATTTGGGGGATTTTGAAAAAGTCAATTGAGTTGATTTCTGCCTCGGGAAAAGACGGTTGGCTTTCGCTTGCTCGCCGAAGCCAGGCCAATGGCCTTTGTGGCAGATGCCACACGTGTTGGGCGGGGGCAGATGGAAAAGCCAGAATAGAAAGAATGTGTATTTCTCTCCTTATGTCGAAGAACCTTTAAACTCAAAGGTAATAAAAAGTTTCGTACCTGAACTAAGAAGTCATAAGTGTTTTTCGTGTTTCGAGATTCCTATGTTCCACGTATATATATATATATATATATATATATATATATATATATATATATATATGTATGTATATATGAACATTCTATGTCCATTTCGAATATCCGTATCTGGCTATGGTACAATTATAGTAAATCATTTTTTTTTAAATTATAAATACTTTTCGGCTTAAAACTCCAGATTTAATACTAATTTAGATAAAAAATAACTTTATTTAATAAGTAATACTCAAATTAAATTTAAATTTAAAATTCAATAATTTTGGTTTTTAATTTCAATTTTATTTTCGTGCCTAATAATTCAGTTACCCCTTTATTGAAGAGCACGTATACAAGATATAGTTTCTTCTCATTTCTTTATCTTATTTTATTTATATTCATTTACTTTAAATCTCAATTTAAGCCTATGTTTTTTTTATTCAAGCATTATCTATGATAATTTTTCTATATTCCTATGTTTACATCAAGCAATTAATTCACTTCTCTTATTTAAAAACTTTTCAGGGTATGGGTATATCATTATTTGTATCTTTTCCTCTAGGCAGAGATTACATCTACTATCAAAACATTTTGGAGTATTTGACTTTTTCAATATGGACCATTGAATCTCAGGGATTAAACCTTTATCTTGCAAACTCCAAAAATGCTTAGATAGAGCTGTTTGGTGTTTCAGATGTTCATGGGAGAAAGAAAATATATGATTCGCGTATCTAATTTTCCATTTCGTGGAGGAAATTCCGATATAAGTTTTTTTATCCATAATATTCACTTTTGGGTAAATAGTTCCTTGATATACTACATTTTTTAAGTTGCATAATCCATTCATAGGACAATTATTTCGAGTTTTACAATTACATACGTTTTGTTTACTATTATTATTATTATTATTATTATTATTATTATTTGTTCGGTCCTGAGATTCCTTAATTATCTCTTTATTATGATTATTGATTATTTGAAAAATATTTTTCGTGCAAAAAATATTTACCAACATTTATACTAGCTAGTCTACAAAGGGGGGGGGGTTAAACCATATAATTTTTCTTTTTCTATTTTTATGACTATACTTCTTATTTTTTTCTTTATTAATATCATTAGGTATATTTTCTTCTTGATAGGTAAACTTTTCCTTAAAACCGCTAATTTTAAGGGCATCCATATATATCTTACTACTCTCTTGGAATATTTTCTCATTTGCTGATAAATTTCTTATTCTCAAATTTACTGCTTTGGGGACCTAAGACCATAATTAAACAATAAAAGAATGAATTTAGTTTAATTACAACCGGCAATAAAATTTTAAAAAACCGGAAGTGGGCTAAATGAGGAGAAAGCTCTTCAACCCTCTTCTATCCCCTTCCCACCCTTCTTTCCTGTGTCTATTCTGAATTATTTTATCCATAAGATCTGAAGAAATCCTGTTTTTTTTTTTAGTGTTTTTGATTTATATAAAAAAACATAACAGGATGGAAATAGATTTATAATCCTAATGTGACCGGTTTTGTTTTTTCTTAAAGATGTATATATATATATATATATACATATTAATGAAAACATTGCCCAGTCGGCGGAGGCCATAGAATACACCGACTGCATCTCTGCAGAGGGGTACGACCCCCACGAGTATCCTGGATATGACACAACAATCTGATGGTGAGGTTCCAGTAGTGCTGTAGCTTTGGGGAGTGCAGAGTACCCCTTCATTGTCATCTCTCCCAGGTCCACTCTGGCCCGGAGTGGTAGCACCTGATAGGGTCTTATTTGTGAGTTAAATGGAACTAACTGCATACTTATGCTAAACAGGATTGTTTGAATTGGAGCTGTTTGACTAGATTGAATTGAATTGGAGCTGTTTGACTAGATTGAATTGAATTGATATTGAAACTGTACTTACACTAAAGTGAATTGTTTAATATAGAAGTTTTGACATTTAACTGTGTGTAAATAAAATCAGCACTTATACTAAGCTTAATTGGCTGAATTAGAACTGTTTGAATAAAGTAAATAGCTTGAAATAGAAATGTTTTTGACAATTAAACTGTGTACTCATGCTAAACTGAATTGTTTGAAATAGAACTGACTATTTGCATAAAATAGATCTGGCGTTAAATAACCTAGAAAGGTTGATATGCCCTAAATCCCAAAGAACAAACCAAACCAATCATAGAAACAAAAAAATCACTTCTTTGGTGTTATTATTTCAGGTCTGTGATAATCTTCATCGGATGTTAAACGAAAAAAAAAATTGGCAGACCAGGGTTCAATCACATACCAAAGACGTTAAAAAATGGTACTCGGTGCCTCCTTGCTTAACACTCAGCATTATAAAATATGGATCAAGGATAAAATGGAGAAATCCAGGGAAAGGAGTAGTTACCGCCCCTACACCTCACTGTAGTAGCTATTGAAAATGGAGCCTTTGGGTCACCCTCGACTAAGGTCGCCAACTTCACTTTATATTGCTTCCGGCGAGAATAGAAATTGAAAAAAATTCTAATCTTTCAGTCAATATAAAATAATTTTTTATAAATATTTATTTATGTTCTGAATCAAGAAATTTTTTTTTACGGTGGAGATATCATATTGATTGTTTGACACAATATTCATACATTCCTTTAAAAGAACGTTACCCCTTATTTAGATATTATTGGTTTTCAAGGTGATTTATGTTGTTGTTTGCTATCTGACTCCATTCTGGGTTATTCTATTCTTAACCTCATATCATTTTGCCGGTTTAACTTCTTGGATATGAAGGCTGTAAAGCAATTATATGGGAGAGGAAGACAGGAAATGAAAATAGGATATCTTTTATATTTTGCATTTATATCTGGGTTCAACAAACATTCAGTTGGTGAGGAAATTATTCCTGAATACAAGTGAAATGGTTGCGTCTCCCAGACAAGGTGTTAAAATGTGAAAGCTATTGTTGGGTATATATGTTCGAACTTGGTATTTAAGGCATTAACAATGTGTTAGACGCATTTGGAAGATATGAATAAATTTGATGTTTTCAATTGTAGATGTTAAATCTGTTATATGGTGTCTTTGTTGCGATTTCGATGAGTCCATTATTTTTTATTTTAGTTGTTATGTCTTTGAAAATTTTTTTAATTCCATTCTCGACGGAAGCAATAAAAGAACATCCAAAGAATTTTTTTTTCGTTTAACATCTGATGAAGGTCATCACAGACCTGAAATAAATTTATAATGACACCAAAGAAGTGAATTTTTTTCTTTTTTATGTATATTTTAGCTCAGCACGTTGAGTTTTGATGTATTCTTAATCCCTAATTAATAATAGTTCAATTGGCGTTGGCATTGAGCACGGAAAATGGATACTCCTACCCACTGGGTTTTCTCTTAGGATTATATATATATATATATATGTATCCCCACACCATCTGCACGTGGATTTTAACTGTTTCGAATTCAAAGATTTCTTTCTCCTAGACCGGTTTCCATACTGAGGTTAAAGCGCCCAGTCTGCCCTATATTCGGGAGAATAATGCAATTAGCTAAATCACTGAACAAATTGTTCACTCTATCAACAAAAGAATCATTTTTGTTAGCGTAGACACAGATATAACGCCGCTAGGTGATTCTCTGTTTATCGCCTAAGTTGTTTACAGACAAACTCTATGCGTCTATCTATCGATCTATCTATCGCTATATATATATATATATATATATATACTGACCTCTCCGAGTTAGAAAGATGCCACCAGAGGTCTATTTTTAAGCGAATTTTAACAGGTTTTGATTTTGAGTTTTTCTTCTCTTTACCATGTTTCCACACGAAGGTGGAAAGATGGTGGGAGAATAATTGGATTCATAACTTTTCCAAGGTTATTAGTGCTCAAACAGCATCGCCTGGGATTCAAACTGGAATGTCTATATGCATATATATATATAGTAAAAGCAAATTTGGCGACCGTAGTTGAGGGTGACTAGAAGGCTCCCTTTTCAATAGCTACTACACCGAGATGTAGGGGAGGGCGCTACTCCTTCCCTGGATTGCTCCACTTTACTCTCGATACCTACCTTATAATGTTGAGTGGTAAGCAAGGCAGTATCAAGTACCATTTTTTAAAGTCTTTGTTATGAAGGGACCTGAAGCCATTGGCGATCACTCTTGGTGAAGGATTTAACGGCTGCCATTTGCGTAATGCAAACCTTTTCTTCGTAATTAATTGATCACTCTGGTATCCGGTAAGGCAAAAGTCAAACGTAAAGTTTGCCGGGTTTCGATGCCGGCTTGAAGCTTTCCAGCGTGTCTCGCCACGCTGAAGTTTGTCTGTGATGACAATGTATATATATATATATATATATAAATTTCATTAAACATAATAGACATAGTGCTAATGTACTTAAATGTCTTAAGCTACTGACACTAATTATAGAAACCCATTTAAAAGCAAACGCCATAATCTTCAACGGTAAAGACGCTCTTACACAGTGGTAATATGCTAAAACAAAAGTTACATCACTTTTGTAATAGATCCTCCCCCGATGATGGCAAAAAGTCGGACAGAAAGTACTAGGGATACATACAACTGTGGATATTACATAAATCAATTCCCCCCGAATACGATAAAAGTAATACGGGAATTCGAACGGATCCAGAAGAAAATATGTAGACATAAAATGTCTATTATGTTTAATGAAATTTGTATTAACGAAGAAATGCTGCCAAAATATACAAACACACACACACACACACACACACACACACACACACACATATATATATATATATATATATATTGTAAATATTGGAGAATGTTTGTGGGTGTTTTAAAACTGATTTAAGGATTTGTCCTTCTGTGGAAAACTCTCAACCACTAAGTCGTTTTCAGTTGACTAAACACTTGTCAGCAACTTGAGAATCCCAGTTTCTCTTATTGGTTTCTAGTACTTCTTTCTTCGTCTTCATAACACGGTTGTACAACCTGTTCTGTAACCTGGAAACGTATGTCCATCGAAATTTTCTCTCATTGGCGGTCATCACAAGTCATATGTCATGCTCCTTGCAGACATTATTAAAAGTTCACGAAAGCTGAAAGGGAAGATCACTTTAACAGCGTTCAGTTCTTCTTTGATCCGACGAACAGTGAATTGTTCCTGGGAAGATGGCTTTCACTCTGACATTTCTCGAAATCTTTTATAAATTCTAAAAATTCAGCGCGTTAGGTTATTATTCGAAAGAAGAAATATCTATCTATTTTTGTTTAGGTCTACATCTATTCCATACGAATATTTTGTTTCAACTTTTACGTTTTTTATCTATTTTATCCGTTTTGCATTACTCAGTCTTTGATTACTCAAATATACCTCAAACTATCAATCAATCAATCTATCAACTGCTTTCTTTATAATGGCATATAAACTATCCTGGATTATTAATTGCCAAAGCCACCTTTATGGAAGGACAGTAGAGGTACCTTTTAACCCATAAGTGGGTTTATACCATTCATAAGTGTATTGGTCTGAAAGAAGACAAAATAGCGTGATTGAAGTTTAAACTAATGTAGCACGATGTCGGATACTAGCACGTTAGCCGCTACACAACGGATACTCACCCATATATATATATATATATATACATACGACATTCATATAAGAATTTATACACATTTGCTATTAGCTATAAATAGTTTGCTATCATTATTTATCAGGTGTTTTCATTATCAATCTATCTATCTAAATATTTTTGTTTTATCACCCACTATATGTGTGTCTATCTGTCTCTATGATTATCTATCTATTTAGCTATCTATTTATCTTTCATTGTCGATGCATATTTAGTTTTGACACTCTTTTCATATACCATTGGCCTAACGGGTTTAGTGTTTCCGATGGTCCGAGAGAATGGTGTTCAATCCCATGTCGAGTCAAACTAAAAATATGTTTTTTGATGCCGTTTTGCTTAGCACTCAGAATTATAAGGTACAAATCAGAGATAAAGTGGAGCAATCAAGGGAATTGAGTAACGCCCTCCCTTACACCTCATTGTAGTAGCTATTGAAAAAAGAGCCTTCGAGGCACCCTCAACTAAGGTCACCAACTATACTTATTCTTGTACAGTATCCATCACACTCGTACACACACCCACATTATATATATATATATATATATATATATATATATGTGTGTGTGTGTGTGTGTGTGTGTGTGTTATCTGTCATAAGTAATTATAGCTCTAACACTATTTAAATAAAAATAAGTTAATGCTCTTATGAACCAAGAATTTTATTACTCCTCGGGGAACATTATAGATATCTTATTATGCACAATTAATTGCAAACTCTGAGACGTTGAAGCTCTAAAACAAATAAATAATATTCTATAAATATAAAAAGTGTTCCTATCTTAGGAGTGCCACATAGTCATATTTTTGGTTAGAGTTTCAATGTTGAAGTGTTTGGAAATCAAAATTTGTAATAATACGGTTTGTTTATATACTATTTTATTAGTATTGATAAAATCGTATTATTCATCTATTAGAGAAAATTAATATTATATTGATAAAAATGTACTTATGTATCGGCAATACCCCATATTTAAAAAAAAAAAATTCTTTTTATGAAACATTTTATTTGTGGTAGTTGGGAAACTTATAGACTCAATTTCATACACCCACGAACAAATACAAACCGTTCGGGATATAATGGATGACGTTAATTGAATGGACTCGGCAACATGATTTGAAAATATGGACGAGTGTGTTTGCATTATACGTAGCGATAATACTCTTGAGAAAAGTATAAATCCAACTATTCTTCCTCCAGCTATGGTTAAATAGAAGGGAATTCTGGGCCCTTTAAGTTTCATAGGGAAACCAGTAGAAGAAAAAAAAACTCTGAATTTAAACCTGTTAAATTCCTCTTAAAAATTACACTTGTGTCCTATCCTGCTCGTGCAGAAGTCTAGGGTATAAATATATCTACATCTACGTCTGTCTGTCTGTCTCTGTCTCTCTGTCCCTCTCTCTCTCTCTCTCTCTATATATATATATAGTGCTACAGAACCCTATGGTGTCGATCATATGAATTTAAACTGTCTACACCTATTTTCGATCTCATAATCACTAATACTCTATAGAGAGAAAAAATGACGAAAAACATCGTGGATGCACCCCAGGTCTATGAACTGGTATATGATAGATTACATTATCTTAAAAAACGTGATGACAAAGATTTTAACATTCACACGTTTTTCGTCAACACCTGCTGTCTATTGGACGATTCATTCACACGTAGTAATGTTTCATTCAGTCACGCCCGAAAGAAATACTTCTCGAACTGTTTCATCCCAAAGAACATTAATATTTCACTTTTGAAATCTCGTGATGAAAGGCAGGTGTTATCTGACCAGCTTTAATTGGCTCTCGACATGGTTTAGATTACGAAAAATATTGAATATTTTTGGAATTCCCTCGAAGTTATTACCAATAGAACTTCTTGGGAGGTGTTAAGCCTCTTTGTCTTTAAACACCAGGATTGGTTTGATTATAACTGAAACGTTTAACTCAAAAAAAAAAAAAAATGCGTGAATTGCATAAAAGTTGGATCAATGAAAAAAACTCTTGCTCAAAAGATGATGTATACTAGTGTGAGGCCCATATTACTCTCAGGAGATTGGATGAATATTGATGATCTGTAAAGGTTACCGAAGTCCCAACAAGCAGCGAAGAAAGACTAAACCTAATTACGAGAGCCTTAAAAGACTCTTCAGTCCGCTTGAAAATGAATAAGTTCCTGAGCTTTCTTTGATAGAACGGCTTTTATTTCTTACAAGAAAGATATTCTGTCACTCTGGAAGGAGCATTTTGAAGTGGTGTTCAACTACAATTCTATCATTGATAATATTATTGGTTCCATTCCTCGATGTTCTGAAATTCCTCAGTTGTCTCTTGAATCATGCTAAAAGAAGTCCAAGATGCAGTCAGACAAATATCAACTTAATACGGTATATCACCCAATTCTTTTTTTTTTTAGTTTGGCTGTTATGAGAAACTGATCAAAAAACAACTTGAACTTTTAATATTCAACGTTAAAGTCATCATCATCATCAACATCATCATATCATACTGCTCACGCGTATTTCTCTAACTTCTTCATGCCATCCATCTCGATCATCCACCGCTTCAGGCAGGTCTTCTAGGCGGCATCCTGTGTCCGTACAGAGCTGTTGTAGATAAGTTCTAGCTAGTCGTCCTACACTTTAGATTACGATATAGTCTAACGGAATTTTTGGAAACCATTTAACTTTGTAGAAATAATAGCAATATTTAATTTTGTGCGAATGAATTACTTCTAAACGTATTTAAACACTACCTACAAAATATTTTCTTACTAATTATGTATGTATAACAATTTAAATGTATGCAAACAAATGCCTGGTGTTAAATTGAATTGTTAGTGTTAGCAATACTCTAAACTTATTGTGAAGGGATCCATATTAGAAAGTTGCTTACGAGTTCGTCCTTCTTCCTCCAGCAGTGTCCCACATGTCTTGATGGTATTATTTGAATAGTCTTTGAGATGGACGGTCGGTGGCCGTGCAGCTGCTTAAAGAACATTGAAATTGGAAAAATACACGGCAAGCTAATTTCTATGAAATGAGAAAGAAGAAAAAAATGAGAAAAAAAATTGTATCGTCTACGAGCTACCAGATGACTCTTGAGTGAGTCAGGCCAAATCACTCGTTGGAGGTCAGCTAGTCACCAGTGATTGACAACAGGAATTAAAAGAAGTAGATAAAAACCTCGGGGTTTCTGAAATCTTCTGCTCAGTTGTGGAAACATCAGAAACAGATATTTTCCTCCCCCTCCACTTCACAGGCATAAATAAGGGGGCGACTCGGTTTTGAACTAGATAATTCGAACGGCTGGCGAAGAGGAAAGTTTGGACTAGGTTGAGTCCAAAAGAGAAGCCACACCCTTTTAATAGAAAATATTGACCAAGTCTTTCTCTCTCTTATCGGACAGGGGACAGGAGCGAGCCTGTTATACACCCTGGTGTCCAGAACTGAAAACCCTAAAAATTACTGAAGTGTTCGTGTTGATTTTCAATGTTAACATTCGCTCGCGCCCACCGATGCCTGAGAGACCACGTGGCACACCTATTCCTGCAAGCTAAACCATGTCTACCTTTCTTCAACTTTAAAAAAATTAAGAACTGTACATGTTTTTTATTGGTGTGAGAAGGCATTTGACACCATAAGTTAAGATGCTCTTAGGAAGTTTCTCAAGAAACTAGGAATTCCAAACAAAATGCTTATCGACTTCCTTTCTTTTATTCAGGGGATGTGGTATATAATTACGGAATGATTTTTATATTAATCACTTTTCCTTAATTATATTTTATCATTCGGTTTGGTTGGGTTTTGAACTATTCGGCTCTTAGTGCAAGTGCGCACACATTGAGTACAGTTCACGCTGGCGCGCAGAGGATATGACAATCACGAATATCATAATAAAAACCCCAGATAGGAAATAGGACTGGGGTGTGAATGACGTCCTGCCCCGAAATGATGGGCTGTGAATTTGGTGATTTTGAAAAAGAGTTATTTGAGATTCGACTCTGGGCCGGGCCAGTCCAGCTGGGTGTTGATTGTGGACGATGTAGGAGACAGTTGTTTTGTCTGCCTCAGTGGCAGGGAGTTGAAGTTGAAGTCTGACCTTGGAGTCCTGCAGATCTCTACCGGCAGAGATCTTGGGGCTACGGGATGCACAGCGCGTCTGTTGGGTCAGATAGTACAGTCAGCATAGTAAAAGATGTGTCTCTCTCTCTTCGTGTCGAAAAACTAAAGTCAAGAAGTTCATAAACGTTGCGTACCTGAACAACGGAGAGTTTTCAGTGTTTCGTATTTCCCTGCATCTGTATATTTGTATTGTTGTATTGTGACTATACAAAAGATAAAAATTACAGTTCTATTGAATGGGAAATTTTGTGTCTTTTTCATTGTTCCTAATGAAACGAGACATCGTTTTGTCTTGACCATAGTTCTATTAACTGTTTTTTCCATCATGCTTCTTCGTTATATTAGTGACCTTCCGATTGAAAATATTTGTGGTTTCATAATTCATAAACGATGTAAAGTTAAAACCCTCGTCAAAACAAACATAAATCATGGCGTTTTATTAGCAGATGATGAAACTTTCATAGCTGCATAAATCAAGAAGACCAAGGACCTCATTAATTTTTTCTCTAATGTGATTAAAACTTTCAAACTCATTATTAGTATTAAAAAAACGAAGTTATCCATCAGTGAAGACTCATCCTCAACTAAATAAAAGATGTAAAACAACAATCACTCAGTCGGCTTGGGTTGTAGAATACACAGACAGCTTCTCTGCAGAAGGGTATGACTCCAACACCAACAAACTATGTTGGATATCAAACTAAACAATCTGATGAAGTTCCGGTAATGCTGGAGCTTTGGAGAGTACCCCTTCATTGCCATCGCTCCCCGGTTCACTCTGGCTCGGAGTAGTAGCAACTAATAAGGTTCTATCTATGTGTCAAATAGAACTAAACTGTTTACTTATGCTAAACTGAATTGCTTGATATAGAACAGTTTTAGACATTTAAACCGTACTTATGCTAAACTGAATTGTTTGAGACAGAAATGTTTTGAAATTTAACTGTGTGTAAACAAAAACTATACTCATACGAAACACAATAGTTTTAATTAGAACTGTTTGACTAAACTGAATAGCTTGATATAGAAATGTTTTTGACATTTAAACTGAGTTTTTATGCTGAATTGAATTGTTTGAAATATAACTGTTTATTTGGATAAAAATGGATTTGGCATTAAATAAGCTACAAAGGTCATAAAGCTGAAACAAACAAACAAGCCCTGTTCACCTGCACCTTTGATATCATCAATGGAAAAATTCTCAGAGACGTGAATTCATTTTCATATTTGGGCAGTTTGATGAATAGCATTCCATCTTTAGATTACAATATAGTCTAACGGAAATTGTGGAAACCATTTAACTTTGTAGAAATAATAGCAATATTTAATTTTGTGCGAACGAATTAGTACTAAACGTATTTAAAAACTTTCTACGAAATATTTCCTTACTAATCATGTATGTATAACAATTTAAATGTATGCAAACAAATGCCTGATGTTAAATTGAATTGTTAGTGTTAGCAATACTCTAAACTTTCAACGCTGTGTAAACAAATAGTTAATACTAAATAGAAGTATTTGTGTGAGATAGGAATACTTGAAACCATTTAAATGTATGCAAAAATGGGTTCCGGTTCTTTAAATATGCCATCTACAAAATATGTGTTTAAAAAGCAAATATTTAATATATATGTATAAACAACATTTGTCATTAAGTATCCTACAACGGTTGATATGCCATAAAACTCAACCAAAACAAAGGTTGAAAATTATCTATTGGTGCAATAAGCTTTGATCCCAAGTGTGATGTAGGCAAGTATCTCTGCTTGTTAAAAGTGACCGTTAATATTCAACGATTTAAAAGAAATGATTTTTCTAATTGTAAAATCTTATTACAATGGAGCACATCTTTCTCTGTGTCATATTAAGATGAAATCAGTAAACGGAAATTACTTGGAAACCTGTATCTGCATCTTTAGAATAAAATGTGCATAAGCTTGTGGTGAATATTAATGTTTACAAGGCCTTCATACTCATCACTCTCTTGTATGGATCAGAATCATGGATGTCTCCCGCGTTCAGTATGTTCCATATGCATGCAAGTCTATTGATGGTTTAAAATGTCCTATGAGACACTAACATGATGAGAACTGTTTCTTATACACATTATATATACATATATATATACATATATATATACATATATATATACACACACACACACACACACACACACATATATATATATATATATATATATATATATATATAGTCTACGTATCTAAGCCAACATACCAGGAGACATATACACAAGGAACCTTTCACGCGAGTGATCTTCTCTTGATTTATGGATACGCATGCCCAGACAGAATCTCAAACACTGATTTCTTTGCTAAGGTAAAATTAAAAGCACAGAGACGTTCTGCAAATAATCACAGTCGAGATTGGCAGGACATGTCATCCAAATGAGATACTTCGACATTCCGAAGATCCTCATCCATAAAAATCATCTGGGACTGTATAATACACCGACTGTATCTCTGCAGAATGGTAAGACTCCTCTCCCACAACAAGTGTACTTGACATGGCATTAAACAATCTGATGGCGAGGCTCCAGTCCTGGAGTTCTAGGGAACGTATACTACGCCTTCATTGCCATAGCTTCCAGATCCACTCTGCCCCGGAGTTGTAGTACCTGATTGTGCCCTATCTATGGATCAATTACAACTGTTTGACATTTAAACTGTGCAAAAAATTGTTTTAAATAGAACTGATTGATCATTTAATTGTGTAAACAAATGACTGATGTTTAATTAAATTCTTAGTGATACATAACAATATATGGAGTTATTAGAAGTAAAACTGTTTGATAATTTAACTGAGTGTATCTATAAAATGTGTTAACAAATCATATATATTCAAAATATATACGTGAAAACAGGAGTTGGAATCAAATAAATATAATGGTTATATGCCATAAAACCAAATCAAACCAATTCAATCATCCATAAACAGCTTCATGAACGAAAGAGAAATGTTGTACTACAATATATCAGTTAGAGGGACAAGCTAAAAACTGATCTTATCGCTTTAAATATGCCTGTTGATACACTGGAGCCAGTTGTTTTAATTCGAAGGTTTTGGAAGACCAAATGCTACAAACACATCAAGACCTTTGACCAAATCCATATCAAGCATCTCACAGCACTTGGAGTAAAGGCGAAAACTAGATAGGTTATGCTACTTACACCATTTTATTACTCACCTGCATTCAGCATCTTTGACATGCATGCAAGTCTATTGATGGTTTGAATATCATATTAGACACACACACACACACACACACACACACACACACACACACACATATATATATATACATTGTTTACGTATCTAAGCCAATATACCAGGAGACATATACACAAGGAATTTTATTTACTTTGTGAGACTGAGACTCTTGACCAAATATCCAATCAAATCACACCGAAGCAAATTTAATTTTAAAGAACGTCAATAAAAAGAAGAGTTGACGAATATTCAAAAAAATATCATCATTCAATTTAAAGAAAACTAGATTTTTTTTATTTAATTATTTTAAGTTCATTAATCCTTCACCGATCAGAAAAGAATAGAAAGAGGATTTGAACGTCAGCTTTGAGCCTCTTTTTCAAAATCTACCATAACTGATTTTTTTTTTTAATTTGATAAAAACTTCCATACTTATTGAATAGATAAGAACACTTTAAAAAAATCACGTAAAATATAAGAGGACAGTTGCTAACTTACTGAATTGCGATATCGTAATAAGCGGGTTCAAACCCTCGTCACGTTATTACATTCACTTCTAGACTTGAGAATGATATGAGCAACCATGTTTGGCCAGTTATGAGTCAAATAGCACCACTACGGTTCTTTTATTAAGAATTAAATAACCCAAGGTTGTTGAATGCTATTTAGCAAATTTACCAAACTAACGTAAAAGATAAACAAAAATATCGATTCAGTTTTGTTAAACCTTTTTATATAAAATACAAGTAAAAAAATATCACCCCAAGAGACGATTACTTTCTGTAGTTCCCCGACCCCAGTATATTAAACTGGTCATATTCCATAAAATTGTATATTTGGGTTATTAAAGAGCTAATATCAAATTATCCAACCAGTAGAGTATCAAATAAATCACAGAAATATAAAGGAAGAACCATTTTGGTTTGGTTATTGTTTAATGGCATATCAACCTTGGATGATTATTTAAAGCTAAATCTTGTTCTTTTTTATGTATATTAATTGCTAATTAATGATATTTTGGTAGTCTGTCAGTACCGAGCTATTGGTTTAATGAGTAGATGTGTTCGTCAATGCTCCGGGGCACCAGGGTTCAATCCCAGGCCGAGTCATACCAAAGACTCAAAAAATGGTACTTGATGCCGCTTTGCTTAACACTTTATAAGGGAAGGATCAAGGGTAAAGTGGAGCAATCTAGCGAATGGAGTAGCACCCTCCCCTACACCTTGGTGTAATAGCTATTGAGAAAGGAGCCTTCGGTCAACAACTTTACTTATTTTCTTAGTCTGTTAGTAAATGTCTTCAGGCTTTAAGATTTCAAAATGTCCTACCTAAAAGTTAAACGACGGTCAAAGTCTGGTACTCTCAACGCTGACACCACCTTTATGCAAATCTAAGATAAAAAAAAAGTTAGGTGTTTGTTTTTCATGAGTGCAATTTGAAGAATACGGTCGAGACTTAATTATATAAGAGCTTGGATCAAGCCTCACCCACCGTTCATCCAGCCGAAGTAAAAGCCGATGTAGTGTGTTCCAAGATATGTGGCCGCTTACGAGCCGGGTTACGGAGCGCGCGGTTATCAGGATCCTATCCTCAGGAATGTTGGGCTGCCACACAAGGCCAACAATTTCCCAATTGGACAGGGGTCTTAACCATCTGTAGAGGTTCTGTCAGCGTGTTGCATACCTATGACTACAATATATACACATATACATGCAGACACATATTCAACACAATAAAGACGAGCGACACAGTTCTTTAGAAAAATATACCTTTCACTTTATTTGAAAGGGTTCGAAAGGGTTACTAAAGGTTTTACTGTGCGAGGGAGTTGGAGACCGAACAGAACTGCAACATATTGATCCCCACTCTTATGGCCATAACAGCGTTTCTTTTCTTTTCGTCCTGGGCTGCTCAACCGGGGGCCTGGTGGCCCAGCCTCTCTGGGACATGTTCTCATTCCAGCATCTTCTCTCCAACTGATTGAACTTCCTGTACACCGAGTTATATAATTGTTCGACGCACACCTTCTTGTGGGCGTCACAAATCGCACTCAATCAACCCATCCACGGTCAAGGTTATATCCTGACATTCCTTGACCGGATGCACCTGTTATTTACACAGGTGCATTTCCTATTTTGACAGCTTGGCCGGGTCAGAGGTCAATATACAACAAGCATATTCTACAGTTTCAACTAACAACGCAAGGCAATACTTCGTTGAGGAAAGCTAAGTGAGTTTTTTTTATCCATCCTCATATAATAGTTAAGAATAAATTTCCTAAATCATTGAGTCGGTGAAATTAACGGCATGTCAACAGAATGGAGTTATTTTATGCTTTAAGATTATCGAATTGTGTACATTTTACATTTAGATTTTAATCTTTGCGTTGTTTCATGAGTTGGTTGTTTTTTTGTTTGTTTGTTTTTGTTTTGTTTTTGCCCACGGTTATATGATATAAAGAATTACTGTCTAAGAGAAATACTTTACACAGGGTTTTATTGTTTCATGTATTCTCATCTATTTGTTCTAATTTTTACTCAATTATATGGTTTCAAGAAATAATTCTTATTTAATAAACATCATTTGTTGGCTCATAATTTTATGAATTCAAGTATTTATTCATTATACAAATAATTTACTGTTTATTATATGGATTCTGATATTCCAATCAAATATTAATAATCTTAAAATAGGTCTGTTTGATCCATATTGTCCTGTCTGCGTGGCCTGTAGAATACACTGTCTGCTTCTCTGCAGGGTGGTAAGACTGCATCCAACATATAAAACTAAACAATCTGATGGTGAGGTTCCAGTTATGCTGGAGTTTTGGGTTCACTCTGTCCCGGAATGGTTGCACTTGATTTGGTCCTATCAATGGATCAAACAGAACTAAACAGTGTTCCTATGCTAAACTGAATTGTTTTAAATAGAACTGTTTTTGATATTTAAACTGTGTATTTATATTAAATTGTTAGAACTGTTTATTTGTATAAGAATAGATTTGGCATTAATTAACTAATAATGGTTGATATGCCATTAAACCAAACCATACTATACCAACATTTTTGACCCAGGAGAAGGAATCCTCACTGGTACCAAAATCCGAGTCAGAGTAAACCTGAAAGTTATGACATTGAAGGAGTTTTTCATATTTCTCAGAGCTAAAGAATTGGAGCCTCCCCATCGAATGCAGTCTAGTAAGCCTTTTGAGGGAATATCTTACCCCTCTCTTCTAAGGATAAAGTCAGCGTATTCTTAGCATGTTTTCCTATATCATACTGTGACATGGCATGCTACAGAGAGATGGAAGGGGAGGTTGATCTCGTACCCTTCTGTGTCTAAATCAACAGGCACTAAGACTGACCGTTAAAAGGAGATATGAATGAAAGTCAACCCCTCACGCTATGGCCTACAGCCTGTTGAACAAAGAAAGGAATACAATTCACTCAGGTATCGTGACCGGATTCAATAGTGGGAGAAGGAAAAAGTCAAATGATTGGCCCATAGACCCTTAGTGCCAAAATGTTATTTTGTCGTTAGAGAAATTTGGAAAAGAATCTTCAGTTTGAGGACAAATGTCGGCGAAGAAAGACGCCGGTTTACAGCCAAAATCCAGGAGGTCCCTCACCCGCAAAAAGAATCTTTAGTTCTGAACAGAAATCAGCGTTAGAAAGTCGTTGATTCAGCTGACTCTGTAGATGTCACTCGCCTGTAAAAGAGAGGAACCTGAATATTAAGCCTTGTCAAAGATAAGTACAACTTAAACTGTTTTCCTCCTACCCTTCCTAAATTTTGGGGAATTATATGAATTCAAAAAAAAAAAAAAAAGAAAGAAAGAGAGAAACGGAAAGGAATCGGTTTCATCATTAACAAATTAGTGAATGAACTTTGTTACATGCTTTCAGTCCGGCGACTTAGATACTTTCTCAAGTAAAAGAAAGAAAAAAAGGAGAAAGAAGAAAAGGACTGGTGAGAGACATTTATGTTTGATGCTTCCTGTTGGCTTAATAATGTCGGTATTTTAAAAAGAAAAGAGAAAAGAAAAAGGAACTGTTTCTTAAATCTTATCATTATTTGTTTGGTTGTCGCCTTTTATATTTTAAATGAACCCTTCCGTTGAAATCTATTGGTTGTGTTGTTTCTTTTATCGATTCGTCTTCTTTTGTGCGTATCTGTTTCAGCCTTGAAGTCCGTTTTTTTTCCGCTATATGAGGGGGTATGAAAACGAAGGACTTGGTGGGTAGGTGAAAGTGAATTGGAAACCCCCTTGCCAGTGTCGGAGATCAGTCTAGCCCCAAATTAACCAAATATGCCTGAAATAGGAGTCTTGGCTAGGACTTATTTTGTGGAGGGTCAAGTGCCAGACTGCCCTCGACGTCACATGCGCATAAAATGAACTCTCGTCCTGGGGTAATTATTTATGCAGCGTCACAATACGAATACTCTATATTCCAGTAGACTAGGGCTGTAAAATACGCTGACTGCACCTCTACTGAGACGTAAGACTCCACCTCAAACTAATGTCTTCTAAATTGCAATACTTGGCAGTATTTAATTGTGTGCAAACGATGGAGTAATGTTGAATAGAACTATTAGTGTTAAATAGTACTATCTAAACTATTTAACTGTGTGTTGTATAGCCATAACGAGGGATGTACATGAATGAAGGATGACTATAACTTTCTTTATACGAATATAACCCTCGCACTTTTTTTCTTGAAAAGGGTTGAAGCATCTGTAATGTGTGAGACAGATGGATGAAAGTAGACAAGGCCCATAACTTCTTGTTGTTTACCTGGAGACATGGTATTGGCCGCAGGTTTCAGCAAGGTGCTCTCAGTGACTGCAAGCTGACTCTGACTCGGCTCTCACTGACTAAAACTGTCTCAACAGACGCGGACATCAGCATATATTATTTCAAACGCGTATTACTTCCGTTTAGATCACGTGATCCTCTTCCGCTTATTTATTCTGGTGCTTCTCTGATGGACAGCTCGGTCAAACATCAACATGCTACACTGTGTGCCTAAATCAAATTATTTCTATAATGTAATAATACATGGAACCATTTAACTGCGTGCAAACAAAGGATTAATAGTAAATAGAATTATTCGTTTTAAGTAGAAATACTTGAAACCATTTAACTCTGGGCAAAAATTAAGCTCAAGCTTGTTTAAAAATGTTATCAAAATGTCTTTACACATGTATATTAGATATTTATGTATAACGATGATTTGGCATTAAAGAGCCTACACTGGTTGATATGCCTTAAAACTCAACCGAACCAAATGAATAAAAAAATAAACATATTTTACGGTTTAAAGTATTACATTCATATTTGATTATAAATGTTTTCGGAGTTAAAAGATTTCTGGAATTTAACTCTCCACAAATTTGCAAGCGTAAAGTAATTAAAAATCCTAAATAAACAATTAGAGCTTCAAGTAATATTATTTATACGAATAATCTTTACACAGATATATGGTTTCAAACATTTTCAAAATGATCTACTTGGGCAATTGACGGAACATTGAAAGTTATTACCACTTCGAGGCAGACTTGCAGTGGGAGTTATGGCTATGAACAGTGACTACATACTCACCAGTACTCCTGAGCTGGAATCTCACTACCGGATAGAGTTGTGTGTCATACTCAGAATTACCATTCTTTCTGGGAACGGAAGGGGGTCTTACTCCTCTGCAGAGGATTCTATCAAAGTCTCACCGAGAGAAGATTGGTTTGTTGGTTGGTTGGGTTTTATGGCATATCAATCTTTGTAGGTTATTTAGCGCCGAATCCATTTTTATGTAAATAATCAGTTCTATTTCAAACAATTCAGTTTAGCATGAATACACAGTTTAATTGTCAAAAACATTTATATTTTAAGCTATTCAGTTTATTCAAACAGTTATAATTCAGCTATTCAGTTTAGCGTAAATACAGATTTAAAAACAGTTTTATGGTAAACAAGTCAGTTTAGTGTGAATAGAGTTTAAATGTGAAAAACAGTTCTATTTCAAATAATTCAGTTTAGCAATAGCACGCAGTTTAAAGGTAAGTACGGTTTTATTGTCAAAAACATTTCTATTTCAAGCTTTTCAGTTTAGTCAAACAGTTCTGTTTAGAATAAGTATGCAGGTAGTTCTATTTAGCCCATAGATAGGGTCCTATCAGGTGCTACCACCCCAGGTCAGAGTGGACCAGGGAGTAATGGCAATGAAGGGGTCCTCTGTATTCCCCAAAGCCCCAGCATTACTGGATCCTCACCATCAGATTGTTTAGTGTCATAACCAGGACACTCGTTTGGGGTGGGGTGCAGTCAGTGTATTCTATAGCCCCAGTCGACTAGGCAAACGACAGGAAGAGTAATATATCTCGGAAAAAAAACATACAGAAAAAGCCTCATTTTTCATTGTCATATTACAAGAAAACCCGTGATTTTATTAGGGTTTTGGGAGTTGTTGCCCAGTCGACTGGAGCAGTAGAACAGACCGGCTAAATCTGTTTTTTTTCTTCTTTCTTTTTTTTTAACGCAGTTTCATCCAGGTAGTTGTCGTATCGATACTGCTGTATGGATGCACTACATGGACGCTAACAAAACGGCTGAAGAAGACGCCAGACGGCAATTACACAAGAACACTGCAAGCAATATTGAACATATCCTGGCGGCAACACCCCACAAGACACTAACTATACGGCCACCTGCCTCCCATCACGAAAACTATCAATGTTGGACGGACCAGATATGCAGGACACTGCTGGAGAAGCAGGAACGAGCTCATAAGTAATGTACTCCTATAGACCACCACATATGGCTGGGCAAAAGCAGGACGACCAGCACGAACATACATTCAGCAGCTATATGAGGATACGGGATGTAGCCCTGAAGACCTGCCAGAGGCGATGAACGATAGGGAGAAGTCGCGAGAGAGGGTCAGGGATATCCGTGCTAGTGGCACGACAAGATGATGAGATCTCTGGTAAGACAACCATGTGTGTCCTGGATATGACACTAAACAACCTAACGGTGGGGTTCCAGTAATGCTGGAGCTTTGGGAAATGCAGAGCACCCCTTCATTGCCATCGCTCCCAGGTCAACTCGGGGTTTGAGTGGTCTAATAGAATTAAACTGCGTACTTATGCTAAACTGACTTGTTTAAAAGAGAACTGTTTGACTAAACTGAATAGCTTGAAATAGAAATGTTTTTGACAATTAACAGTGTATTTATGCTAAACTGAATTGTTTAAAATAGAATTGTTTATTTGTATAAAAAAATAACCCACCAAGTTTGAAATGGCATAAAACCTAAACAAAGAAACAAACGAACAAACTTGGGGTATTGGTCTAACACACACACACACATACACACACACACACAAACACATTATATATATATATATATATATATATATATATATATGTATTATAACAGTGTTTTGGGGACAACCAACACTGTTATAATATATACATATATATCTAATTCATGGAATTTAGATTTCGACCCCTGCAATATAATATGGAGAGTGCTCAATATCTAGGATAGAGCTATTATATAATAATAATGATAATAATAATAATCAATAAATACATATAATGTAGTGAAAAATTAAGATACACTTACGAATTCACATCCGGCTGAAACAACACGCTGTGCTTGTAACTTCACTCAATCCTCTCCACAAACACATTAATACGCAACTATAACCCACACAAGCATACACACACAATCACACACACTCACACACTTACAACCAGACATAAAGAATAATACAAAATCTCAACGGTTTTTTGGACTGTTTTTTTTTTCGATTTTCGATTCATTTCATTATCTTAACTGCCTGATGATTGTTGTTTTGCAAAAATCTCCATGAAACCCGGGGGTCGAAATCTAAATTCCATGAATTAGATATATATATATAATATATATTTATTTACAATTATCATATATATATATACACGATTCGCCGATTTTAGCTATTAAGGTTAGTGATATATATTTTTTCCTTAAGGCAACCTTTCTAAGAGAAAGAAAATTCAGAATTTAAATCTGCTAACCTCTGCTTGAGAGCCGACCTTGTATCTCATCCTGGTTACGCGAAGGGGTTAGGTATATATATATATATATATATATATATATATATAGTTTTTATAACTTTTTCTATAACTCTTGCGGCTGGAAAAAAGCAGCTAATGCAATTTTTTAATAAAAAAATTGCAAACCGATATCTGGAAAAACTATGTAAAAATAAAACACTAAAATATCCGTACTTCTTTAAAGATAATCAGCCAGCACTGGAATGTCTAGCTAAAAGAAAAAACACCGACAAAGTTACCTAAGCTAATACGGAAATAACCAAAAAGAGGCAAACTAGAATACCTTAAAGAGCCACAAAAACTACATAGCCAGGTTTCACCAAACGGATCTTCAGGATAATTCTGACAAAAGAAGGTTGGCCAAGCGACATTTAATAAGTGTCTACTGGAGGTGCCCGTGGTGTAATGGTCAGGAGGTGCCTGTGGTGTAATGGTTATCGTCTTATGAAATGGACACGGTGACACGAGTTCAAATCCTGGACGAGACTGATTGCATTTCACATAGCACTAATGCCGTTGGGAAAGGTATGAATCCAATTATTTTCCCTCCAGCTATGGGTAAATAGTAGGGCAGACTAAGTTCTTCAGCCTTGGTTAGACAACTAGTCTAGGAGAAGGAAAACACTGAATTCAAACCCGTTAAACTTCGCTTAAAAATTGACCTTGTGTCATATCCTACCCGAGCGGAGGGGTTGGTAAATATGAATAAGTGTCTACTGAAAAGAATAAAGAAATATCAAAAAACCCCAACATTTTGGTTGCTAAGGAGCCAGTTTAGGTGAAACTACAGTAGGAAGTTTCTGGCTCTTTCAGGTATATATATATATATATATATATATATATATATATATATATATGTATAAGTGTGTGTGTAAGTGTGTTTGCGTAAGTTTTGAAAACTACAGCCCTCTTTTCTCTAGAAGCGGAATCAGACATTGTCAGTAATCTTTTTATTATCGAGTTTTTGATCTTGAACTGCGAACTCCTTCCTACAGGAACCTTTCGAGACAAATGAACATATACACATTAAATTGTGAAGTTGCATCTAATAGCGAGATCTGGGGTTATTCATCACCTGCCTCTTGAGATCAAAGTTCAAGAACAAATTATCTACTTAGTAGTTCAAAACCTCCGGCAAATATCATCTAAAAACGTTTTCAACTTGCGAAGAAACCGAATGATCATTTCACTCTATCATTTGCGAACTGGGATATAAAATAGAAAACAGTAGGTCCCAGTGTATTAGCTTGGCTTTTCGCCAAACCCATCAACACGATACCGTGTCGTATATATATATATATATATAGATAGATAGATAGATAGATGAAAGACGTGCAGTCAAATAATTACGCTGAATGGGGAGTCCAGTGGGTGGAAACATATGGAGTAAAAAAAGATTGTCTGTTATCAAATGTGGATTGGAGCAGCGTCCGCGTTTCAAAACTTGATAGAAGTGTATAATATATGCTATGATTGAAATTTTACGTTCTGTCAATTAATCTATAACTTTTTACAATTAGAAAAATAGATGGTATGCTATTGTTTCTGGGATAATGCATTTCTAATATATATATATATATATATATATATATATATATATATATCATATAACGTGTCTTTCAAGAAGTTTCCAGACTTTTTGTACAGGCATTTAAAATTGTCATAGACTCTTGAAAATTCAGTATGTTATTGCTATACATGATATGAGATAGCTGACTAATTTTTATTATTTCAGGTTCAAATGAACAGCTACAGCAGTAATTGGAATACACCCTACTAAAGACTGATTGTCACAGCTGGTGAATTTCAAAAATCCAATCTGGATGTGAGGACACTTTAGAAGAACGATATGCAATACAATTCTGCTTTAAACTTAGAAAAAATGATGCCACGGAAACGTATGGAATGCTTCAGACTGCTTTTCGACCATCTTGCATGAATCGAGCATCAGTTTTTGAGTGGCATAAGAGATTCAAGGAAGGCAGGGAGTCTGTAAGGGATGGTGAGAGGTGTATGAGGAGTAAAGAAGTCAATACACCAGAGTTGATTGGCCAAAGGCTTAGGGTTAGAGTTAGGGTTATTATGTTGAAGTTTTAAGGGAGTTCAGGAAGAGATTTCGTCAGAAGGGGTCAGTACTCTCCAAATAGGGTCTGTGTCCTTTTCACCAGGACAATGCACCAGTCCAAAAGTCCATTCTTGTCACAGACTATTCGACCAAGATGGGCATCAAGACAGTTCCTTAGCCTCCCTATAGTCCAGACCTAGCTCCCTGTGACTGGTTATTCCCTACGCTCAGAGGCTGTCGTTATGAGACAATTGAGGAGATGAAAGAGGCTTTGACGAAGGTCATTGACACGCTCACACAAGAGGACTTCCATGAGGCCTTCCAGAATTGTTGGAACGGTTCAACCCGTGCATTGCAGCCGGAGGAGATTACTTCGTAGGGGACTAGAGTTTCATGTGTTTAGTATCAATAAAAGTGCCCATACGAAAAAAGTCTGGAAACCTTTTTAATGATCCTCGTATATATATATATAGCGTGTAGAAGGAAAATTAGGAAAAACTGTAAATCTAATCATTTTGGCGTCATTTTTTTCATTTATTGAATAACATATCTTCGAAATGAAATGCATGTCTTGAAAAATAAATTATTCAGATATTTCATTCCATTTCTTCTCAATAACAGTTTCAAGCGAACTAATATTTCAATGGGAAACTGCATTTGTTTTGTCTTCTAATATCGCGTAATCGAGGCGTTTAAGGTCTGGGCTTGATGGTGGCCATAATTTCAAAAACGTTTTGGTTTTGTTTCTGAGTTAAGTCAATCATAGATTCTTTGTCGTTTCTTTTCTTGCTCACTCATATTGGGCTGAATTTTAACGAAAAAGTGCATGAATAACACAGCTAGTCATGAAAATTTAGTTTTATCATCTTTTTTTCAAAGACTGGATTAATCAGATGAAAAAAAAATTTTTAGAAATTATTCAATATTTTGCTTCCGCAAAGAAAAATACTACTTTTACTCAATTTGATGTTATAGACTTCATGGGGATTTTTATCAGCCCCGAAAAGCCCGGTTTATTCCTATGTTTTGTAAAAGAATAAACCGTACTTCAACCGCAGTAGGGAGATGGGTGACAGCTTTAGAAGAAAGGAGACGAACGACTTTTTGTGTAACAGAATTTATATACAACAAACAATAAACAGGGTTTTAGACCAAATGGAACCAACAACGAATATATAAGAGTTCAAAAAAGAGTTCAATGTTCTGATAGGAGGTAGGTGTATGAAAATAAGGTTACGTAAGGTTTTGTAAGGTTTTGTGAGGTTATGCGAGGTTGTAAGTTAAGGTTGTAAGGTTGTAGAGTTAGGTTATGTTGGGTTAGGTTATAAGGTGTAAGGTGAAGTTTTGCAGATAAAATGTCTTCTGGAACTTAGTTGTGATCCTGGTTCCTTTTAACTCAGCACGTGCGTTCGTCGCTCTCGGCTCCTGGCTGGTGTTGAATGTACCAAATACGTTTGCCGTCAAGGGCTGCTACGAATGGATCTGTTGCTAACAGCGGTGGGAGTGGATAAAAGAGGAAGAATATTCAGATTGAGCTCTTTTTATAGTGGACACCACGTGACCCCAAGGGGCTGCTGATATTCGGTGAAACAGGATCACCAGTTCCTTAACAAATTTCCTTAACTTTTACCCATCAATTATTAAGGAATTGATATTACACAGGATTTGTTTAGCTTGGAATTATACTGATATAACTTAAGATGAATTAGATATTATATGAGCGCGTAAGAAATGCGTATTGATAAATAACGATACAACGTGGGTAAAAACTGGTTCAGTTGATTGTGATGTCACAATGGGATCATTCCATTTCGCTCAAATTACTGATGTAGTTTATATATACTTATTGGATACGTTAAAAAGAATCAGAGATGCAAAGAATATCGATTTATTTTGGGGTGATGCTTTAATTTCCATCCCTAATAGTAACGGACCTCTAATATCTAAATTACCGAAAAAAATAATCAGAGCATTTAAATGTATGGGTTTTAAAATGGAAATTTATTAGAATTTAAGAATAGTTATTTTTTTAAATGTCACCTTTAATTTGAATGACAATTCTTAAGCAGTTAATCATCATCATCATCATGTCGTGCTACTAGCACGGACATCTCTGACCCTCTCTCGCCACTTTTCCCTATCGTTCATCGCCTCTGGCTGGTCTTCAGGGCTACATCCCATATCCTCACATAGCTGCTGAATGTATGTTCGTGCTGGTTGTCCTTCTTTTGCCCGGCCATATGTCGGGGTCCATTGGAATACATCACTGATGAGCTCGTCCCTGCTTCTCCAGCAGTGACCTGCATGTCTGGTTCGCGTAACTTGGATATTTTTCGTGATAGGAGGCAGGTGGACGTATAGTTGGTCTCTAAAAACAATTAATAAAAGCAATGATATACCGGCATGCATCAATGTTAGTTCTAACCACCCTATATCCGTAATTAGACAGATTTCTAAATAGATAAATATAAGAATAAATAGATTATCATCATGAAAAATGATATTTGATTATCATAAAGAATTCTATAATGAAGTACTATATAACAGGGGTTATAAAAAGAGCTTGAGTAGAAACCAAAAAACATTACAATAATGATAATATTTTAAATATTCATATAACTGATAATAATAAGAATATGAAATACATAATGAATGGAAATGATTCAAATAGGAGTCGAAAATTATCTGGCTTAACCCCACTTTTTGCCACTTCTATGATATTAATATTAGGAAATATTTTTTCGGTTAAATCGACAGACATTTTAAAACGGGCCACCCACTTAGCAAAGTAATTAATAAGAATAATATAAAAATTAGTTATTCTTATACTAACAATATTTGTAGATTAATTTAAACCATAACTTATTTTACAAACTTAACGGGAAGAATACTGACACCTTAAAACAACCTTGTAATTGTACAATAAATGAGTGCCCCTTAGGGAACAAGTGCAACCTGAAAAATATCATATATCAAGCTGATATCTTATCTAAAGAAGGTAATACTCATGAAAAGGCTTGCATAACAATTACCACTTTAAACTGGAAGTACAGGTATTACAATCATATTCAATCATTAAAAAAACCAGCATTAAAAAATGAAACAACCCAATCTAAATATTATTGATCTTTGAAAGAGTTAGGATTAATCCCTTTTATCGATTGGGAAATCATAAAAAGATCTTCCTCTGCAAACAGTTTACATGGTATATGTATATTAAAATGTAAAGATGCTAATTTACTGAATAGAAGGAATGAATAAATAGTTAAATATAGGCATGGAAATAAATTTTTAGTATAACTAATTTAATGTATTAAATGTAATAACTATAATTAACGATACTGAATAATTACGTGATATTCAAATAACAATTCAGATTATGTTGATAATATTTAATCAATAAAATTAATTGAATAATTTAGACATAGCATATTAGTATAAAATATGTATAAAATATTTTCATCAAAAAATAGATTAAAATATCATATATTTTTATAAAAGATCTATTATAAATAATCTAATCCTAAATTTTGAGGTGAACTATTCTATGTATTACGCCGTTTAATATATATAAACACATCTTTAACAAGTCGATCAAATAGATTTATATTTACAACTACTATTTGGTTTGAAAATTTTTTGAAAATTAGGATTTCTAAGATACATTAATCCAATATTTATTACAATATTAATCCATTATTTATATTTAATTAACAATAATTATTTCACGATATATTTCATTGAAGTCGACTATTATCACTTAAATTAATATTGATTAATGTTTAGATACATGTTTGATAATTATTATAACTTTTAAAATTTACTAGAACATCAACGAAATTAGGAATTAATTTATATTTATATTTTATATAAATCATATTGAGGTTACTATTAATAAAACAGTATTCGACGTTTTTAAAATTCAGCCATGTCTTCATAGGTAAATGGCTTTTTTAAAAATAATGCATAAACATTATATTTATTCATATATGGTTATATTTCCACCATTAAACATTACATTTTATATATTTTTTTAAAAAGATACATTTTTAAATTCCTTTTCTCTGGATTATATTCAAATATATAACTTTGGTCGGAAATTAATCCTCTTGCAGATAAATTCGACCTTGGTCTACGTCTGAAACCAAATGGGGAGAGCATAACCAGGATGAAAACACAAATGGTCTTGTTCGGTTTCAACACAAAAAAGTTTATTTACTGCAAAGTTGCATATATTTTCCAATATGTGGGCGTCACAATATTTTCAAAAAAATCTAGTCGCCTAGTAACAAGATAAAACAATATAAAACAGTTGCTACAGGATGGGTTTCCACAAACAAAATTAACGCACGAAAATATTAGCACCACGGCGAAAGAAGGAAAGAAATACGTAAACAGGGTTTTAACAAACAAAATTAACCCATAGAAATTCGGACAAAGCAAAATAAAAAGTCGACCTGCAGTCACTCTAGTTTTTGAAAAGACTTCAAGCCTTTGTCCATTTTTTTTTTTTCTCTCGGAAATTTTAATTTGTTTCTTTCAGTAGTCTGTAATGCAGATGGTAATATCTTCTTTTATTCTTCCTGTTACAATCCATGATATAGAACGAGTATAATATAAAAATGTATTTCTAAGAAAAAACTATCGAGCTGGCCACGTGCAGCACTTGATTTGTTCGGAGTGGAGAAGGGAGAAGTAATCCCAGACAGTGCGGCACCAAAAAGTGACTTCCCCCTTTTTGTCAAGAACTACTATTTGACCCTTAGTACGAATTCGGGGAACCAAACTTTTAATCCAAAATTATTTTAGGGAGGATTCCCCGTGGAGCAATGATTAAAGTGCTGGGCTGTGGCATTGAAGAATCGAGTTCGAATTCTGGTCGCGCTGCTACATTCACTTTCGAACTAATGCCCCCAATTATGGGTTTAATAGTATCGTGACTGCTCTACAAGGATGGTTTTAGCATCAAATAAACGTCTAAGGTTGATGTGCCATTAAACGAGGAAGATCCATTAAATACGGAATTACGTTATCAATGTCTTGTTTGCACAATATTGAACAAGTGTATATTCACGTTGTGTTTTGGTTCAGACTGATTTTCTCCACGTGTTCATTCGGTTATACATTTGAATATGAAGACATTTGCTAGACATAATTTCTTGAATTATGAGAATCTTTGGAAAAGAAATTATTTCGACATATGTACTATAAAAAATTACCTTCCACAAGAGTTTTGTTTTCAGAGCTTTAACAGATCAAAATGCTTGTTGGGTTATCTACTGGGCCATTGTTAATCATGGATGGCCGTATATTCATTGATCCATCTTTTAAGTACAGGGTGAAATGATAAAATTGTCGTCCTAAAGAAAACAACAATACAGCTTTATTTTAAAACTTTTCTTTTGAAAGAATCAATTCCGGTAACTTGATTATGTAGTAGAGCTGACATCTACAGGGCGAAACGATAAAATTGTCGTCCTAAAGAAAACAACACTACAGCTTTATTTTAAAACTTTTCTTTTGAAAAAAATCAATTCAGGTAACTTGATTATGTAGAAGAGCTGACATCTATTCAAAGTAGCCGCCTTCAGCCTCAATCACCGCCTCGATACCGATCCGGAACTGGGAGCATGCCTTTTCCAAAAGCGCAGGCGGGAGCTCGGCGAATACTAGGCGGATGGCTTTTGTGTTGTGGGAGGTCATGCTGGTGATGTTCTCGACGTATGACCAAACGAAGTAGTCCAGCGGGTTCAGGTCGGGGGAGGAGGGGGTTGTGAGAGAAGGGTACAAAGTCGTACCACTCCTTCTGAAGCCAAGCCTGGGTCTCTTGTGGGCCGGCGCCGAGTCCTACTGCCACACCCAGGGTCTGCCACCGGCCACCTGATTGCACCAGGGTATCACCACACTCTTCAGCACATCCAGGTACACTTTGGTGTTGACTTTCAAGCCGATTTCGAAGATGTGAGGTGACCCTCACTTGAAACCACACCAAAGACCATAACCGTAGCCGGAAACTTTGTTTTCGTCACCCTGTTATTCGTAGCAATCCAGATTTGCATTTAGAGGATGCTGGCAATGGTTCTGTTCTCATAACTTGGATCGGTAGAAAGCACGACTTGTACAGCGGCGTATCTCCGATCTTGCTCGTTGAACATTGTGTCACTTTCAGACAGAAAGGCTTCTATAGCTCTTGCGATTTGTACACAACTGGCCAACTGGTAGATGGTCTGCAACAAAAAAAAAAGGAAACCGGTTTTCATTAAACGGAAATCATGTCGTCTTTTCTAGGGCGACAATTTTATCTTTTCACCCTGTAAATTTTCTCGATAAATTCCGCGAGAAAGTGAGTCTGAAAGGTTTTACCCTGTCGGAACTTTGCTAAAATTTTACATTTTTTCTCATTTGTGTGTGTGTCTGTGTGTGTGTCTGTGTGTGTGTGTGTGTGTGTGTGTGTGTCTGTGTCTATGTGTGTGTGTGTGTGTCTGTGTCTATGTGTGTGTGTGTGTGTGTGTGTCTGTGTCTATGTGTGTGTGTGTGTGTGTGTCTGTGTCTATGTGTGTGTGTGTGTGTGTGTCTGTGTGTCTATGTGTGTCTCTATGTGTGTAATTTTTATTCATAATAAGCCCTAGATTTTTATTTGATCCCTGTCTTTTTTGGATAAGAATGTAAATCTATAATTCAATTTGGTCAAGTTGAACCTAACTTTGATTTAAATTAAAATTTTTCGTCTATAAAAATTAGGGAATGGAAGTAAGTTTTAAAGTTGGCTACCGTAGTCGAGGGCAATCCGAAGGCTTCATTTTAAATAGCTATTACGCCGACGTATGTGGAAGGCTGATACTTTTCTCCCTGAATTGCCCTACTTTACTTTGATCCGTACCTTAAATTGCTGAGTGTTAAGCAAGGAGATATCAAATACCATTCTTTGAGTCTTTCATATGACTCGATCTGCGATTGAACCCTGGTCTCCCGGGTCATTGGCGAACACATTACCAGTGGAAGTAGTCTCGCTTTATTTGTCAGCCGTGTAATGATGGTTCTTATATATTGCGTACACGTTCGAAAATAATGAACCCATCTCACTTTTTCGTTAAACTACACATAGAGGCATAAAAAGTTGGCGACCGTAGTCTAGGGCGACCAGAAGGCTCCCTTTTCAAGAGCTACTACACCAAGGTGTTGGAGAGGGTGCTACTCTTTTCCCTGGATTGTTCCACTTTACACTTGACGAACACTCTACCCACCGGTCCGATCAGCCGGTTTACCTTTATTGCTCCACTTTACCCTTGATACGTACCTTATATTGCTGAGTGTTAAGCAAGGAGGTATCAAGTACCATTTTTAAAGTCTTTGGTATGACGCGACCTGGGATTGGACCCAGGTCTCCCGGATCAATGACGAACACTCTACCCACTGGGGAAAAGTTCTTTTGAAGAGTATCGTTCACAATTTGGGATAGACTCTCTTTCGAGGCATCCAAGAAGGTGTTAACTTTGTCTTTCGCAAGATTCAGATATTTGTCAGTACATTCAAACTCCTTTTTTTATCAGACTAGAAAATCTTTTGCTTGTAGTATCAAAAAAGCAATTTATCAAAACTTTATTACAACCGCTGAGTAGCATGATAGCAACTATTGATAATATTAGTTTTTGTTTGTTTGTTTGGGTTTCATGACATATCAAACTTTGTTGGATATCCAATGCCAGCTCCATTTTATCTAAATAAACGGTTCAATTTCAAACAATTCAGTCTAGTATGAGTACTCAGTTTCATCGTCAAAACCAATTCGATTTTAAGTTATTCTGTTCAGTCAAACAGTTTTATTTTAAACAATTCAGTTTAGTATTGTAATTTACAAAGCTCTTTGCTTCGATGTGGCACAAGGCCGAATGAACGGGGTGCCCAATGAGACTCGAACCCACTCGTGTAGGTTTGCTACTCTAGCTTGCTAACCGTTACACCACCAGAGGTGCCCAATTCAGTTTACTATAAGTATAGTTTTTGTTTGCACACAGTTAAATGTAAGAAAATCCCAGTTCTATTACCAAAAATTCAGTTTTGCATAAGTAGGCAGTTTACATGACAAAACTGTTCTATTTGAAGCAATTCAGTTTAGTAAAAATACGCAGGTCAGTTCTATATGACCGATATAGAGGTGCCCGTGGTGTAATTGTTATCGTCGTAGGAAATGAGCACTCGACACGAGTTCAAATCCTGGACGAGACTGATTGCATTTCACATAGCACTAATACCCTTGGGAAAGGTATGAATCCAATTATTCTCCCTCCAGCTATGGGTAAATAGTAGGTTAGACTAGGTTCTTCAGCCTTGGTTAGGCAACTAGTCTAGGAGAAGGAAAACTCTGAATTGAAACCTGTTAAAATCCGCTTAAAAAAATTGACCTTGTGTCATATCCTGCCCGAGCGGAGGGGTTGGTAAATAGGATATATAGGACCCTATCAGGTTCTACAAATCCAGGCAACAGTTGACCTGGGAGCAATGACAATGAAAGGGTACTCCGCATTCCCTAAAGCTCCAGCATTACTGCAACCTCACCATCAGATTGTTAGGTGTCATATCCAGGACTCTTGTTGCGGGGTCTTACCCCTCTGTAAAGATGCAGTCAGTGTATTTTACATCCTCAGCCGACTGGGCAAGATAATATTTGGGTGGTTTATAAATTGCACACACGTTCATAGTGACTGAAGTCGTCTCCTTTTTTAAATCATTATATAGAGATATTGTTGTATATTGACCTACGACCAGGCCGGGCAGTCAAAATAGGAAATACACCTGTATAAATAACAGGTACATCCGGTCGAGGAATATCAGGATAATATAACCTTGACCGTGAACGGGTTGAATGGGTGCAATTTGTGACGTCCACCAGAAGAAAGTGGACGTTGAACTATTATATAACTCAGTGCACAGGAAATTCAATCAGTTGGAGATCAGACAATTTGGGGATCAGACGAGTTGGAGAGAAGATGCTGGATTGAGGAACATGTCCCAGAGAGGCTGGGCCCCCAGGCCCCCGGTTGAGCAGCCCAGGAGAACGGGAAAGAAACGCGGTTATGGCCAATAGAGTGGGGATTAATATGTTGCAGTTCTGTTCGGTCTCCAGTTCCCTCTCACACACAACCCTTTCAAATCAAGTGGGAGGTATATTTTTCTAAAGAACTGTGTCGCTCGTCTTTATTGTGTCGTCGTTATGATTCTGCATGCATGCATATGTGTTTGTATAGTTAGTCATGGCTATATAACAATATAATATGTCCTTTCAAAGACCAACGTTTACAATTGAATAGTATTTGATTTAGTTGTCCTGGACATCTATTATTTTCATGTTTGAAGCTTGAACGTGATTTCTGTTTCCTACATGTTGAAAACATAGATTCGCATGAAGAATACGTCGAACACTTCCTTATAGAATATCCATGCACAGCGCAATACTTGCAATATATTCAGTCTGTACCAGCAAATACGTTTTCAAAGAAAGTTCCATTGTTTTTCTTCGCAGACATTTTAATTTTATTTTTAAAGTTTGTTTCTTTCGCACGAATGGATCTCGTTTTTTTATTTGTAACAGTTAATTTTTATTGATAAATTCGGCGAGAAATTGGTCTGAAAGGTTTTGCCCTGTCGGAACTTTAGTAAAATTTTACACGTACACCTGTTCAAGTTCACCGAGATAATTTTTTCTCGGTTTTTGTGCGTGTGTCTGTATGTGTATCTATGTATGTCTTTGAATTTTGCTGTAGTCTTTATGAGCAAGCAGCAGTTCATGCTTTGCTCGTAAATTATTTCACACCTCGAGATATCAGCTAATTTTGTGGAGATGATGAGGTTTACGAGTTTAAATCTGCGGGATAATTCTTCGCAAAGTCCAAAATGTATTCAATTTTCAATTCGAACAAATTCGACCTCACTTCTGCTAAGTATTGCTTTAGAATTACAAATACAGCATCAAACTTTAAGCTAGTTTCCAAATTCTATTTAAATATCATGTCTTCTAAGAATAGGACATCTTAAAATTCTTTGGTTAGAAGATATACTCCAATATGAAAACGATCGACTTTCAACATTCATTGCGGGACATGAACTATAAAAAAAAAACGTTTAAGACAACGATTTTTTTTACCTTGTTTGAATTAAATAAAGCGGTTCAATGACAAATTTATATGAGAAAATTCTAATACTTCGCAGGGTTAATGGCCTCAAAAGTCTCAGCATGGAACTGAAAGTAGAGATTAGTCGTTAGATAACGAACTAGTTTTGCATCAGTTTGAAAATTTACTTTGTCGAATGAAAATATCAATATCAGTCTGTCGATTATCAATATCAGTTCGATAAATATATTCAGTTCTTTGTTCGGCCACGAACCCACTCATCTTTAAATCAAAGTTAACTTTAAAACAAAGATCTTTCATTTTGCCAGTTATCGTATTCCTCTGTGTAATTCCTTGGTAAAAGCTTCTTCCTTCAAGAATGTTCTGTTCTGTACGTTTTTATTTTGCCACATAAATTCTAGATTTAAATTAACATCTTGTTTTAAATTGTGCTTGGATTCAATGAATGTTTTTATGCCTTTGAAATATTTATAAGTCTCCATCGTTTTTTCATGTCACGTGGATCGACAATGGAATTAAATAAATTAAATAAATTAATTCAGTAATTCAATTTTAACTCTCATTAACTCTGGGATTTCTCTTTCAATCACGTGGACAGGCAATAAAGTTAAATGAATTAATTCAGTAATTCAATTTCAACTCTCTCTAACTGTAAGAAAGGCTTTTTTTTCCGTCACGTGGGCAGGTAATAAACTTTAACGAATTAATTGAATCATCAGATTTTAATTCTCATTAACAGTGAGAAAATATTTTCTTTGGCGTCACGTGGACGGTTAATAAAGTTAACTTAATTGTTCCAGTAATTAAATGTAAAGTCTCATTAACTGTATGAGTGTTGGGTCTTTCTTTCTTGCATCTCGTAGATGTGACAGAATCGCGGAAACTATTTCCCTCCGCTCAATGATATATGTAAACCCCTGAAAAAATATCTTGTAAGACTTCACTTCGAGTCCTGGCGTGAGCTACAACGCGTCAGATAACTCACCGACTGCATACTAATGTCAATAAATGTATTATAAAAAACCAAGTTTTATAATCAAGTAATGATAAACAACTATAACGAAATTCTACATGGTGGCAACGGAAAACTTGGACAAAAACAAAGTATCATCTCGATGACAACGTTATTAAAGGGCTTGAATTGCAATAAATGATTAAATGATTACTATAATATCACCCAAGAAACTACAGGTTTAATCAAAACCTGATCCTTAAAAGCATAATGAAGATAACTAATACAATTATTATCAACGTAAATCATACAACATTTAATCAAACCTGATCCCATAAAATATTCTGAAGCTATGACCAAAGTAACTAATAAAACTATTAATAATGTAACTAATAGAACTTTTAATCAAACCTGATACCCCAAAATATACTGAAGCTATGACCAAAGTAACAAATAAAACTATCATTAATGTAACTAATAGAACTTTTAATCAAACCCGATACGCCAAAATATACTGAAGCTATGACCAAAGTAATAAAAACTATTATTAATGTAACTAATAGGACTTTTAATCAAACCTGATACCCCAAAATATACTGAAGCTATGACCAAAGTAACTAATAAAACTATTATTAATGTAACTAATAGAACTTTTAATCAAACCCGATACCCCAAAATATACTGAAGCTATGACCAAAGTAACTATTAAAACTAATATTAAAGTAACTAATAGAACTTTTAATCAAACCTGATACCCCAAAATATACTGAAGCTATTTGAGAAGTAAATAATACAGTTATCATCAACGTAAATCATGCAAGTGTTAATGATTATGATCCCATAAAATATACGGAAGCAATTATCAAAGTAGCTAATAAAACTATCATCAAGGTAACTAATAGAACTTTTAATCAAACCTGATACCTGCGAATATCCACGTGGTGTCCAGGTGGTGTAATGGTTAAAGCAATGCACTTCGGAATCGTGGTAACCGAGTTCAAACTCCAGTATCTCTAATTGGTTTATTTTCGAACAAATAACTTTGGGAAGGGCACGGATCTCCTTATCTTACCAGCTATGGGTTAAATTGTACCATTACTGTTCTTCTTGAAGAATCGCTTTGATATTAAATAATCTATGATATGGAAATACCTAGAAACCAGACCAAAGTATACTGAAGCTATTACTTATGTAACTACTATCAAGGTTTTAAACTTTTAAAGATAAAAATATTTTTAGATCATTTTACAGTAACATTCCAAACACAATGAAAGTCCTATCCTGTAGTTTTTAAGTTTCTTCAAACTTTCTATTTAGTTATTGACTGTTTCCTTCAACTTCGTGACACACACCTGGCAAACAGCCCTTGATTTTCTCGTCCGTTCCCCACATGCATATGGATAACCATATTTACCAACCCCTCCGCTCAGGCAGGATATGACACAAGGTCGATTTTTAACAGGTTTGAATTCAGAGTTTTCCTTCTCCTAGATTAGTTGTGTAATATATCCATGATACAGATATGTGAAATATACGGATACATGAAATATACAAATATACGTAGAACGTTCACATGCATAAAATGTGCATATGCATAGGAATCCTAAAAAACACGAAACAACTCTCTTGGTTCTGATACAAAACTTGTATTACCTTCTTGACTTTTAGGTTTTCGACTCGAGGAGAGAGAGATACAATTTTTACTATGCTAACTGTTCGTCCAGCGTCATCTCTCAACTCACTGACCCAACCAACGCGCGTGCATCCCGCAGCAAACAACTGGACTGGCCTCGCCCAGATTCAAATTTCAACTCGCTTCGTCCAGTCTCAAATCTCAACTAACTGCTTTTTTCAAAATACACAAGAATCCCAGCCCATCGCTTCTGGGCATGATGTCATTCACATCCCCAGTCCTATTTCCTATCCGGGGTTTTTATTATGACATCTGTGATTGTCACATCCTCCCCGCGCGAGCGTAAACACCTGCGCTCAATGTGTGCCCCTACCCTGCACTAAGCCGAAAAGTTCTAAGCCTAACTAAACCGAAAGATAATATATAACCAACGAAAAATGATAATATAAAATAAAATCCTTCCGCAATTATATAACAGTTGCCTCACCAAGGCTGAAGAACCTAGTCTGCCCTACTATTTACCCATTGCTGGAGGGAGAATTATTGGATTCATACCTTTTCCAAGGGTATTAGTGCTATGTGAAATGCTCTCAGACTCGTCCAGGATTTGAACTCATATCGCTGTGTCCATTTCCTACGAAAGTGCACGTAATAGCGCGACTGGAATTGCCTGACATTATCTTTGGTTGATTTCTAAAAAAACTAGAACAAATACTATCAGGTGAATCGTCTTAAGGACATATACAAAGATAGTAGGAGATTCAAAAATGGTTTTGGGAATAGATGCCGCCGACTAGTACAAAATTATTCCCTGCCAGAGACTCAATAACTGGAGCAAATAATAGAATTTATTATTACCCGCTCAGGAAAGACAATACACTTACTCTTGAAGAGACACATCAGTTAGACAAAACCAATCAAGCGTCTAGCACCCAGATAAAATAACTTAAGTCTACGCAAAACATTACCAAAGAAGGTTTAAACACTGCTGTAAAAGAATTTAGTTTTCCATTATGACATTTGAAAGTAAAACATGGCCTCAATATTTGGAAAAGTCAGGCACTCCACCATGAGGCTGGTCCATCATTTGGATCAACATGAAACACATGTGGTAAAGCGAGCCACTGTGCAACAATTTGTCGGTCAATTATGGCAAAAAAAGAAGACTGAAGTGAAGGACCCGAAACCAGGTTCACCTAAACCTAAAATCACAGCACCAACTTCACTACAAAAAAGACTCATACAAAAAGAGGCAACTAATCCAGACTTATAAAGTTTACAACATTAAAGAACTACAAGAACAGCTGTACTGTCTACCATTTAGTAACATCAAAATATCCTCAATGTTTCTACTAAGAGTCGAAGCATTTGTAAGCATAAGACTATTGAAAAGAAGTGGAATACACAGACTGCAATTAAAAATAGATACAGGTGCCAAAGAAGCTATACCAGTCACTACATTCCGTTAAATATTCTTAGGAAAATTAGAGTTTTATGGAATAGAATAAAACTGCACCAGCAGTATAGAGAGGAACCTCATTAAAATGCAACGACCGTATCTGCATTCCACGTAAATACAAGAACTCAGACAGGCACGACAGTACATTCTACTCGGTTGATTTAAAAGGAACAGCCTTTCTTCTCTTGAATAACTAAAATAATGAAATAAAATAAAGAATTCATAACTTTAAACTGTACACAAAAAGATAGAAAACACAAATAATCAAAACACATAGCAAACTACAATCAATAAAACTGATGTATCCAGATTGCTTTCATAGAAATGGCTCAATGTGTAAAAGATATGTAAAACTATCGATCCACAAGGACGTCCCAAACCACATATTGATCCACCCAGGAAAATTCCAATCGCATTAAAAGACATCAAAACACAGGAGCTTCATATCAAGAAAAAACAATATCAGAATAGTGACAGAACCAACCGTCGAGGTTTCGAGCCTAACCTATCGTCACAAAAAGGATGAGAGTCTAAAAATATACCTAAACCAAAGACAGCAAAACACAGCCCTGAAAAGACCATATCATCAAATTCTTACAATGGAGGAAATGTCGCATCAAATTGCAAGAGCTAAGTTATTTTCTAGACTGGATGCCAAAGCCCATTGCTGGTCTGAACATCCGGATTGTTTTCTTTCTTTAATGACATCAACTTCTGTAGGTTATTCAATGCCAAAGCCATTCTCCCAGAAGAACAGTTGTGGTACTATTTAACCCATAGCTGGGAGGATAAGGGGGTTCATACCTTTCCCAATGGTATTTGCCCGAAAGTGAACGTAATAGCGCGACTGGAATACGAACTCACTTACTACGATTCCGCAGTCCGTCGCTTTAACCATTACACGACCTGCACCCCCCCCAGATAGTGACTTTCTGTTGGTTACAATATTCCGGTCACTCTATAGAAGATACAGCGTCAAGAGATCCTCATTTGGATTAGGTGTATCTGAGGACATTTTCTAGAGATGGAACAAATCCTGGGCCAAGTAGGTAAAGGAGTATGAATCCCTGTTGATATCTGTTATGGTCAAGGGGAGGTTCAAATGATGACACTACACAGAAATAAATGATAAGAAATATATTGATGGCAAATAGTACATACTCAAATGATAGCTGGGAGAAAACCCTCCTCAGCTCAACAATCAGGAATCTTACCGCTCTTGGTAACGGCTCGCTGAGACAGAACCGAGACTGAATTCGAGACTGCAACTGCGCTGAAGAGAGCTCAGTCGCTATATGTCACATGAGGACGATTCCATCTATAGGGGCACCCCAACAAAATCGCTGTCCATGACAAATCAGTAGAGCCTAACAATATTTCACGAACCCCTGAAAGTAACTAGAAACAATGGTCATATGTTTAACTCAACAAAGTGCACAATCAAGTCTAAAAGTACATATATCTTTGACATGATATACAGTGAAAACAGCGTTATTCTAAATTCACAAAAGATGTATTATCTATGGGACATGTTACCTCCAGCCATCAAGAAAGAATAACCTAAATTGTTAGGTTTTTGTTGTATTGTGGTAAGGAAGAGATACACAGTGGTAATAAAGTTAATTGTTTATTAACTCAGGTGCTCCAGTCCGACGAATATTATAAGCCTCGCGCTGTTGGTGTCACGTCCGAAATTGGTCTTACTACTGACCGTCGTCCTTTTAGAGCTGTCTCTCCGCTTCTCTTTCGGCTTCCCCGTGCTTCAGAAACATGACGTCTTTTATAGTACGGTGATACCGGAAGTCATTTGATATGAGACACTATACAGCAGTATTCTTACCTTCTTATCAGCATCTATTCCAAACCAAATTCACAAGTCATATATTCCGAGATACCTCTAAATGAAAAAAATTAAAATAAAAAAACAACACAAAGATTATACGGGAAGAAAACCACAACCAAATACTTTAAAAAGTCTCCAAATTAGCCAAAATGCAACACTTAATTTTTTCAAATAGAACTGAATTCTGAATCAACAAACAGATGAAAGCTTGGCAAAACTTGTAAGTGCACTGACGCAAAACGACTGACCAATTGCTTATGCATCAAAATCACAGCCTGACACAGAGAAGCGTTATGCTTTTTTAGTAAAAGGAACTCCTGGTAATACTATTCAGAGTCAAAAGTTCCACACACACTCCGATTATCGTCAATTCACAATACTCACTGATCACAAGTTATGAGAATAGCAAAAGAACTAAATAGTGAACCTCTAAGACAATAATCTATAATTCACAAACAACATGGATACTTGATACACGTGGAGTGCAGATTCGGAATAGAAATGACTCTAGCAGGTGCATAGTGTCACCTACTAAGTACAAAAGAGAAACAAAAAATAAAAAAAATAAAAACAAGAACAAAGTTGACTTAGCTGTTCGAATCGATCTAGAAAGATTCAATAGCGAATACCAAAATGACTTGAAAAGTAGAATTAAAAAAGATCCGGTTTTGTGATGCATATTGATAATAACAGGATAACCAGATACAATCACTGATCTACTTCCGACATAGATGGACTCGCTGTTAATGACGGTATCCATCTGAAATGATCAAGAATTTTCACAAGAAAACCATACTGAAATAGTTTCATTGGGGCTATTAAGACACTGTAAAGATACAACTTCAAACAAGAAATGCTGTATATTGGAGGAAAATCAATGCTGATATTGAGAACATGATAAAGATAGCTGAATATACCAGTAAAACATACCTGCAAAACGAAAGCAAACTCTACAACCAAATGATAATCCGAGTCGAGCAGAAGAAATCATTGTAACTGACTTGTTTTAAATCCGATGACCATGGATCCTTAATAATTTCTGATTACAGAAGCAAATTACTAATCACGCACAAAATGAAAGGCTAGAATGCAAACACTATGATCATCTCATCAATGAAAAAATAATATTTAACCCCTACTTGGGAGTTGTTAAAGGAGTAAAAACCTTTCCTAAGGTTATTAGTCTGAAAGTTAATAAAATAGTGCGACTAGAGTTCGGACTAATAACAATTTCAAAGTCCAGCATATAAGCCACTGAGCCATGGTTGGTTGGTTGGTTGGTTGGTTGGTTGGTTGGTTGTTTTGTTTTACAGTGTATCGGTGTATTAAGTTATTTTCAACTCATTTTAGAGTATGTACAGTTTTTTGTTTACAAACAGTTAACTGTCAAAACAGTTCTATTTCAAGTATTTCAGTTTAACTTAAGTACACAGTTTAAAAGTAAAAAGCAGTTTGATTTAAAAAAATTCAGTTTAGCATAAGTACAGTTTAAACACACAGTTAGATGTAAAAAATAGTTTATTTCAAATAATTCAGTTCAGAATATGTACACAGTTTAGTTCTGTTTGACCCATAGATAGGACCCGGTTGCGATGGCAACAAAGAAGCACTCGGCATTCTGTAATGCCCCAGAATTACTGGAACCTCACCATTAGATTGTTTAGTGTCATAATCAGGACATTCGTTTGATTGGTCTTATCATTCTGCAGAGATGCAGTTGATGTATTCTATAGCCCCAGCAGACTGGGCCTACTAGGCCATGGAGACCCGCACTTTGATCATTTTTAAACCTGATAAAAATAAGTAAATCTTTTCAAAACCCTCATGATACTTATATATATATATATATATATATATATATATATATATAAGTATCATAAGGATGTTTTAAAAGACTTACTTAATTTATATATATATATATATATATATTCCTAGTTGAGCATGCGAAATCATTGCTAAAGACTCGTTTGAATCCAATAGCTAAAGTTACTTAATAATTTCTGATTATAACAGTAAATTCCCAATCTTACAAAAATGAAAGACTAGAATACCAACAATATGATCATCTCATCAATTAAAGAAGAATTCAAAGAATTTGCTCAACAAGGGCAATTTGATCGCATAACATTATTCTCAAGATTCTCAAAATTGAACACTTTTGTAGAGAAACGGAACTAAACTGTCAAAAAAACTTTACTTCAGACAAGCTAAACAGGACGTTTCCTATTTAGCCATGCTATGTCTACGAGCAACATCCATCAACCATAACTTGCAAAATCCTGTTGAGCAATCGAACAACAGTATAGTATAAGCAAAAACAATCTGGAAGTTACCAACTCCACGGTCTTCCAAATTTGATCTGGTTAGTGAAGAGTTCAAACTGACCAAAAAAGATATCACGACAAAACGTCTCACGATCTATTATCATTGATCCCCGGCCTAAACGTGCAATTCTTTGGAATAGAAAATGGCAAAATAGGTGGAACCAGGATCCTACATTGTTGTATTCAACTGACGGATTTTCCAAGAGACAAAGCAGATTTCAAATAAGAGGGTCAGAAAGTGCCACTCACAAACATGTTTATTTCAACGATCACGTCCTCTGAAAACCCCCCAAAACAAAATATCATACCAAAACGCCCCAACACAAACAAGCCAGATTGGTCAACTCCGATATCAAGATTTTGTAAACTATAATTATGACTCGCAGGTAATTAGATAAAAGTGAGCGAAAACAACCAACACGAGACTTACAGTTCTGTATTGGTTGTTCTGGTTTATTTTTTCCTTATTTCTGGCTATTTTTTTGCTTATTATTTTTTTGCTTTTTTTTTGTTAAATGAATAGTCAACTTTCTTCAAGGGAAAACTTTCCCTCAGGAAACGATAGTTAAAATTTAATTGCTGAATTAATTCATCTAACTTAATTTCCCATAGTCAATGTAGAATGTAGATGTAGTTGTTAATCATTTATTGTGTTAAAATCGATGTTGCAAATTAATTGACATTTGTATACAGTCAGTGTGTTATTTAGTGCATTCTCACTCGTTATCATATTCAAAGTGATGTATTACAAGGTATTACTACGCTAAAGGGTTTAAACACACCGACGTGTGGAGGGATGTAGTTCCTCTAATACTCCAGCGTCCCCCTTATCAATAACAAAATATATTGTCATTTGTTTTTCTTTAATGGCATATCAACCTTCTTGAATTTTTTAATGCCAAATCTCTCTTTCGAGAACAGTAGTAATGCTATGCAACCCATAGCTGGGAAGATAATGGGATTTATACCTTTCCCAAGGGTATTTGTCCGAAAGGGAACGTAATAGCACGACTGGAATTCGAACTCGTATACTACGATTCCGTAGTTCATCGCTTTAACCATTTGAGTACAAGTGTACCATAGCCGTGATATGGCTACGTGTGAAACATACATCGAATGTCCATAAATATACAACATAGGAATCTCGAAACACGAAAAACACTTACGACTTCTCAGTTCAGGTACGAAACTTTTTATTACCTTTGAGTTTGAAGGATCTTCGACATAAGGAGAGAGATACACATTCTTTCTATTTTGGATTTTTCATCTGCCCCCCCCCCATATTGTGCGACACCTGCGCAAAGCCTCCGCGAGCAAACGAAAGTCAACCGTCTTCTCCCGAGGCAGGACTCAACTCAACTAACTGATTTTTTCAAAATCTCAAAATCCTCCGCGGGCTTCCGTTGCGTGACGTCATTCCCACTTGCTAGACCCGTTTCCCACCTGGGCTATTGTGATATTTCTGAGTGACACGTCCGCTCCGCCCGTGCGCGCGTGAATACCTGCGTTAATGTTGCATCTAAGTAACCCATGCACTGAGCCGAAAGGTTCTCAGCCTAACTAAACCCAAAGGCATAAAACGAAATCCCTCGACCATTATATTACTTGAGGACACTCCCGGTAATTTGTTCAGATCTAAATTTTGTAGCATTTTTCACCGCTACTAAAAGCTTTTTTTTGCACTTTTATATATATATATATATATATATATATATATATATATATATATATATATATATATATTATTTTGAAATAAATCTTAATTTCTAGCTCTTTCTTTTATCTCTCGTTTTCTTCCCTTTGTTCTCACCTTTTATTTTCACTGTATATTTCCTTCTTCCTTCCTGTATATGTCTTATTCTCGTTTTTTCCTTTTTTTCTTTCTTTTTTGATTCGGACATGTACTTCCGTTTTTTTTTACTTATTTCATTCCCCTTTTATATCCATATATTTTTTCTTCTCGTTTTCTTCCTTTTCTCCGGTGGGGGGGGGGGCTGTCCTGGTGGTGTAATTGTTAAAGTGATGGACTGCGGAATCGTAGTAAGCGAGTTCATACTTCAGTCGCGCTATTACGTTCACTTTCGGGCAAATACCTGTGGGAAAGGTATGAACCCCCTTATCCTCCCAGCTATGGGTTAAATAGTACCACTACTGTTCTTCTTTGGCATTAAATAATTTACAAAAGTTGATATGCATTTAAACAAAGAAACCATACCAAATCCTTTTCTTCTTCCCTTTTTTTACATTCTCTATGTATTTCATTCTTATCTTTTTTTATTGTTGCTTACTTCCCTTTCTTTTTCTGTTTTCTTTTTGTCTCAGTAACTTTTCCTTTTTTTTCTATCTCTTCTTTTTATTCTCATTCTTCGGCCTTCATTTTCTCCTTTTTATTTATTTCAACTTTTTCTTTCTTTTTTTTAATCCTTATGTTCATTCTCTTTCGTCTTTCCTTTTTCCTTTACTGACGTAATCTTTTCTTCTTCACCCTCTTTTTCTCTTAATCAAGTTTTCGTTCCTTTTCTTCTTTCCCTTTTTCTTCCCCGACGTTTTCTTTCCTTTCCTACCATTTACATTTCATTCTCGTTTTCTTTGAATTTTTTCCTACCTTTTCTTTTTCTACTTATTCCCTTCTTTTCTAACTCTTACTTTGGTTTTTGTTTGCTTCCTTTTTTTCATTCGCCGTGCAACCCTTCTTCTTTTCTATCTCTTTCGTTTATTCTCACTTCCTTTTTTATTTTCCTTCTTTTCTCAACATAATTTCTTCTTTCTTCTAGTTTTCCTTTATTTCTTTTTTATCTGTTTGATCTTCTTCGTAAATTCTTTTCTTTTCTTTTTCTTTCTAGCAATCTTTTTCCTTTTTCTTAACCTGTGGTATAATGGATAAAGTCGTGGGGAATGGACACGGGGACATGAGTTCAAATCTTGAACGAGGCTCACTGCATTTCACATAGCCCTAATACATTTGGGAAAGACATGAATCTAACCATACTATCAGTAATCCGTAAAGCGAGTTGGTTTATTTAGCCTTGGTTTGGCTACCAGTCTAGGAGAAGGAAAACTTCTTTAGTTCTGCATAAAATTGGCCTTGTGTCTTATCCTGCCAGTTGGAGGTGGTTGGTAAATACTTACTATATTTTTCTTGTTCATTCACTGACTGTCTTCTCTTCCTTTTACCTAAACGTTTTCCAATATCTTTCTTTCTGTCCTTCCTTTTCCTTCTCTCCTCTTTTCCTCATTTTTTCTATTCTTTTTTCTCTCTTTCTTTTTTTTTTATAATTCAATCTCTTTGGAAAGGTTATCTATGATTTCTTATTATTGTGCTAAAGTCATGCAACCTACTGTCTACTGGCATCTAGAACCGATTTACGATAAGCGATCGAATTGCTTATTCTTAGAAGTGAATCCACTCACAATTGACGATCGCCATTTTTATCTTGTTGTTTTTGCCGTAACCCGATTAGCTTTACGATCGCCACCGATTTCCAACAGCCATCCATTTTCAGGACATACAATCGCTGTTTACACAAGAAAACTTTCGTAGACATTTTTAAATGCTTACATATTTATTGCTTGTTTTTAAATAAAACACTCGATAGCAGTTTTTTCTTAAAATGTCTTTAAGCTTCAGAGGATTCATTTAGAATCAGATGATATTGCCTGCTGCCATATTTAAAAGTGACAAATCGTCCAAAATAACTATATTTTGATAGTGAAGTCATGGGGTACATTTTGAATAACATAACCTCTACGAAAGAAGGACTAATGAATTCATTCCTCTTCATTCTTCTTCTTTTATTTCTTTTTCTATTAAACAAAATGTTATTTTCTTCACAATCTAATTTTTTTCCTAAGCTGTATAACTTTTTTTCTGTTAATTCTTTCCACTTTTTTCTTTATTTTATTTTATTTTTTTAATTTTCACTCATTTTCCCGCTTTCTTTTTTATTAATTCATTCTTTTAAATTTCTTGTTTTATTCATTCCTCAATTACTCTTTCTTTCTTTCTTTCTTTCTTTCTTTCTTTCTTTCTTTCTTTCTTTCTTTCTTTCTCATTTATTCTACTTTTCCTTGTAAATTTATTCTTCGTGTAACACTCTTTCTTTTTTAATATTGCAGTTCCCTTTTTTATTTTATTCCTCCTTCTTTCTCTTCTTGATTTCTTTCTTTCGTTTTCAAGTTTATTTTTTATTGTGACACTAAGTGGCCATTGTGTTGGGGGGGGGGGGCGCCGGTCAGACAATCTCTTTGTCAATTTTGGCGCAAAACCCAAACAAAGGGCTCGAAATCTCCCGCGAGACCCGAAGTGAACGAGGAGAGGAAGGTACCAGAGAAGACACAGGGTCACTTGACAAAGGAAGACGGAGAGATGCATTCGACAACGGAAAGCAGAAGAGACCAGTAGGCATGAGATCGCAGTCCAGGGAAAGGACGGTCAGCCCAAGGAGGCAGTGAGGGAAAACAGTCAAAGACGAGTTGGCATTCCTAGTGACTTTTGAAGAAGTTTCGCGGAAAATACACGCCCACGATAGTCAACAGATGCACGGAGAATGCAAAGTGTCACAAAACTCCCTTTCTTGCGCCTGGAGCTGACCCAAGAACGTGTTTGTTCTTTTTCTCCCACCCTCTCGGTTGTATTTTATGTGGCCGTAAAGAAATGTGTGATACCCCTGTTAGAAACCACTGGATGAATCACTGGCCATGAATAGTATTGGTTTCAAGAAGTTGATAAGTCGGGGCCCGGCCGCTAGGGGTGTTATCACATTATTTAATCTGTTTATTCTATTTTCTGTATTCTTACATTTATGATCTTTCTTTTTAACGATTTATTTCCTTTTTTTTTTCTTGATTTTCCTTTCCTGTTTTTTATTCGGTTCTTTGTTTTCTTTTTATTTATTCTTCATTTCATATTCTTTCTTTTTGAACATCTTATTTGCTTCGTTTCTTTCGTCTTTTTCGTTCTTCCTTACTACCCTGTTTATCTTTCTTTATGAGTTATTCCTTTTATATTCATTTAAAAAAAAATATTTCCCGCTTTCTTGTCCTTTTCTTCATATCTTTCTACTTTATTTTCCATTTGTTGTATTTTTAAAAATTTCTTCTTGTCTTTCTTTTTTTTCAACGCATTCTACCATTTTACACATCTACCATTTCCTAATCTTCATGTTTTGTTCTTCCTTCATTGTTTTTTCTTCTTCTTTATTCTCTCGTTTCTTTTTTTTCATTAGTTTATTCCTTAGTAATCTTTTTTATTTTATTTTATACTTTCTTTCTTTTTACATTCATTCCTTTTATGATTCACTTGATTTTTTTCATTGATGTTCTTTCTTTTTTGTTCTTTGTTTTTCTGTTTTATTATTGTTATCTTTCTTTTTTAATTGGTTCTTTCTTTTACATGTTTTCTTCATCTTATATTTCATTTCTTTATTCTCTTCGGCTTTCTCTTTTACGTGCTTTCCTTTTTTATTCATTTCTTCTTTTTTTCTTCATTTTACAATGTTACTTTTAAAAAAAAATTTGTTATTTTTCATTTTTCTTCCTTCCTTATCTTTCTTTCCTTTCTTTTTTTATGTACTTTTTCATTCGTTTTTTTTTATTGCTTCTTCTTTTCTCTCTTAATTTGTTCTTTCTTTTATATTTCTTTTTTCTTACTCAATACACATATTTATTTATTCATTTATTTATTTTGTTGTCTTTTCTGTTTCTCTTTTGTATTCTATTCTTTCTTTCTTTCTTTCTTTCTTTCTTTCTTTCTTTCTTTTACTGTTTCATTGGTATTTATTTCTATTTTTTTCTTTTTCAATTTATTCTTTCTTTTATATTTCTTTTTTTCTTATTCAATACACATCTTCTTTCTTTCTTTCTTTCTTTCTTTCTTTCTTTCTTTCTTTCTTTCTTTCTTTCCTTCTGTCTTTATTTATTTATTTCTCTCTTTATTTATTTCGTTGCCTTTTCTTTTTTCTATTTATTTAATTTTTTCGTCTTTTCTTTCTTTCTTTCTTTTACAATTTCATTCTTTTTTTTTTTATATATTTTTGTTCTTTTTTTAATTTCTTTTTTTTATATTTCTTTTTTTCTCACTCAACACTCATCGTCTTTCTTTTTTTCTGTCTTTATTTATTTATTTATTTATTTTGTTGTCTTTTTTTCACTTTGGTGCTCTTTTCTTTCTTTCTTTCTTTCTTTCTTTCTTTCTTTCTTCATGCATGATTTTATCTTTCTCTCTTACACTTTCCTTTATACTTTTTCTCTTCTCTCTTCTTTTATTCTGATCTTCAATCAGCATTTCACCCGTCACCACTTCGATCACCACCCATCACTTATCTTCTTTCAATTTAGTTCTCGACACTTCTGTATTCATGGAATTACCGAGTTTCACCTTGTTATTTTGATTTTGCATCACGGTCTCACCCTTTTATATTATTATTATTATTATTGTTATCATTGTTATTGTTATTATTATTGTTGTTGTAGTTATTATTGTTATTTACTCCTCTAGAGTTTTTCACATCAGTATTAGCTGATGGTTTTTCCACTAGAGTTGAGTGACAGCAATCACCTCAAGTCTCCAGGACTCGTCTCAGTATTCTGGCCGTCCTCAGCAATGCTGTCGTTTAGATAGTCTCTACCCGTCTACCAATTTCCTAGTCTTCCAAGCCTTTTAATAATCCATTAGTTACTGTGCCTAACGCACCAATCACAATTTGCACAATCGTTACTTTCATGTTCCACAGTTTTTTCAATTCTCTAGCAGGGTCGAGGTACTTATTCTTCTTTTCAGTTTCCTTCAGATTTATTCTGTGGTCCGCCGGGACAGCAAAGTCAACAATTTTGCAGATTCTCTTTCTTTTGTTGATTATTATGAAGTCTGGTCTTCGGGCCGGGACTAAGTGTATTATTATTATTATTGTTGTTGTTGTTGTTATTATTATTACTATTATTGTTATCGTTATTATTATTATTGTTACTGTTATTATTATTATTGCTATTGTTATTATTGTTATTATTATTATTGTTGTTGTTATTATTATTGTTATTTTTATTATTATAGTCATTATTATTATTTTTAGATTTTGTCACATCAGTGTAAACTAATGGTTTTTCACTGGGGTCTGAGTGACAGCAAGTCTCCTCAAGTCTCCAGGACTCGTCTCAGGATTCTGGCCGTCCTTAGCAATGCTGTCGTTTGGATAGTCTCTACCCGCCCGCCAATTTCCATGTTTTCCAGGCCTTTTAATAATCCTTTAGTTATTGTGCCTAACGCACCAATCACAATTGGCACAATCGTTACTTTCATGTTCCACAGCTTTTTCAATTCTCTAGCAAGGTCGAGGTACTTATCTTTCTTTTCACTGTCCTTCAGATTTATTATTATCATTATTATTACTATTTAAAAATAGATTACACCCCCTCTAATCTAAGGTTACTTTACGTCCAATTCCTTCACCCGACGTAGAAAACAGAAAAAATTTAATCATTCTTAAGTCAGTATGGCATTTGATTCGTTTTGAACAAAGATACAATCGCTGTACATTGCAATCAAGTTTACTATTACTGACACACTGCCTATAATTTTGAGAAAAAGTCATCATTATTCTATTAGTTGTCCAGACTATTGAACTCCATTTTCGCGTTGCTTTTGTTCTTAGCACATACTTTCTGACAATCATTTTTTCTTGGTACAAAGCGGAAGAAAAGTGATATATATATATATATATATATATATATATATATATATATATATATATAAATTTAGAAATAGATAGCGAACCAAAATTGATGCGAATAAGCTAAACCCCAGTCAGTATTTAAAGCCCTATTTTCTGACCACATTCATTCAAATTTTAGATATTCTTTCTGGTTTGAGAGAGACCAATTCTCTTTTAGAAATCAGGGGAATTGGCTCGATACATTTATTTTCAGAGACGTATCTATTTTTTTTTTTTTTTGTATTTTGTTTAATAACATATCAACCGTTGCTGGATATTTAAATCTTTGAACCCGAATGTCAAAAATCCTTCAACGCCTCCACACTGTGGGAAAATACCGGAATAACGTTACCTTCGGGTTCTAAGGGTTAATGTTAAAACAGTTCAAGTAAAAAAAAAGTAGTGGTACTATTTAACTCATAGCTTAGGAGATAATGGAATTCTTAGCTTTCTTGAAGGAACTGAGACCGAAAGTGCCCGTAATCATATTTACCAGCCCCTCCGGTCGGGCAGGATATGACTCAAGGTCAATTTTTTTAAGCGGAGTTTAACAGGTTTGAATTCAGAGTTTTCCTTCTCCTAGACTAGTTGCCACACAAAGGCTGAAGAAATCAGTCTGTCCTACTATTTACCCATAGCTGGAGGGATAATAATTGGATTCATACCTTTCCCAAGCGTATTAGTGCTATGTGAAATGCAATTAGTCTCGTCCAGGATTTGAACTCGTGTCGCCGTGTCCATTTCCCTACGAAAGTGCAGGTAAAATGGGATTCGAACTCGCTTTTTATGATATAACAGTTAGCTACTACACTCAAGGAACTATCCCCACTCCCTGAAGTATCTCCAAAGTAGCAACAAACTTTCTATATAATGGTTTTCCCATTGACTTTCACAAACCGTCACTATTGAGAATTCATTTCACTCTAAGATTATTATATACCTTAGCGTAACGGTTATCGTTGTTGCAAAGGGAATTGACGACTCGAGATCAAATCTTCGACGAGGCTGTTTTTGCTCTTTACTTTGCGCTGACATTGTATACACCTCTTATTTTACTCACACTTATCTACATTGTCGAATGCTCTAATTTTCTATGTGCAAATTTTTCGGGTGATCGTGGGTTTATCTTGGTCTCAGGGTCTACTTCTGTTCATACAAATTGACAAAAAGACTTTGTTTAATTTCCCGCCGTTCTTATTCACCCGAATTCCCGCGTCAACCGTACTGCAGGTGAAATAGACTTTCAGGCGTCCGTTTTTTACAGCACCTGGACTGATCTTCTAACTCTACCTAACTGACCCGTTCTGAACCAACAAACCAGAGAACTAACCGCAATTACCAACACCTCCGCTCGGGCAGGATATGACACGAGTTCAATTTTAAACGGAATTTAACAGGTTTGAATTCAGAGGTTTCCTTCTTCTAGACTAGTTGCCTCACAAAGGCTGAAGAACCTAGTTTGTCCTACTATTTACCCATAGCAGGAGGGAGAATAATTGGATTCATACCTTTCCCAAGGGTATTAGTGCTATGTGAAACACAATCAGTCTCGTCCAGGATTTGAAGTCGTGTCACCGTGTCCCTGTCCTACAACGATAGCCATTACACAACGAGTACCTCCATTAAACAGTTCTCTGATTGGTTGGTCGGGAGTCAAGTATTGTCTATCATATCACTGGTTATTTTTCACAATTTTTCTTCTAAAGAATAAACAGTTGCCTTTTGAATTCACATATTTTGAATCCTACAATTTTTTTACAAATCATTATGTAGCTCTAATTCCCTGGGGAAGAGTATAAATCTATCTCTTCCTGCGAGCAATGGGTGACTAGTAGGATAGACATGGCTTTAAACCTTAGTAAGACCGGCGGTCCAGGAAAAAACATAAACCAGCTGTGTTACACATAAATTTATCAATCAGTCACATCCTTCTTCTGTCGGAGTTTGGTAAACGTATATATTTCTGGCCTCATACCAAACTACAGTAGGCTTATTCAAAAAATAAAGTACAACCAACCCTCATAAATTCATGCTTGATCCGACCTTTTTCTGATTTGAATCACTGGAGTACTGCATCTATGTGATCCTCAAGAGAGAAAGCAGTGCCTAAACGTATCAAGGATTCTCTGCAGGTCGCCATCTAGAACTAAAGGTCAACATAAGCGAGAGCTACGTAATGGGGATACTAGGTGCTTTCAAAGTGGCATTGACGTCCTTAAAGCTAAAGGCAGTTATATTGACTATCTTTTTCTTTCTGTGTTTAAGGTTTATTTTGGGTTCTTTGTTTTATAACATATCAATCTTCGTTTTTTTAAAGCCCAATCCATCTCAACTGAACAACAGTTGGTTGGTTGGTTAGATTTCATGGCATATCAACTTTTGTAGGCTATTTAACGCCAGATACATTTTTATCAAGATAATTAATTCAATTTCAAGCAATTCAGTTTAGCATGAGTATACAGATTAATCGTCAAAAACATTTCTATTTCAAGCTATTTAGTTTAGTAAGATAGCTGTAATTTTAAAAAAATCAGTTTACCGTTTCAATGTGAAAAATAGTTCTATTTCAAACAATTCAGTTTGGCATTAGTAAGCAGTTTAAATATCAAAACAATTTGTCTTGATTTTTTTGACGAAGCTTGATTAATTGGAATATGAGCTCAGATAAAAAAGTGTACATAGTAGTATTAATCATCGTGATGTGAGGATATTAAGTTTATAAGTCCAAAAACTTCCTTCTGTACAGTCTAACAGCGTACGTAGCGTAATCGTTATAGGCGTTGGCGTAAACGTTTAAAGAGACAATCATCTGTAGGTTGCTGGTTCAATCCTGACTGGAGGCGAGTAACAATACAGGAATACTTAGAACTTATACCCGTTTATGGTTGTAATTTACCAAGCATCTTACTTAGATGTAGCACAACGCCATATGAAAGGGGCACCCAATGAGACCTGTTTCTGGTTACCAGAAGAAATCGACTCCTATGACGTAGCAGGACACTCATTGGTAGGGTCTCTGCTTTACTTTTGATACTATTTACCAACCCCTCCGCTCGGGCAGGATATGACACAAGGTCTATTTTTAAGCGGAGTTTAACAGGTTTGAATTCAGAGTTTTCCTTCTCCTAGACTAGTTGCCTCACAAAGGCTGAAGAACCTAGTCTGTCCTACTATTTATCCATAGCTGGAGGGAGAATAATTGGATTCATACCTTTCGCAAGGGTATTTGTGCTATGTGAAATGCAATCACTATCGTCCAGGATTTGAACTCGTATCGCCGTGTTCATTTCCTACGGCGAAAACGACTACACCACGGGCACCTCCTTTACTTTTGATAAGCAGCTTGTAGTGTTATGCAAGGAGATATCAAGTGCTATTTTTGAGTCTTTGGTATGAATCGACTTCGGATGGAACCCTGGTCTTCCGGACCACAAGCAAATACTCTATCCATTAGACCATATAATACTAAGATAAAATTTTCAATACGTTTCATTTACATTCTCTTCTGTTTCGTCAATTTTTAATTATTCATTTTTCTTTGTTCGTTTCTTTCTTTCCTATTTTGTCATTATTCCCTCTGATTCATATTTTCTGGAATTGTCTCTTCTTCTTTCTCCTATTACCCTTCTTTTTTATTTTCATGTTTACGTCTCTCTTTTATCCTGTCAGCTACTGGATTTCGAGAGGTTCAATTTAGCTTTTTCTCTTTATTAACAGGTCGTTAAATGTTGTTCAAAGAAAAAAAATCCCAAAACAGACATTTTCTGAAAACTTTAGACTTGTGCCTAATAGATGCAAATTTATGTAAATTTGACTCGTTAAATATTCAAACTGGCCGCTAAATGTCTGGCTGAAAACCTGCTATGGAAAATGCACTGAAACAAATTCAATTTTCGAGCAATTTACAGCTTTAATTTAATGAGTTCTCTTCTTTAGAAATTCGCTTGTCATAAAAACAACACAACCAGCTTAAGGCGACATACGTTACCTCTTTTCCCAGGCTATTCATTGAATATCTGGAGATAAAATATCGTTATTTTTTATGAATAATAGTTTAAAAAAATATTGGATATACCTGAATGTTATATATCTTTATACCAAGATACCCAAAAGAATAATGTGAATAATTATAATTTGAGGGAGAAAAAGTTAGGATTTCAAAGATTAGAATGGTATCCTATGGTTTGGCTTTCCGTCGGACACCTAAGGTGGTGAAAAAGTCAGGCCAGGTCAGGTCAGGTCAAATTTGGTTTAGTTTAGTTTGGTTTGGTTAAGCTTCTTTGTTTAATGGCATTAAGCTTCTTTGTTTAATGGCATTAAGCTTCTTTGTTTAATGGCATTAAGCTTCTTTGTTTAATGACATTAAGCTTCTTTGTTTAATGGCATTAAGCTTCTTTGTTTAATGGCATATCCTTTTAAAAGATTAGTTGTGGTACTACTATTCACTCCATAGCTGGCGGGTGAACTTTTCATAGCTTTCGCAAGAGTATTAGTCCGAAAGTTGACGTAAAAACGCGACACGAATTCAAACTCTCTCCCTACAACGTTACAGTCCAGCACGTTAGATTCTACGCCACAAAGACTTCTTTCGTGGAAGTGCGAGCTAGCTAGAAAGGCAGACAGTTAATGTGAGTTCGAGTTTCAAGAGGTACTACATACTTGATTCCTTCAATAAGTTTCCAGATTTCTTTTGTATAGGCATTTAAAATTGTTGTAGACTCTTGAAGATTTATTATGTTATTGCTATACATCTTATGAGATGACTGACCAATTTTTATGATTTTAGATTCAAATGAACAGCTACAACAGGAATTGGAATACACCCTACAAAAGACTGATTGTCACAGCTGGTGAATGTCAAAAATGCAATCTGGACGTGAGGACACTTTAGAAGAACGATATGCAATAAAATTCTGTTTTAAACTTGGAAAAAATGCCACAGAAACATATGGAATGCTTCAGACTGCTTTTGGAGCATCTTGCATGAATCGAGCATCAGTTTTTGAGTGGGATAAGAGTTTCATGGAAGGCAGGGAGTCTGTGAGAGATGATGAGAGGTGTGGGAGAAGTCAGGAAGTCAATAGACCAGAGTTGATTGGCCGAAGGGTTAGGGTTAGGGTTACTATGTTAAGGTTTTAAGGGAAGAGATTCCTTGGGAAGAGGCCAGCACTCTTCATATCGGGTCAGTGGCATTTCCACCAGGAAAATGCACCAGTCCACAACTCCATCCTTGTCACAGTCTATTTAACCAAGATGGGCATCAAGACAGTTCCCTATCCTCTCTTTAGTCTAGCCATTGCTCCCTGTGACTTTTGGTTATTCCCTAAGCTCAAAGGCTGTACTTATGAGATAATTGAGGCGATGAAAGATGCTGTGACGAAGGTCATTGACACGCTCACACAAGAGGACTTCGATGGGGCCTTCCAGAAGTTGTTGGAACGGTGCAACAAATGCATTACAGCCGGAGGAGATTACTTCGAAGGGAACTTGAGTTTCATGTGTGTACTATCAATGAAAGTGCCCATACAAAAAAAAGGCTGCAAACTTATTTAATGATCCTCGTTATTCTAGCCTTATGCCACAACAGCTAAGTAATTGTTTTTCCTTTCTGTTAGGCAAATAAAATAAAATTGGTTTTAACAATATTATTTACTCCATAGTAAGAAATCTGAGATATGTGGCTATATGTCTGGTGATTGAAACATTACACTTGATTAAATGAAATAAGAAATTGTGCTAGTTCTTTTTGAATTGATTAATTACAGAAGGAGACAATTATTAGTAAAAGGTTATATAATCCATGCAATTTTATTTTGATGTGAATGAAGGAGATGAATTTCCCAGATGATAAAATAAAGTTTTTCACTGTTTTGAATAAACACAAGGTACGTTGAAAAAGTTTCCAACCCAAAGCCTAATGTACTAAGAAAGGCATTACCAATAAACGAAATATTAATTTTATTCAAAATAGTTCTCTTAACATTAACCACACTGATTGTAGATAATTTTCCCTTGTCCCCAGCACCTCTGATTTTTTTTTTTTTCATTTAGTTTGACGTCACAATGTTTTATTAATTCTAATGTTTTCCAAGGGAAATTTTTCGTGGCGTAGTGGTTAAAGTGCTCGACTGCTACCTGGTTGGCAGTGATTTCGAACTCCAGTTGGACTATTACGTTCATTTTCGGACAAATATCTTTGGGAAAGCGAAGAACTACCTAATCTTCAAAGTTATGTGTTGAATAGTAACACTACTGTATTTAATTTTTTTTCAAATATGATTATGGCTTTAATTAACCAATATAGGTTGGTATGCCATTAAATAATGAAACCAAACCCAATAGTCGTTAAATTTGACTGTTTTGATGGATTTTCAGTTCAGGAAATAAAAATAATGCATAGAATTAAGTTTGGTGAGATCTATTCGTTTATTTTTATTAAAGAGCTAAGTCGACCAACTTATATGAACCTAGCAGTTAAGATAGAGGATATCTTAGAATTCATCTTTAAATTTATCTTTGAATCAATCCTGATTCGAACGTATTGAGTCGACACAGAGTTCTTCTGAGTACAGTTTACCATACTTCGTAAAAGATTAACATTTGTTTTCTTTGCTTTTTTTTTTTTAAACTACGATTTTTAAGAGAATGTGTGAGGATGTTGAAAAGATCTTTACTCAGCCAAGAAGGAACATTAAAAAAAAGGAATTGCTTTTTGGGAAGCTTTAAAAATAGACGAATCTCCAACTTATTTGAAATACTGAATGCATTTATGGATTCGAAAGACCGTATCATGGAATTTTGGTGAGTTAGTTCTTCGTCAGGACGAGAGATTTTAATTGCCCATCTTGTCATCGAGGACTCCTATCTTGATGATATTTGATAATGGTATGGGGAGGAAGAAACATATAACCGCATCAATCCTCAAATATAGCACCTTTTTAATAATCTATTCAGTACCAAGTGCTTACGATGAAAAGAGCAAATGCTTTGTTTTCGTTAGGTTTCTTTGTTAACGGCAGATCAACCTTCGTGCGTCACTTAATATTAAAAACCTCCTAGTAGAAGAACAGTCATCATCATCATCATCATGTCACGCCATCAGCACGGATTCTCTCTCACCACCCCTCCCTAATGTCCATTGGTTCCGGCAGGTCTTCGGAGCTACATCCCGTGTCGGCACAGCTGCTCGTCCTGCCCTTGCTTTTACCATGAGAAGGGGTCCATAGGGGTACATCACTTATGAGCTCGTTCCTACTTCTCCAGTAGTGTCTCTCATATCCGGTTCGTCTAATTTTGATCATTTTCGTGATGGGTGGTCGGTGGCCGTACAGCTGCTACTTTGTGGGGTGCTTCCTCCAGGTCTTGTTCAATATTGCTCGCATCATTCTTATGTGGTTGCCATCAAGCTTTTTCTCCATACGTTTAGTTAGCTTCCATGAAGTGCATCCATATAGCAGCATCGACACGACCGCTGCTTGGAAGAAACTGCGGGTTATCTTATCGGTCAGGTCTGACTTTCATATGACCGATAGTCTTTAGACATAAAACTAGGACCATTTACACAAGAAGGACTCGATTTGGTAACGAGAAAAATTAAAAATAGAAAAGCAGCAAGGCTCGATGAAATACTCACAGAAGTACGGAAAACCAGACAATTCGACGACATATTGCTCCGACACTGTAATGCCGTATATAATCAAAGCCCTATAGATAGATGAATGAAGAGATATATCCTCCCCTTCCCTAAAAAGGGCGACCTCTGATTTGCCAAGAACTATCGATATATAACCCTTGCATCCATAGCGGCCAAGATATACAATGCTCAACTACTCAACTTGATAGAACCCAAAATTGAGAACATACTTTGGAAGAACCCAAATGGCTTCCGGTGGAATAGATCCACGACCTTACAAATTTTGACTACCCGTCGAATTCTTGATGGTGTACGTGCACAAAAACTAGAGGCAACACTTTTACTTGTCGACTTTACCAAGGCCTTTGACTCCATTCACAGAGGAATGATGGAGCAAATTCTACTCGCTTACGGCATACTAAAGGAAACCGTCGCAGCCATAATGATACTGTATAGAAACACAAAAGTAAAAGTCCGTTCCCCGAATGGAGACACAGACTACTTCGACATTGTAGCAGGTCTACTGCAAGGAGACAGATTAGCACCATACCTCTTTATGATCTGTCTACACTACGTGCTTAGAACATATATTGATAAAATCAAAGAAAATGGTTTTAAGCTAACAAAGGAAAGAAGCAGAAGGTGCCCCGCAAAAACAATTACCGACGCCGACTACGCCGATGACACAGCACTTCTGGCAAATGCACCCGCCCAAGCCGAAATCCTGCTACGTAGTACGGAACGAGCCGCAGCAGGCATAGGCCTACATTTCAATGCACACAAGACGGAATATATGTGCTTTAATCAAAGAGGTGACATCTCCACACTAAACGGCAACTCTCTAAAACCAGTAGACAAGTTCACCTACCAAGGAAGCAATAACTCATCAACCGAGACAGACATCAACACGTGACTAGCAAAGGCATGGACAGCTAACGATAGACTAGAAGAACAGTACTGGTACTATATTCCCAATAGCTGGGGGATTAAAGATGTTCGTACTTTTCCCTGGGGTATTAATCCAAAAGTGAACGTAATAATTTATATAATTATACTTGCTCTTTTCATTTATATTCCCGTTAGAATGGATCAGAAGAGTAAGAATAATCTTACAAGTTTTGTTACATCTCTAGTTAAGTAGTTCTTCCTTACACTCAAGAAAAAATTACTGTCATTGAAAAAAGTCAAACTAGGAGTCAAACTAGGGAATCTGGATAAGCCATTTGCTCCGAACGTTTGCAATAAAACAAGTGTGGAGAACTTGAAACATTAGATGAATAGTAAAAAAATGAGTATGCCATTTGTCATTCCAATGGTCTGGAAGGAGGAAAAGATCATATTACAGACTGATATTTCTATATGATAAATCCAAGTGGAATAAATCGCAAGAACAAGCACCATTTACAACGCCCGATGTTCCTTCTGCCATAAGACCAATCCTTCATGGGCTAGAACTTCCTTTTCCTAAGTAAGAATGTAACATGGAATAATATACTGATTTTGAACATATGAACATGTCTGCTGTAACTGGGGATGATGGATACAAACCAGAAGACCAGAAGACCAGACAGTACTCTTGACCCAAGTAGAACTCTACGACCTTGATAGGAGACCTGAACCTTCTAAAGGAAACTGCTCAGCTGCTGGGTTCATTTTTCGAAAAGACAGATCTATTGGCTCCAGAAACAACTTTCTACTTGTATCAAGACTGTGAAAGAGAATTAAGACATTTGCCACGTTTCAGGATAAGTCATCTTTGGTTTATTTCAACAACATATCTGGATTGATCAAATCAATAGGCTTAGAGTATGATGCTACGGAATAGAAACTTTTGTTGACTCATCCAGCAGAAATCTAAAAGCATTTCTTCAACATTTTGTGAATTGTTTTTCATCTACCTCTATCGGACATTAAATACAAATGAAACAAATTTACATCAGTATGGATCATTTACTGTCAGCTTTTAACTATCAGGAGCACAAATGGTTGATCTGTGGAGATCTTAAAATGGTTGGACTGGTCATAGAGCTCCAAGAAGGGTACACAATGTATCCGTGTTTTCTGTGTCTCTGGGATAGCCGGGCTGACGACTATGTCAGAAACGTGTGGCTGTCAAGATATGGGTTAAAAATTCTGCTTCCACCCATTCATATCAAGCCATGTTCACGTGTTTACGTATGCAATAATTCCAGTTTGTAGCTTGAAATATCTCTGCAGTGGGTTTTCTTCCATTTCTAGTTTTTGTTATTTTTTAAAATTTATTCTTTTGTTGGTATTTCTGTTACTGATATATTAGTTTTTCTTTGCACTGTTTTAATGTTTTCCACGATTCTTTGAGATGATGTATCTACACAGTCTTTAATGTTGGCAAGTTCCCTTCCTTCCTCTTTTCTTGACACATGTAATCTTTTTGTAATCTTTCGGTGTATGGATAATGAGCAGAGGCAATGGGCAGGGAAGTCTGCGGGTTAGCTTTTGTCCAGGAGAAGTTTCCTCGGATAAGTATTGTGAAACTCAAAGCTGGTATATTAGACGGCCCTAAAAAGAAAACTCATGAAGGACCCAATGTTTAACGAAGCACTGAGCAAAGCTGAACTGTCCATCCTGCGGTAACTGAAGTCAGTAGTTACAAATGTCTTGGGAAACCACTGGAGAGCAACAGAAGAGTTTACACCAACCAGGGGCACGAATATCAGTCAAATTGTACTTTCTGCTGTCACACTTGGAGTTTTTCCGAAGAACTATCAAAATTTGAGTGAAGAGCAGGGTGAGCATTTTCCCCAACGCGTTCGCATTATGGATGAGCGCTACCAAGGCTGATCGGATGTAAATTTTCTCGCTAACTACCTCTGGTGCTTGAAACGGAATGCAGTGGCTGTCGAGCACAAGAGGAAGTCCCTGAAAAAAAAAACACTCATCCATGAGTAGCTTCTTTTGTGTTTTTTTTTTTCATTTTACTATGGCTGAATATGAAGGTTCTGCGTATATATCAGCTCTAAATTTAGCATTATTTGTTTAATTCAAGAAGAAAATAGAGTTTTAATATTATTCTATTCATTAAGGTAAGAGCTTGTATCTTAAAAATTTAATCTGATTAGAAAAAAAAGAAGAGTATGGTTTTTATATTAAGCGTAAAAACTGACTTAAAATGGGATATGATGTATTCGGGCTTAATAACATTACAAGCCAGTGTAATAAACACTTCCAACAAATTAAATATCACACTTAAACTACTCGTATATATAAAAATAACTACAAAGATATTCTGAAGATGATTAATTGATATGATTGAAAGCGTTTGGAAACAGAATTTAGGGTAGCTTCACTATCAATTGGACACAGATACAAAGAAAGCCTGCAATTGGCGGAGATATGAATGCACAAATCGGGAAAAACAGACACAACAAATACAGCCTACACTACGCGTCTAACAGGAATGGACAGCATTTAATAGATTTCATGATAGAAAATAGATTAACCTGCCTCAATACAAACTTTCAAAAAAGGGAGGGGAAATTATGGACCTACACATACGCGAATAAGAGTAAAGCACAGATAGACTACGTCCTTATAAACAGGAAATGGAAAAACAGTGCGATGAACTGCGAGGCATACTCCTCCTTCGAGGGTGTGTCCTCCGATCATCGAATAGTTACGGCCAAAGTACGACTAAGCCTAAGAAAAAACGCCACACGTAAAGCGACGACCAAGCACTATGACTGGGCCCTACTCAACAACAGAGATATTAGAGATAAGTATGCATTAGAATTAAGAAACAGATTCGAAGCACTACAAGAGAAGGTAGAAATAGGCACCCCAAATGACGAATATGAAAATTTTGTAGAAGCACACCTGGAGGCGGCAGAAAAGTGTATTCCAACAAAACCTAGAACTAAATATAGAGTCCCTTGGGAAACGCTAGCGGCTAGAGAAAAACGTGCACTTGTGAAGACTGCCTCCAAAAACTATCAACAGAACCCAACAAATACAAATGCACGAGAACTAGAAAAGGCGCAACATCAATTAACAAGAATATACCTAAAAGAACAGGCAGAATACGTACAAAATCAGATAGATAAGATTAGAGACTCGGTGGAAGATAGGCAATCCAGGATAGCCTGGCAAACAATAAACGAAGTAAGTGGAAGGAAGAGCACAGCCAAAGCAAAATTGAAAGCTGCAAGCCAACAAGAAAGAATAAAACTATGGGAACAGCATTTCAAAAATCTACTAGGAAACCCACCGGAAATAACGGATGAACCGATCACCAGAATTATTAGTAAGCAATTAGACGTAAAACTAGGTCCTTTCACCAAAGAAGAACTCGACACGGTTCTCAGAAGAATTAAAAATAGGAAAGCGGCGGGGCTAGACGAGATCCCCCCAGAAGTGTGGAAGACGAGACAATTCGACGATATACTGCTCCGGCAATGCAACGCAGTCTATAGTCAAAATAGGATAGAACGATGGACGAAGGGATGCATCCTTCCATTCCCTAAAAAAGGCGACCTCGGACTAGCCAAGAACTACCGAGGGATAACACTTACATCCATAGCAGCCAAAATCTACAATGCCCTACTACGAAACCGCATAGAACCCAAAATGGAAAACATCCTTAGGAAAAACCAAAATGGCTTCCGGAGAAATAGATCCACAACCTCACAAATACTGACCATTCGTAGAATCCTGGAAGGCGTTCAGGCAAAAAACTTACAGGCGACATTACTATTTGTCGACTTTATCAAGGCCTTCGATTCCATACACAGAGGGAAGATGGAGCAAATCCTACTAGCTTACGGCCTACCAAAAGAAACCGTAGCAGCGATAATGATTCTCTACAGAAACACCAAAGTAAAAGTACGTTCACCAGATGGAGACACGGAATACTTCGACATTGTTGCAGGAGTACTACAAGGAGACACACTAGCCCCGTACCTCTTTATCATCTGTCTAGACTATGTGCTTAGGACTTCGATCGACAAAATCAGAGAAAATGGCTTTGAGCTGACTAAGAGAAGAAGCAAAAGGTACCCCGCAAAAACAATCACGGACGCCGACTACGCTGATGACTTGGCGTTACTAGCGAATACGCCTAATCAAGCAGAGACACTACTACATAGTCTGGAACGAGCTGCAGCTGGCATTGGCCTACATGTCAATGCAAACAAAACCGAATATATGTGTTACAACCAAACAGGCAACATTGCCACACTAGACGGAGCCTCTCTGAAACTAGTCGACAAATTCACCTACCTAGGAAGTAGCGTCTCATCAACCGAGAAGGACATCGACACACGACTGACAAAGGCATGGACAGCTATCGATAGGCTCTCGATCATATGGAAGTCGGACCTAACAGATAAAATGAAACGCAGTTTCTTCCAGGCAGCGGTTGTGTCGATACTGCTATATGGATGCACCACATGGACGCTTACGAAGCGGCTGGAGAGGAGGCTGGACGGAAATTACACAAGAATGCTGAGAGCAGTATTAAACAAGTCCTGGCGACAACACCCCACGAGACTCCAACTATACGGACACTTGCCCCCCATCACAAAAACTATACAAGTTCGACGAACCAGACACGCAGGACACTGCTGGAGAAGCAAGGACGAGCTCATAAGCGATGTACTCCTGTGGACCCCCACTCATGGTTGTGCAAGAGTGGGACGACCAGCACGAACTTACATACAGCAGCTATGTGAGGACACGGGTTGTAATCCTGAAGACCTGCCGGAGGCGATGAATGATAGGGAGAAATGGCGAGAGACGGTCAGGGATATCCGCGCAGGCGGCGCGACATGATGATGATGATGAAAAGGAAAGTTCTCTGGTCTTTAACCAAACTTATATTAATAATTAGTAAGTAAAATTAAAGTTGGCGACCGTTGTCGAGGATGACCCGAAGGCTCCTTTTTCAATAGCTACTACAACGAGGTGTCGGAGAGGGTGCTACTCCTTTCCGTGGATTGCTCCACTTTACCCTTGATACGTACCTTATATTGTTGGGGTGTCCTCGTGGTGTAATTGTTAAAGCGATGAACTGCGGAATCGTAGTACGCGAGTTCGTACTCCAGTCGCGCTATTACGTTCACTTTCGGGCAAATACCCTTGAAAAAGGTATGAACACCCTTTATTCTCCCTCCAGCTATGGGTAAATAGTAGGACGGACTAGGTTCTTCAGCCTTGGTTAGGCAACTAGTCTAGGAGAAGGAAAACTCTGAATTCAAAACCTGTTAAACTCCGCTTAAAAATTGACCTTGTGTCATAGCCTGCCCGAGTGGAGGGGTTGGTAAATAGTACCTTATATTGTTGAGTGTTAAACAAGGACGTATGAAATACCATTTTTAAAGTCTTTGGTATGACGCGACCTGGGATTGAATCCAGGTCTCCCAGACCTTTGGCGAACACACTTGTTGCCAAAATACAGACTATATATATATATATATATATATATAGAGAGAGAGAGAGAGAGATAGAGTTTATTTGTGTTGGTAGATAAGATATTGAATTTAAATTCGAGACGCCTTGAACTGGTAAAATGGGAAATAAATTTAATTTGGAAAGCGTTAAGTAAATTTTAAGAGCATTCAACTTCGGAGAAGAACACAAACAAGAATTCAACTTTGACAAACGAATAATTTTTTCTGAGTATCTTCTCCAGGTTCCCTATCACTTTAAAAAAACAACTGATTAGTTAACTTTTGATAGGTTGAAAATTAAAGTAAACTTAATTATAATTTCCCTAAATAATCACTATCAAAATTATTCAGTCACCTGAACCTCATCATTTTTATAACAGATCCATTTTCACAATTTTTTACAACTAACTTATTTTTATATACCACAACTGTAATCATAATAATATCAATCCAGCGGTACATATACAAATGCCCAATAAAAATACAATACACAGGCGAAAACAGACGGACTCTGTTTTTCAGGTACGAACGGTTTATTAATTCTGACTTCGCTTCTTCGACACGAGGAGAGAGACACAATTCGGAAAAGTCTTTCGTAATCATACTATGATAACCATACTATCTGACCCCATTTCAATGCGCGGCACATCTTGTGTTTAAGATCTCTGTTGGTAGAGATCCAAAGAACCCAACTGCATCTTCAACGGCCCAAATCCAACTCAATAGCAGATAACCCAATTCTCAGCCTCCATGGTCCAGTCTCAACTCTCAACTACTGTGTTTTTAAAACCCTCAAATTATCAGTCCATCTCTTCTGGGCATCACGTCATTCACACTCCGGCCCATTTTCTGTCAGGGGTTTATTGTGACAAATGGTGATTTGCATATCTTTTGCACGCGAGCGTAAAACTCTACCCAATGGCTATGCACCTGAACTCTTAACCTGAAAAGTTCAAAGCCAAACAAAACTGAATGATCAAATATAATTAACGAAAATTATTAATATAAAAAAATATCATTCCTTAATTATATAACATTATTTTATTCAACACTTGTATTTTTCTCATTTCTTCTTTCTCTTGCTGTTTTTCTTTTATGATTTTTATTTCTTATTGTTTAAAAATATCTATTTTTATTTCATTCTTTGTCCTCTCTGACTCGGAATCAAAGAACCTGTTAGGTTTCAAACAGACTTGTTTAAAAATGATTCGTATTTGATAGAAATATTTCAAGCCGTATAAAAGTAAATTGTTTGTTTTCAGAAGAGTTAATTGAACCAACAATTTCTAACTAAAAATTATTATTAGTTACTTGAAACCATAAATCTGCGTGAGCACAAATGATAATTCATATAAGATAGGAATACTCGAAACAATACGACTGTGTACAAGTTATTTTTATTAGATAGGAATACTTGATGCTATATAGCTGTGAAAAACTTTCAAGAAAAAAATAATTTAAATATCAAGATACAACAAAGGCAATTCCCTAACCTCTTGGCAAAAATTAATCCTAGATTGGTTGAGATGCCGTTAAGATGCAATTGAATTTCTTTTTGTTTTTTTTTTTAATTCTTTTTTCCTTTAGCTTCATTATCTTTTTCTCTTTTCTAATTGTTTGGAAATTTCCATCTTTCTTTCTTACTTTCTTTTTTTCTTTCTTTCTTTCTTTATTTATTCTAGTAATATTCATATTTGTCTCATCATTTTTACGCATCTATTTCTCTATCTTGAGATCCTCAACACGCGGAAGGCTCTTATTCAAATAGATTGCATTGGACCGAAACTGGTATTTATAAAATATCGGTTAACTATGTGTCTACGCAATTCAGCCTTAGATCTATCTATGTGCATTCTTTTGCGCGTGTGTGTGTATTTGTGTGTGTGTGTGTGTGCAATGTTGTTTTATTTTTATTAGAATATCATAAAACAACGTAGAATTCGTAAAGAAATAATAGATTCCATACATTCTGGAAATTTTGCGAATCCAATCGGCCTTTCAATTTACCAATAATTAGAAGAATAACAAATAGATTCATGCCTTTCGCAGATACATTCGTGGAAAGGGAAACGCAAAATGTCTCAGTTCACCAATTTTATTTCCAATGAGCATTTATATACTAACCTTTCGGATCATTTGTTAATGTTGTGAGTTCGATTCTCATTAGGTGCATCAATAGGATATCGATAATGAGTAACACGTACAAATCTCAGTAATCTCTGCAGTGGTTCTATAAGTTCAGAAATTTTGTTCCCGCAAAGAGTTAGATCCTCATTTAAAGTCATAGCACTGAAATACTGCTGCAGTGTTCACCATCATCATCATCATCATCATCCTCATCAAGTCTTGCCGCTACCGTGGATATCCCTGACACTCTCTTCCCACTTCTCCCTATCGTTCATCACTTCTGGCAGGTCTTCAGGGCTACATCCCGTATCTTCACATAGCTGCTGTATGCATGTTCGAGCTGGTCGTCCTGCTTTTGCTTGGCCATATGCGGGGGTCCATAGGAGTACATCACTGATGAGTTCGTCCTTGCTTCTTCAGCAGTGTCCTGCGTGACTGGCTCGTCTAACTTGGATAGTTTTCGTGATGGGAGGCAGGTGGCCGTATAGTTGGTGCCTTGTGGGGTGTTGCCACCAGGTCTTGTTCAATATTGCTCACAACATTCTTGTGTAATTGCCGTCTAATGTATATATACCTTATTGCCGTAGACAGTTCCTCAGCAAGTTCGTATTGTAATATAATAGCCAAGGGATTTCGGTTCATGTCTTTGGGTTTAGTTAGGCTGAGAACCTTTCGGCTCAGCATATGGGTTAGTTAGGTGACACCTCGATGCAGGTGGTAACGCGTGCGCGCGCACAGAGCGGACATGTCACTCAGAGATGTCACAATAGCCTGATGTGATGAAACAGGTGACAACGTGCGGGTGACGTCACGCACCGGAAGTGCGCGGAGGATTTTGGGGATTTCGAAAAAAGTTAGAGAGTTGAAAAATAGACGCCGAACGAGGAGGTTCGACGTTTGGGGCTCGCTGAGGCGAGGCGAATTCGCGCGCCATGGGTGCCGCACGAGATAGGGGCCAGATGATAAAGGCAGAATAGTAAGATAGTGTCTCTCTCCTTATGTCGAAACCTTTAACTCAAAAGTAAAAAAAAGGTTTCGTACCTGAACAAAGAAGTCGTTACGTGTTTTCGAATTTTGAGATTCCTATGTTCTAGGTTTTCTATATGAACATTATGTATATATGTTACCAATATTCCATATCCATTTCGCACATGGCCATATTCGCGTATCTGGCTAAGTAACAATATGGCCGATTCTTACAAGCTTTAAATCTCACTGGGTGTTCATTTACTGTGACCCTGCGCCAGACTACTTTTAAACAATATACACAGTTCGCCAAAGGAAAAGATATCTAGCAAGCTCATTTTTCAATTGTTAGATTTATGTTTGCACTCAAAATTCAATAGCTTTGTAACAAACAATTATATATATATATATATATATATATATATATATATATATATATATATATATATATATAATTGTTATATATATATATACGTATTATAATATCTTTAGAGAGAAAATTAGCAAGCACTATCCAACAGGCGCTATCCAATTCCAGCTTCAACACCCCAGGACTGTTGGTAAACTTTTCGTGGAGCCGAATTCCTATTATAATCTCACACTGGTTTGGTTTCTTTGTTTAATGGCATATCAACTCTTGTAGGTTATTTAATGCCAAAGCCATTCTCCTAGAAGAACAGTAGTGGTACTATTTAACCCATAGCTGGGAAGATAAGGGGGTTCATACCTTTCCCAAGGGTATTTGTCCGAAAGTGAACGTAATAGCGCGGCTGGAGTACGAACCCGCTTTCTACGATTCCGCAGTCCATCGCTTTAACCATTACACCACGAGGACAATCCACCTCACACTGCAATAATAGAAAAGGTACTGCAGCTCATATATATATATATATATAGAGAGAGAGAGAGAGAGAGAAAGAGAGGGTGAGATAGATAGATATATAGATAAATAGATAGGTCCCAGTGTCAATTTAAGCGGTGTTTGACAGAATTTTCCTTCTCCTAAATATGTTAACATAGAATTGTGAAAAACTCCACCTTTCTATTTACCCATAGATGGAGTGAGAATAGTTGGATTCATAGCTTTCCGAAGTGAATTAGCATGATAAAGAAAACTGCATTGTCCAAGAGTTGAACTGCAGTCACCCTATTCATTTCCCACGACGATGTCCGTTACAGTATATATATATATATATATATATATATATATATATATATATATATATATATTAGGTTTTATTTATATTTAATAGAATGGAAGCCTGTCTGCGACTATAGGTTTCATGATGTCTTATAAACGGCAATCATCAGACTCTGCCTGATGACTGTCGTTAATAAGATGGTCACCGACAAGCTTCCATGCTATCCCATATATATAAAACCTAATATACATTTACTTATCATTATTATATAATAGCTCTCTTACAGATATTGAGCACTCTCCAAATTATACCGCAATTGGTCTGGCACAAACCCACGATGTGAGATAATGACAACCGTCACTTATATATATATATATATAGTGAGAGAGATAGATAGTGAGAGAAATTGAAAGGTTTTTTAATAGGATAATTTTCTTAGCTTATATATATATATATATATATATATATATATATATATAATGAATATAAAAACTCACAAAATTGTTCGTATCGTCAAGTTTTGCACTGTAGATCCTTAGGTAGTTATCAAAATAAAAGTACTCAAAAACATCATTTCTTGCTTAAACATTTCACTGCAAGCTTATTTCTCAGAATATGTGCCATTAAATTGACTGCGTTCCTCACGGAGAGTTGTACTAAAAACTTCATATCCCTATATACTTCGTTTGATCACCACCCATAGACAAGGTCAGTTTTTTTTTCATAGTCTTACTCTTTATACACACACAAATAAACTAGAAATTTGATTTAAGTATAAAAGTTAAAGTCATTGCCTCATTCATTCTTTTTTTTTTTTCAACATTATTTGCTTCCTCGACTTTCTTCTCTAGTTTCAATATCGTTCCCGCCTCTGACCCTACAACGGAACAACATGGCGTCTATTGTTGGAAACGCAGCGCAATCTTTAATTTGGCTGCAAGGAAATAGAATTTAAAGCTGTTTCCTTCCGTTTACATTTGTTAGGCTTTTAAACTGCCAATCTTTCACGCGGTAAACGTATTGAATTGGAAGCAGAAAATTGTACCAGAGCGAAAACAACTTAAGTTTGGTTATTTCTGACTCAGGTTAGTTCCGGGGGTCTCATTCTTGCACCCCGGCAATATTCAAAGACTTTCCAATTCTTGTTTATTCCGCAACGTCACGTTCCTCTCTTCGTTAGTTTTTCTTGATTTGTTTTGCGATTAGTTTTTGGAAATCGGGGTGGGGTGAAAGAAAGGTGCCGGGGGAATGTCACTGACGAAAAATTCTGCGCGATATTAAATCTTCAGAGGTCACCTATGTATTGGTTTCTTTCTAGGAGGAAATGAGTGTGTGGTATTGGACGATAAGGCGCGAATGGATCAATATTTAGTTCACCATTCCATTCTCATAGCAATCGCGAAAAGAATCGGGAGGGAAAACAATAAAGAAATAATTTAAGGTGAGATGCTAATTGTAAGAACGCCAAGAACAACAGTAGAAAGAGTAATGATAAAAGCAAGATAACTAAATGACATTTACAAAAGAGAACAACGATAACAGCTACAAGAGCAAATAAAACAGTTCATATTTCAGAGGAAACCGCCAGTTAATTCTAATGTGAGAAATCATATTTGCTGCTCAAACTGCTTCCAATAATAACAAAAGTAGAAAGAAGAAATAAAAATCTGAAGTTTAAAATGTAATTATATCTAACTACATATACATGTAAAGCATATTTATTATAATGAATAGTACATCTATTCATCTCTTGTATATAACAATTTATATTATAATCATTGGGTATACATTTATCTTTTATATAATTTATATATTATAGTATATCTATGTACCTCTAATATACATGTATAATCAAATATATACATATATGTGTGTGAATACATATACATATAATCTAATACACACACACACACACACACACACACACATATATATATATATATATATATATATATATATATATATAAGTATTTTTTGGTCCAGTTAAACCGGAGTTGGGAGTAATTCCATCATATGGCTAAATTTAAACTATAGATAATTAACTTAAATTTTTTTTTTAAAAAGCATAGAGTTAAACTGAGAATTAATGTAAATGAAAAAATAAAATAAAATGTTAGATAGAAAATTGTGAAAAAACATATCATATATACGTACTAATCCTAAAAAGTCTAACTGATTAATAGGTTCTAAATAGTTTTGAATTTTTAAAAAATTTAAAATTAATCAAATCTTCAGTTTAATTTAATATAATTATTACTGTATCATTACGTAAAGTTATTGAATAAAGTTAAAAATCTAATTTAATATTAGATCTGTAGTTTGAGTCAAAATGTAATTAGAATTTAAAAATTAAAATGAAAATTTAAAAAAAAATTTTTAAATAAATTTACTACATTTCTAACCGAAATTAAAATAAAAATGGAAGTGGGCTAAATGAGGAGATAACTCTTCACCCCTCTTCTATCCCCTCCCACCTTTTTCTGTTTCTATTCTAATTTATTTTATCCATAGGATCTGAAGAAGTCCTGTTAGATTTTTTTTTTGTGTCTTTGAAATTTTCAAAAACGCGTAACAGGATGGAAATAAATTTATAATCCTAATGTGACCGGTTTGTTGTTTTTCTTAAAGTATATATATATATATATATATATATATATATATATATATATATATATATAATCTAATATATACCCATATATGTATACACAAGTATACATGTATATGTATATAATTTAACATATATATACATGTTTACATATATGTACATAATATGTATAAATATATTTGTATTTAAAAATAGATATTTATATTTGGTTTGGTTTGGTTTCTTTGTTTAATAGCATATCAACCTTTGTAAGTTATTTAATGCCAAAGCCATTCTCCTAGAAGAACAGTCGCGGTACTATTTAACCCATCGCCGGGAGGATAAGGGGGTTTATACCTTTCCCAAGGGTTTATGCCCGAAAGTGAACGTAATAGCATGACTGGAGTACGAACTCGCTTACAACGATTTCGTGGTCCATCGCTATATATATATATATATATATATATATGTGTGTGTGTGTGTGTGTGTGTGTGTGAGAGAGTGTGTGTGTGTGATTCTGATTATGTGTGTGGTTGTGTCTAGGAGTATTATATTCAAAATCTATATGAATATATGTATGTAATCTTATATATAAAATCATAATCAAGTCGATTTAACAGTATACAGTTTCCTAAAAGACACATATTTTCTCTCTCTCTCTCTCTCTCTCTCTCTCTCTCCCTCTCTCTCTCTCTCTAAACACCATCCGTTCCAATCACCTATCAGTTCCGGTAGGTCTTGGAGTTTGTGTCACGTGTCCGTACGGAATTGATATAAGTCTTTGCTGTTCAGCAAACACTGGCACGTTTGAGTCCATGTGTTAGGAATCCATAAGAAAACGTCACTTAAGAGTTCGCCATTGCTTCTCTAGTGCTCTGTATGTCTTGTTCAATCGACTTGAATCGTTTGCGAGTTGGAAGGTTGGGGGCTGTAACACTGCTGTTTTGTGGGGAATCTGCTTCCAGGTTCCACTCAAGACAGCGCGCAGCATTTTTGTATTCTTCCTATCTAACTTTTTCTCAATGCGTTTTGTTAGTGTTATTCTGGTGCACCTATATGTTAGTATGAACACTGCTTTTATTACGTCTCGTTTTAATTTAATCGGATAGATTAGACTTCTGTATGATCAATTGCTTTCACTAAGCGTATTTTGACGTCACTTTTAATAAAATATATGTTGCTGCCGAGGTCTGTAAAATGGTCTATTAAGTTTTGATGGTTTCTTCTTATAGTCAAAATGGCTCCTTTTTGTTCAAAACAAATGAACTATGTCGTAATGGAATTTACATACAGGTCATTGCCTCTCACTGCTTATCTAAGGTGAAGATTCTGCCTGTGCTTGGATATTTGTGAGAAGGTCATCTGCTCAATCTGCTTGTCATAATTTTTGCGGGATATCGTCTGATTCATGACTTTTTCAATGTGAAACCTTTTTTTTTATTAGATTAATGGACGCATATAATCTAGGCAAAATATAAACTCATATACAGGAAATGTATCTCCTTGCCAGACTTTATTGATTATTTCAAAGGATTATTCGTCTCCATCCTTTGAACAAACCATTAATTTTGTGTTTTTGTCAAGAATCATTATACCCGTCACGATTCCTTAGGAAAAACTATATCCAAGTTATATTATCTCCGTCTCACGTCTGTGTATGGAATCGAATGGCTTGGAAAAATCTATGAGCAGTTGTGTTATCTCGAAAGTTTTCGCTAGTACTTCTTCAATGATTCGACAGATCGTCAGAATCTGTGAGGATGTGGAGTGATTCCTTCCAAAGTCGTTCTGATTTAAGAATTTTCTTAATTTTGCGTTAAATACGATTGAGAAGTTGGATACAATAAAACGTAGTTGTTATAGAACTGAGAGCTATGTCTCTCAAGTTCTTAGTAATTCCGATGTCCCCATTTAAGTGTTCGTCCATTGCTCGATGGAGTTTTATCATCAGAGAAATTTCTAATCAGATTTCCTTCCCTTCCCAAGTTCAGTTGGTATTTTGTCGAGGCCTGCCGGTTTTCTCTTAATTTTTTCCTGCTCGGCGTAAAGTTATTCCTCTGTCAACTGTCCGAGTTGGCCGTAAATAATTTTTTGGATAAGTTTGTAAGTGATTTGGGGAGGGTTTCTGAGCAGAATCTTGTTTTGTCTTTCCAATTTAGAAGCCTTTCATCTTGGCCGGCAGCTTTTAGTTTTGCGCTGGAGACACTCTTCCTTCCCCTCACTTCATTTACTGTTTCCTATGCTAATCGTCATTGTCTCTCTTCAACCAGATTTTTAATTTTATCTGTTTGGCTTTAAGTGTATTTAATTCTTCTTCTGGTTAGTTCTTTCAATGATTTATTAAGTTTTTGCGCATTTGTTGAGTAAATATTTTGAGAAAGGATATTTTAAAAAAGTTATCTCGTTTCTTTCCCGCAACTAATGATTCTTACTGGACACTACATTTGGCTCCTGGTTTGGTCGGTATGTACTCTGCTCTTGTTTCTTTATGGGTTATAGCAAAGTTTTCATATTTGTCATTCGGAGCATATGTTTAAGACGGCTCTTCAGGAGTATCGAATTTATTTCTTAAGATGACTGTTTATTTATTGCTTTTTTCTCGGTTGGTAGGTGAAAACCACTCAAATCAGGTGATTCTTATTTCAACGTAGAATCTGGCCAATCTTTATGGAGACGATTCTATGATCGGAAGATATTCCTTCAAAAGTGGAATATGCTTCGTATTTAACCCAACAATTTATTCACTTCTTTTTAATGAATCAATAATCTAACTATGCTTTAGCATTATTTTGGTAGGTGTAGGTCCATCAGACCTAACCGATAAAATGAAACGCAGTTTCTTCCAGGCAGCGGTCGTGTCGATACTGCTGTATGGATGCACTACTTGGACGCTAACAAAACGGCTGGAGAAGAAGCTAGACGGCAATTACAGAAGAATGTTGCGAGCAATATTGAACAAGCTCTGGCGGCAACTCACCACAAGGCACCAATTATACGACCACCTGCCTCCCATCACGAAAACTATCCAAGTTAGACGAACTAGACATGCAGGACACTGCTGGAGAAGCGGGGATGAGCTCACATGTGATGTACTCCTATGGACCCCCACATATGGCCGTTCAAAAGCAGGACGACCAGCTCGAATATACATACAGCAGTTTTGTGAAGATACGGGATGTAGCCCTGAAGACCTGCCAGAGGCGATGAACGAAAGGGAGAAGTGGCGAGAGAGGGTCTGGGATATCCATGCTAGCGGCATGACATGATGATGATGATGATGAGGTCCATAGTTTTCCCTCCCTTTTTGGAATTTAGTGTTTAGGCATGTTAACCTGTTCTCGAAGGACAAATCTGCTAGATATCCGTCATTTCCCTTCGGCAAGTTGAGTACGCAAAATTTATTATTATCATATTTGCCTATTGAGACTGATAGCATTTCACATAGCACTAATACACTTGGGAAAGGTATGAATCCAATTATTCTCCCTCCAGCTATGGGTAAATAGTAGGACAGACTCGATTCTTCAGCCTTGGTTAGGCAACTAGTCTAGGAGAAGGAAAACTCTGAATTCAAACCTGTGAAACTCCGCTTAAAAATTGACCTTGTGTCATATCCTGCCCGAGCGGAGGGGTTGGGTAAATAGTATCATATTTGCCTATTTGAAGATTCATGTCTTCACCGATACTTAGACTGTTGTGTCTCGAAGTAAAACATACTTTTTTTTCTTAATCTGAGAATATAACTTGTTCTTATTTATGAAAATGCTTCGTAAACTTATATACTCTTTCACAAGACCCGTTTTGTATGAAGGTAATATGGACATGAAGGTATTTCCGTTTTCTGAACCAAATTACCAAAAGTCAAAAATAGGAAAATATATGGTAGAAATTTTATTGTACCTTTATCTTTGTTCAGATGCCTTAACAGCCTTAATGACAATCTACTATCTTTCCCCTCCCCAAATAAAAAATAAAGTGTTCGACTAACAAGAACTTTACGCTAGAATCGAAACATACTTTTTATTCTGAGAATATAAGTTGTTACTCATGTGTGAAAATGCCTGGTAAAAATAGTTCTTTTTCACGAAGTTCATTTTGGACACACTTTGAAGAAAACTTAAGATATTTCCATAAAATCCGAAAATTAATATTCAATTTCTCCAGAATAATTTTGTCTAATTGTACTTAGTTAAAACTCGAGAAAATAAAGGAAGACTTTTTCCCTCTCTTCCTTAACAAACCCAGATATCCTGCCCCAGCTCGTCACTGAATAAAAGTTTGAGTGAGAAAATTATTTTACTGGCTACACAAGTAAAGGATAGCTGAAATTTAATTTTAGGAAATTTAATATGAAATCAAGGGGATGAATCCTAAGTTGGGTCAACAACAAGCTTCACCATATGCTGGGTTGTAGAACATCATAGACCAACAGCCATGATCGAAAGGTTCAGTCAGGTAAATACTGCAACTCTTATCTAAGGTTGCCCTGTTGGCTGGGGCTGTAGAATACAAGAACTGCTTCTCTGAAGAGAAGTAAGACCCCCACCAACGAGTGTCCTGGATATAACACTAAACAATTTGATGGTGAGCTTCCAGTAATGTTGGAGCGTTTGGGAATGTGGAGCACCTTTTCATTGTCATCACTTCCGGGCCCCTTCTGGCCCAGAGTGGTAGCACTTGATAGGATCTAATCTAGGGGTCATTACGAGCAAAACTGTGTACTTATGCTAAACGGAATTCCTTAAAATACAATCGTTTTTACATTTAATCTGCTTACTTTTGCGAAACTGAATTGCTTGAAATAGAAGTGTTTTGAAATTTAAACTGCGTACTTATGTTAACCAGAATTGTTTCAAACGGAATTGTTTTTGTATGCTAAACTGAATTGTTTGAAATAGAACTATTCTTGTCATTGAAACAGTATCTAAAATAGAACAATTTTGACATTTGCCTACGTGTAAACAAAAAAAGAATTATACTTATACTAAACTGAATAGTTTGTATTAGAACTGTTTGACTAAATTGAATAGTTTGAAATAGAGATGATTTTGACATTTAAATTGTGTACTCATGCTAAATTGAATTGTTTGAAATAGAACTGTTTATTTGAATAAAATGGATTTGGCATTAAATAACCTACAGTTTTAAGTTGTCATATTTTTTGGTACAACTCTGTCTCTCTCATGAAGGACAGAATGTCATCTATTTTGACGTTCTCGAACTGATCGGTTAAGTTATTTACTTTGAAAAATTCGCTTTCTGATAACAGCGAAAGTTCTGCATTCTATAAGAATGTGTTTAACCGTGCAAGTTGTCTGGCAGGTTAAACGCTGTGGTTGTGGTTTCTGTTTCAAAATGAAAGAGTGAGCAAGCCTTGTATAACCAATTCGCAATCGGGATATAGCAACTTGTTCTTTTCTTGATTTTCTCGATGTTGGTCTCTACTCTCCTAAGGTGGGCTAAATTAACTGTACCAGAGAGTGAGTAATAAGAATTAGTTTTTATTTATTGCGGACTTTTTGTTTTTTTTTTGTTTTTTTGTTGTTGTTACTTCTCACTTTTGAGTCTCTACGGTTCCAGGTGAGCATTGTCAGAAGATAGCGGTTTCAATTCCTACCCAAGCCGATCAGAGGTTTACTTGTTCAAAAACGTGGTGCGATAGACAACAACTATGGAAAGCAGTAATTACTGGGGATACGGTTACAAGACTCAGCATTCCTATCTGAGGTCGCGGTTAATCACCTGAAGAAGGCCAGAGGTGAAATTTGGCCGAAACGTAGTGAAAGAAGAAACAAAAAAAACTACAAATATGAGGACAAAAAGTCCGCAATGAATAAAAATTAATTCTCAGATTAAGAAGCCTCATCTCAAAAGGATTCCCAATAAAGAGTGAGTAATGTTGAATAGAATTATTTGTGCTAAATACCAATACTTGAAACTCTTTTACTATGTGCTGAAATAGAAATATTTGTGCAATAAATATTTGTCGCTGCTTCCCACCAGACAGGACTTGACACAAGGTCAAGAGCCCGAAGGCCGATTAAAGTGGGGATAAAGGGGATGGGAAGGTCGGGGACGAGCCGAGACTCGAACCCTGCTAGTTATTGACCCACTAAGTGCAATGTGGGTCTAATAAATCAAGCAGTATCACGGACCTAAATCTAGGTCCGGGCACGTATGCCAGAATATAGCTTGAACTAGACCGTGATGTCTAGTACTATACAAGGGGTGCATAGGGGTCTGAAAAGTAGTTCGCCCACCCGAAGGTTGCTCAGCCGAAGCTGGGGGGCTTTTCAGCCCCGAATCTGCTCTTGATTTCGATCGCCCATCCGGCACGAATGCCAGACGGCCCAGCCAAAAGGCCGAGAAGCGATGAAATATTTGTGCAATATAGTAATACTTGAAACAATTTGTGTATGTGTTAATGAATGAATAGGGTTTAATTAGTGTTAAATAGCAATACTTGTAAATTTTTCATTGTCTGCTAACAAATGATGCATATTGAATAGAATTGGAAGTGTTTGATAGCAATAATTTAAACCATTTAACTGTGTAGAAACAACAAAAATACAAGTGTGCCAAAAATTAGTTCTAACACGTTTTGGTTTGGTTTCTTTGTTCAATGGCATATCAACCTTTGTAGGTTATTTAATGTCATAATCCATTCTCATAGAAGGACAGTAGTGGTACTATTGAACCTATAACTGGGAGGATAAGGGGGTTCATACCTTTCTCAAGAGTATTTGGTGAGCGTAATAGCGCGACTGGAGTTCGAACTCATTTACTACGATTCCGCAGTCCATCGCTTTAACCAATACACCACGAGGACACACACTCTAACACGTTTTAAAATGAAATTATGTTCAAATTATTCACTTAGAAATATATGTATATCCATTTAAATGTTTGCAAAATAATGACCGAAATTAAATTGTTACTGTTACATAGAAATCTTAAAACCATTCAAATTTGCACAAACAAGGGATAAATTTTTGATACAATTATATATATTTGATAAAAATACTTGAAACCATTTACCTCTGTGCAAAAAAAAGAGATTAAGCTTGTTTAAAATGTAATCAAGAAAATGGATTTACAAATCATATTTGATAGATTTATAAATACAATTTTGCATTAAATAGCCTACAATGATTTATATGCCATAAAATCAAACCCCTTAACCAACCAACCAGCCAACCAACTTACTTTGCTGCGGAAACATCTTTTACGTTGCAACTTTTAACTTTAGGAATTTACACACAATAAACTCACAACCTGAGCTTAGAATATCTGCAGCCGAGCACCAGAAAGACATTATATGCGCGAAAGAACATCCATATTACCATGGTGAACAAGAATTAAAACACCATGATACCGGTAAGAGTTGGATATTTGAGTGGTAAAACTTTGTCAATGGCGACTTTGGAGTTGGAGGAACAATTCTGCCTTAAAATCACTTAATAGAATCGAGAGACACCAGCTGAGAAGTATGTCTGCTACAAACAATGGCAACCCCGTGCAATCATCGTCTCTCGCTAAAGTCCCACAAACGCTGTGATGAATCGTATATTCAACCTTTCTACGATGGGCTATCTTACCTTGCTCAATAAACTTACAATTGCTACTACTACAACTACTACTACAACTAATATATATATATATAATCTTGGAGTGGCTTCTTTTTTTAATGGGTTTTAAACATTTGTTGCTCATTTAATGTAAAACGTCATTGTAGAAACCAATAGTTGTAAGATCTATCTATCTATCTATCTATCTATCTATCTATCTATCTATCTATCCACACACACACACACACACACACACGTGGGGGTTGAGCACTCTGTTGATTGTCGGCTGCTGCTCGCATAATGCAAAGCTCTTCGAAAGAATTGAGCACTCTGGTAGCCGATAGGGTATAAAAATGTAAACAAACAGCTGCTGCTGCTGTGTTGTAAATAAATTCCCTTAGCCAATGTGGTCCGCTTGTTGGCCGCGAGATCTGAGACTTAGTCTAACATAAAGTTGGACGGGTTTCGATCCCGGTTTCGAGCGTCCTACGTGTCTAGCCACACTGAAGATTTCTGATAGAACGAAACAGTCTGTCTGTGGATGACTATATATATATATATATATGAAGCATATCTATGTATAAAGATAATTTTCTAAGTTGGCTAAATGTAGTCTAGGTGACCTTAAGCCCCCTTTTAAATAGCTACAACAACGCGGAGTACGGTAGGGCGCTATTCCTTTCTTTTGACTGAACCATTTACCCTTGATGAGTATTAAACAGGGAGGTATCAAGTAGAAATTTTTGAGTCTTTGGTAATGATTCAACCTGGGACTGAACCTCGGTCTCCTGGACCATAAGGTGTACACTCCAAACACTGTGCCAATGGGCCGGTTTACATTTATCTCCCAAGCATGAATTTTTTCTTTTTTTACACAAAGTCAACGCCTGGTGTGTTATTTTCTACGGAGGTCATTTGAAAAAATATTGTCTCCAATTACATGTGATACAAATGTATCTTTACTAATATTTTAAACTTGTGATTACTTTATAAGGTAAAACCGATCTTTTTGACTCATGCATGTTACAGCCATTTTCCCATCTAAGGGAAACGAACAAGTTTCTGCGCACATCTTACAGCTCAAGAATAAGAACCACAATAATGAATGCACTTTATTGTCATATCCAGGGCACACTTTTGTGCGAAAGGTGTCTTACTCCTCAACGGAATATGTAGTCGGTGTATTCTTATACACACAACGTCTAAGAGGTGGAAAGAGGAGGAGCTCCTATAAACCCGAGTTTTCTTCATTTTCTGGACAGAATGGTATGCTCTTGACTTACTAAACAATTTTAAGGCAAGATGTCATCCCAATGGAATCAGTTTGGTTTGGTTTGTTGGGTTTTATGGTATATCAACCTTTGTAGGTTATTTAACGCCAAATCCATTTTTATGTAAATAATCAGTTCTATTTCAAACAATTCACTTTAACATAAGTACACAGTTTAATTGTCAAAAACATTTCTATTTCTAACTATTCAAGCAGTCATATGCAACAATTCAGTTAAGTGTAAATACAGTTTTAATGTCAAAAAACAGTTCTATTTCAAATAATTCAGTTAAGCATAAACACGCAGTTTAAATGTAAGTACAGTTTAATTGTCAAAAACATGTTTATTTCTAGCTATTCAGTTTAATCAAGCAATTCAGTTTAGCATAAGTATGCCATTAGTTCTATTTAATCCATAGATAGGGGCCTATCAGGTGGTACCACTCCGGGACGGAGTGGACCTCGGAGCTATGGAAATGAAGGGGTACTCCACATTCCTCAAAGCTCCAGCACTGCTGGAACCTCACCATCAGATTGTTTAGTGTCATATTCAGGGCACTCGTTGGTGGTGGTTGGGTACCGCTCTGCAGAGGTGTAGTCAGTGAATTCTACAGCCCCAGCCGACTGGGCAAGAAAAAGTTATATATATATATAATTGTTTACTCCTTTAGAGTTTTTCACATCAGTATTAGCGGATGGTTTTTCACTGGAGTTTGAGTGACTGCAAGTCTAATTAAGTCTCCAGGATTCGTCTCAGTTTATGTGTAATTTTCTAGGACAGCTGCTGGGTTGTGCATATACCATTTGTTCGTATGGTCGATTTTAAATTTCTTGAACATCTCCCAGTGGATCACCTCACCCACCCAGTCCTGTCTAGTCTTATACTCCTTCTTTGGTTTATTAGAGTTTTTAACATCGGTGTTAGCTGATGATTTTTCACTGGAGTTTGAGTGACAGCAAGCCTCCTCAAGTTTCCAGGACTCGTCTCAGGATTCTGGCTGTTCTTAGCAATGCTGTCGTTTGGATAATCTCTACCTGTCCGCCAACTTCTAAGTCCTCTGGGCCTTTTAATAATCCTTAAGTTATCGTGCCTAACGTACCAATCACAATTGGCACAATCGTTACTTTCATGTTCCACAGCTTTTTCAATTCTCTAGCAAGGTCGAGGTACTTATCCTTCTTTTCACTTTCCTTCAGATTTATTCTGTGGTCTGCCGGGACAGCAAAGTCGATAATTTTGCAGATTCTATTCTTTTTGTTGTTGATTATTATGAGATCTGGTCTTCTGGCCGGGATTAGGTGATCGTTTTGTATGTTAAAGTCCCATAGGAGTTTATGCGAGTCATTTTCTAATACAGGTGCTGGGTTGTGCATATACCATTTGTTTGTATGGTCGAATTGAAATTTCTTGCACATTTCCCAGTTGATCACCTTGTCGACCCAGTCGTGTCTCGCCTTATACTCATTCTGTGCAAATTTGCTGCATTCGCTTATTATGTGATTGATCGTTTCGTCTCTGTCACCGCATAGCCTACATTTACTATTTTCTTGCGTCTTATCTATTCTCGCTTTGATATGATTCGTTCTTATGGCGTTGTCCTGTGCTGCTATTAGGAGGGATTCCGTTTCTCTAAAGGTTTCCCTTTCTTAGCCAGTTCCAGGTTTTCTGGTGTGATATGTTGTTTATTAGACGTTTAAAGCGGACATAGTGTTGCTTTCCCTCCCATTTTTGTTTCCTAGCTGTTGTCATTCTTTCGTCTATCGTGTTGACCGAATAGTTTCTGCTGGTTGTAATTAGTCCTCGTTCGTGTTTTTCTATGTAGTCTTCGAGCCGTTGTATCGATGCATCAGCGGTGTCTTCGATGCTGGCAAGTCCTCTTCCCCTCTCTTTCTAGATACTTATAATCTGTCAACGTCGTCTCTGGGGTGTAATGCCTTATGCATGGTCATTAGTTTTCTTGTTCTTTGGTCCATTTGTTTAAGTTCCTCTCTGATCCACTTGAGAAAGGGTCCCGAATAGCTGACTAGGGGTACAGCCCAAGTATTTATTCCTTTGATGAGGTTTCTGGTAGAGAGTTTTGTCTAGAGTAGTTTTCTCGTTCTCCTGAGGTATTCTCTTCGGATCGTGACTTTCATTTCCACTTGTTTGATGGTGTCAGCCTCCAAGATACCCAAGTATTTGTAGGTTTCCAAAAGATTCTATGGGTATACTTAAACGGAATTATCCAAGTTATAATATATGTAAAAAGAAAATTGGCGATAGTAGTCGACGGTGACCAGAAGGCTTCCTTTTCAATCGCTACTCCACCGAGATGCAGGAGAGGGCGCTATTTCTTTCCCTGGATTGGTCCACTTCTACCTTGATATATACCTTATATTGCTGAGTGTTAAGCAAGGAGGTATCAACTGCCATTTTTAAAGTCATTGGTATGACATGACCTGGAATTGAACCCAAATCTCCCGGACCTTAAATAAGCTTATACAAAGTGAAATATCATTGGAAAATATTATTTCTCAGTGATATATATATATATATATATATATATATATATATATATATATATATATATATATATATATATATATCAAACATCCTGCTACGAGCAGAATGCTCGATTTTTATGGAGAGTACAACTAGTTTGAATCCAGAGTTTTCCTTCTCTCAGACCTGCTGTTATACCAAAGCTAAAAAATCCAGTTGGCCTGCGTGTTTGGGCTGTAGAATTCACCGACTGCTTCTCGGCAGAGAGTTAAGGCTCTCGCCCATGGTGAGTGTCCTGGGTGTGACACTAAACAATCTGATGGTGAAGTTTCAGTAATGCTGGGGCTTTGGGGAATGCGGAGTATACTTTCATTGAATTGCTCCCCGCTCCACTCTGGTCCGGGGTGATAGCATCTTATAGGGTCCTACCTATGGGTCAAATAGAACTAAACTGACTGCTGATGCTTAAACGAATTGCTTGAAATATAACTATATTTGATATTGAATCTGTACTTACGCCGAACTGAATTGTTTGAAATAGAACTGTTTTGGCATTGAACTCTGTGTAAAAAAAAGAACTATACATCTACTAAACTGAATTGTTTGAATTAGAACCAATTGACTTAACTGAATAGCTTGAAATAGAAATGTTTTTGACATTTAAACTGTGTACTCATGATAAACTAAATTGTTTGAAATAGAACTGTTTATTTGTATAAAAATGGATTTGCCATTAAATAACCTTCAAAAGTTGATATACCATAAAACCCAAACAAACAAACAAACAAACAAAATGTACAGACGGCCATCTATTTATATGTAATTATGAAATGCAAACAACCTCGTCCAATGTTTTAACTCCGTCCATTTCTTACGACGATGAATGTAAGAAACGTGCACGTATATATATATACATATATATATATATATATATATATATATATAGTATTATTCGGTCCAGTAAAACCGGAGTTGGGAGTAATTAAGGGTAACTGAAGTAATAGGCACAAACTAAAATTTGAAATTAAAAAAGAATTTAATTTTAAATTTTGAAATTAATTTAATATAAGTATTACTGTATCCTTGCGTAAAGTTAGTAAAGAAAGTTGTATCATCTAAATGAGTATTAAATCTGGAGTTTTAAGTCGAAATGTATTTAGAATTTAAGAAATAAAAAAAAAGTATTTTAATTCCAACCGGCTATAAATTTAAAAAAACAGGGAGTGGGCTAAATGAGGAGAAAACTCTTCACCCCTCTTCTATTCCCTCCCACACTGCTTTCCTGTGTCTATTCTGACTTATTTTATCCATAAGATCTGAAGAAGTCTTGTTAGTTTTTTGTTTTTTTTTGGTGTTTTTGATTTATATCAAAACCCATAACAGGATGGAAATAAATTTATAATCCTAATGTGACCGGTTTTTTTTCTTCTTAAAGAAATATATATATATATATATATATATATATATGTGTGTGTGTGTGTGTGTGTGTGTGTGTGTGTGTGTGTGTGTGTGTGTGTTTATTAGCACGTGTTGCCAGATATTTATCCGAGCCTCCTACTAAACAGGTATTTTCTATCGTGAGAATTAAGGTTGGATTTGGTTTGGATTGCTTTTATCGTATATCAACTATTGGAGATTATTTAATGTAAAATCATTTTTTTATACAAATAAACAGTTCTATTTCAAAACATTCTGTTTAGTATAAAAATAATTTTTGTTAAGACACACAGTTAAATCGCAAAACAGTTCTATTTTAACCAATTCAGTTTAGCATAAGTACGCAGTTTAAATGACAAAAACAGTCCCATTTCAAACAATTCAATTTAGCATAAGTACTCTGTTGAGGTCTATTTAACTTATAGATAGGACTCTATCAGGTGCAACCTTCCGGGTCAGAGTGGATCTGGGAGCAATGGCAATGAAGAGGTATTCTGCATTCCCCAAAGCTCCAGCATTACTAAAACCTCACCATCAGATTTTTTTGTATCATAAGCTGGACACTTGTTGGAGAGTCTTAGCCTTCTGCAAAATGCGGTCAGTGTATTCTACAGCCCCACCCGATTTGACCATGATGATTTAGAGCTGGAGAGGTCGAGATCAAACAGAAATTCGTACCCTGCTTGAATCTGCATGTCATTGGACCACGGGGTGAAATTGGAACTATGTAAGCCTTTTCCAAGTCTCTCCGCGGGTATGCCCGGTGACCTTGCTGGTTATAGATTTATCCGACCCGGAGGTGTATTACAACGTTAAACAATGAGAGTCATTGATACTTAACCTGACACATATGCCAGGTGGCTCAGCCGAGGCCGGAAATCCTTGGAAAAAAACTCCTAAACCAGGTAAATATTAGTACAAGCTGGAAGATGAAAAATAATATGATGAAACATTTAATGATTAGAGGAACATCGCAGAGATGAAGACAATGAACACGAAAGAAGAAGAAGAAGAAGAAGAAGAAGAAGAAGAAGAAGAAGAAGAAGAAGAAGAAGAAGAAGGTTAACAAAAACAACAACGTAATAAAAAGAGAATGTAAAAAGAAGAGGAAGAAAGGTTAAATAGTAAAGAAGAGTAAAATAGAGAAGAAGAAGAAGAAGAAGAAGAAGAAGAAGAAGAAGAAGAAGAAGAAGAACAACAACAACAACAACAACAACTACAACAACAACAACTACAACAACAACGTTTGTATGAAAAGTTGAGACAATTGTAGTTTTGGAGAATTGGTAGATAAAAGATGTGACGAGGAAATTACGCAAGGTCAAAAAAAAAAAAAGATGAAAGAAAAAAAAAGGAAATTAGATATGAAAATTAAAAAAAAGAAAACATACAAAAAAATGGGAGAAACAAACAACAAAAAAAGTAATTGATAATAATGGCAATGAACCTTTTTCCAAAGAGAAAGAAAGAACGAAAGAAAAGAACAACGTATCTATTTACAATATCCGCAAAAAGAGAAAGAAGGAAAAAAAACGATATAAATACATGAACATCAGCAAACGAAAAACAAAACGCTAGACAATAAATAATTTTTGTCGAAAGGAAATGAATTAATCATTTCTGTAATTAATATCTATAATTAGATTAATTTGATTAAAGTCGGCCTGTTATTGAACGATAACAATTAGAAGAAAATTTGAACGTAGCCGAGGACCGAGAACAGCCGTAATATAATAACAAATGCATCATATTTCCCCAGACATTATTGGTAATAATAATTTGATCAGAATGATTAAACTCTTTATGCAGTAGAGAAGCAGAAACAAGATACATCAAATAGTATCTCATAAACAATAACAAGGTTATTTACAAATAAAAAAAAATTCACAACAAAAATTAAAGGGTAAACAAATAAAGATCCAATAATCTTTAAGAATGATTCTTATAAAAGAAAATAAGATAAGGCCTGGAAATTAAATTCATTGATTGCTAGACGACCCGTAAACTTCGTGGGTAACAGTCGTAGCAACAATCCATGATAATATTGTTGCTTCTATTTAGGAACGTGTGAATGAGTGTTTTTTTTTAATTATTTTGTTGTATTTTCTTTTTATGAAGATTTTTTTTTTCTCCGTTATGAGTAGAGTGTTCGCCAATAGTCCGGGAGACCGGGGTTCAATACCAGGTCGAGTCATACCAAAAACTAAAAAAATGGTATTTGATTTCCTCGCTGTTTAATGATTAAAGTCCTGGACTTGCCGAATCGTAATTAAGTTCGTACTCCAGTCGCGCTATTAAGTTCACTTTCGGAAAAATACTCTTGGGAAAGGTAAAGAACCCTCTTATCCTACCAGCTATGAATAACATAGCATCACTGCTGTTCTTCTAAAAGGATGGCTTTGACATCAAATAACCTGCAAAGAAACTGGGGTGTCCTCGTGGTGTAAAGCGATGAACTGCGGAATCGTAGTACGCGAGTTCGTACTCCAATCGCGCTATTACGTTCACTTTCGGGCAAATACCCTTGGGAAAGGTATGAACCCCCTTATTCTCCCTCCAGCTATGGGTAAATAGTAGGACGGACTAGGTTCTTCAGCCTTGGTGAGGCAACTAGTCTAGGAGAAGGAAAACTCCGAATTAAAACCTGTTAAACTCCGCTTAAAAATTGACCTTGTGTCATATCCTGCCCGAGCGGAGGGGTTGGTAAATAGTACCTGCAAAGAAACTAAACCAAACCTTTTGGGAGGGCATTGTATAAAAATTGTCAACCGGAAACCTGAAATAAATCTGATGGCATGAAAATACAAAAAAAACCCCATCGAGACACACACCAGATGTTCAATGGATATATGAATAATATACCAACGTTTATTTTTAACTCTCTTCCAGGAGATGCTATTACGTCATGTCTTATCCGTAAAGTTATTTTCGATAGAAGAAAATAAAACGAAAAAAATGAGAACATGCTTTGAATTCTATTTTCGTGAATATCGTTTATTTTCAATATATATATATATATATATATATATATATATGTGTGTGTGTGTGTGTGTGTGTGTGTGTGTGTGTGTGTTTGTAAGTATATATATATATATATATATATATATATATATATATATATATAACGGAGACGTAATTAACTCTAGAAAATCTTGATCTTTTAGATTCCCATTTTATGTTATTTTTCACTTATTCTTATATCTTTAAAAACTTATTAACTGCTGGCAATAAGAAAAAAAAATTAAAGATATTTTAATTAGAAATTTAATCGAAACACTTCAAATTACGTATGGTCTATAAATTATTAATACAAATATAGTCTGAACACGATATAGAGTAGCTATTTACAATTTATAAAACAAAAAAAACCCCCATAAATCTATATGGTAATGTTATTGGTTAGGTTATTGAATAATAACAATCATAAGACAATATACAAAGATATGTTTACAGTGGTGTATTGCTATCTAGTTTCGCTGAGAAGGCGGTAATTGTCTGCTCCCCATCAAGTAACACGAGGCATTTTTTATGCTAGGAGCCGAGCACGAACCAAAACTCATGTGCAGTGGGTAAAATAAATACCTTGACTTCACCAACCTTCCCCTAAGATGGACGCCTCAGTCACCAGGCGATTAAACTAACCCTGTAAGCAAGTAAAGCCAGGGGGACGGCAACTGAGGTTAGTGGTATGTCGATCTCAGCCACCCGACATGAATACCTGGCACGCGTGTTAGCGGACTTGACTGAAATGTCTCGTCTCGCTAGAAAGGCAGGGTAAATTAAACCGTCAATGATCATAATCACAAAGACTGATTGCATTTCACATAGCACTAATACTCTTGGCAAAGGCATGAATCCACATAGTGCTACATACCAAGGTTATTTAGATATTTTTTTCAAAGAGGTTTATTCGAATTATTCTGTTAAATAATATATCTACGTAATAGATTATTATTGGAAAAATTGTTAGCGAAATTGTTGGAAAATATTATCGTTTGTAAATTTTAAAAGCTTTCATTTCAATCGGCTTTATAAAAGATCTGCAATAATTAAATCGTACAAAAGAAATTTCTATATAATAACGTTCTTCATTTTAAAATTTGGGACAACAAATCCAAAGTAAAAACTATGATTATTCTATTTTTTATTTTGCTATTATGCTGTGAGTATAAATTGATATTGTCATTTTAGTTTGGGTATTTACGATAAACCTTAAATTATTAGCTCTTTTTTTAATCAATGATTCGTATGTATATAAAGATAAGGTGTTCTTAGGTTGTAATTCGTAGGTAAAATATGTGATAGGTTTTATTTTGTATAATTTATCGGTAAAACAATGATTGTTAACAATTATTTTTTTTGTTTAGATGTGGCACAAGGTTGCATGAATAAGGGCACCCAATGAGACGTGTTCTCACTCGTAAAGATTTGCTAGTCTTGCTTGCTAACCATTACACTGCCTGTTTTTTACAGGCCCTTTACATATTGCGATAGGCACCCTATGTGGTTGCCGTCGCAGGGTGTTGGGTTCCGGTTAAAACCTTGTTTGATGATTGGATAGTGAATAAGAAATTGTGTCAGGTGGTCTCTTTACTACCACATCTGTGTAAACCAACTTAACTTGGGTTTATAATTCGTGTTTTACACATAATTTTGATATCAGTGATGTTCTTATCTTTACTTCTGCGACAATGTTACAGTATATAGGAAATGGACTCGTTGGCCCGCGTTCAAATCCTATGATAATATTCTAACACAATCCAATTTTTATTTCCTTGGGTAACCTAATAGGTCATCACACATCACTAACCTCAGAAAATATCCCCCCCCCCAAAAAAAAAAAAAAATAACAACAGGCAACTACTTCTGGATATAATTTATATTTTCATGCAGTTGGAAAGAAATCTTTCCCCTTACAATAATCGTTGGAATTGAAGCGCGCATTGTGTAACAGTTATCGGCGTAGGAAATGGAATATGAAAACCGAGTTCCAACCCTAGGCGAGTCTGAGTTTAAATTTGGTGCTGGTGCCATTACGAAAGTTACGAATCCATCTCTTCTCTGTCTACTATTCATCTATAGCAGAGCAGGCTTGGTTATTCAGCAGTGGCACAGTAGCCAGTCTAGGAGAAGGAATATTCTGAATGTAAACCAATTGTACTTTCCTTTGAAACTGATCTTGTGTCACATTCTGCTAGGGAGGGAGGAATTATGAAATTAATACGTACAGTATCCAGTACCATCGGGATGACATGCAACTGTACCTGAATCTGAGAAAGATTACATGGAAAATACGAAGCATTCCAGACGACAAATCCCCTAATCCAGTTCATCAATGTTGTTTAAAGCGATATAAATATTTATACATATAATTTTTAAAATAGCATCGATAGACGGGATGTATATATATATATATATATATACGAGGATCATTAAAAAAGTTTCCAGACTTTTTTCGTATTGGCATTTTTATTGATAGTACACGTGTGTAGCTCTAGTCCCCTTCGAAGTAATCTCCTCCGGCTGCAGTGCACTTGTTGTACCGTTCCAACAATTTCTGGAAGGCTCCATGGACGTCCTCTGTGTGAGCGTGTCAGTGACCTTCGTCACAGCCTCTTTCATCTCCTCAATTGTCTCATAACGACAGCCTCTGAGCTTAGGGAATAACTAAAAGTCACAGGGAGCAATGTCTGGACTATAGCGAGGGTGAGGAACTGTCTTGATGCCCATATGGTCAAATAGTCTGTGACAACGATGGAGTTGTGGACTGGTGTATTGTCCTGGTGGAAATGCCACTGAACTGATTTGAAGAGTGCTGGCCTCTTCCCTAGGAATCTCTTCCTGAACTGCCTTAAAACCTCAACATAGTAACACTAACCCAAACCATTTGGCCAATCAACTCTGGTCTATTGACTTCCTTACTCCTCCCATATCTCTCATCATCCCTCAGAGACTCCCTGCCTTCCTTGAATCTCTTATGCCACTCAAAAACTGATGCTCGATTCCTGCAAGATGGTCCAAAAGCAGTCTGAAGCATTCCATACGTTTCTGTAGCCTTTTTTCCAAGTTTAAAGCAGTGTTTTATTGCATATTTTTCTTCTAAAGTGTCCGCACGTCCAGATTGCATTTTTGAAATTTACCAGCAGTGACAATCGGGCTTTAGTATGGTGTAATCCAATTGCTGCTGTAACTGTTTATTTGAACCTAAAACCGTAACAATAGGTCAGTTATCTCATAAGATGTCTAGCAATAACACACGAAATTTTCAAGAGTCTACAACAATTTTAAATGCCTGTACAAAAAAAAAAAGTCTGGAAACATATTGAATACACCACGTACGTTGAAACGTATTGATTTTCATAAATTGAGCACTCCTTTAACAATCCTCAAATAGGAATATTACCCCTCCATTCTCTATTCGATATTCTTATATAATATATTCTTATATTATATATATATATATATATATATATATATATATATATATATATATATATGTATATATATATATATATATATATATATATGTGTGTGTGTGTGTGTGTGTGTGTGAAGGTCTAATAAGATCCTTTCAAGTCGGCTGAGGCTGCAGAATACACCGACTGAAACTCTGCAGATGTATGAGACCTACCGACAATGAGTGTCCTGATAATGACACTAAAAATTCGGACAGTGAAGCAGTAGTAATGCTGAGCTTGGAGATTGCAATTGCTCCCGGGGTCAGTCTGACCCCAAATTGTTGCACCTCATAGGGTCCCATATATGGGTCAAATACATTGGTTGGTTGGGTTTTATGGCATATCAAACTTTGTAGGTTACTTAACGCCAAATCCATTTTTATGTAAATAATCAGTTCAATTTAAAACAATTCATTTTAGCATGAATACACAGTTTAATTGTCAAAACCATTTCTATATCAAACTCTTCAGTTTATTCAAACGCTTATATATACCAATTCAGTTTAGAGTAAATACAATTTCAATGTCAAAACAGTTCTATTTGAAATAATTCAGTTTAGCATAAGCACGCAGTTTAAATGTAAGTATGGTTTAATTGTCAAAAACATTTCTATTTCAAGCTATTCAGTTTAATCAAATAATTCAGTTTAGCATAAGTATGCCGTTAGTTGTATTTAATCCATAGATAGGGCCCTATGAGGTGCTACCACGTCGGGCCAGAATGGATCTGGGAGCAATGGCAATGAAGGCTGCTCCGTATTCCCCAAGGCTCCAGAATTACGGGGACCTTACCATCAGACTGTTAATGTCATATTGAGGACACTCGTTGTGGGTGGGTGGGGGGTTTCTTACCCCTCTGCAGAGGTGCAGTCAGTGTATTCTACAACCCCAGCTGACTGGGCAAGGGTCAAACGGAACCGTTTGATATGTTAAATTGAATGTAAATAAATTACTTATGATCAATTATATTGCTTAAAATTGAACTGCTTGATCATTTAACTGTGTATAAAAAACGATTGATGTTTAATTAAATTCTTAGTGATACCTACCAATACTTTGAACCCCTTAACTTTGACTTTTGCCAAATTTAATTGTTAGAAATAAAACTATTTAATCATTGAATTGTGTGACTTTACAAAATTTGTATTAAATCATTCATTTAATATATATGTAAAAAGAGGATTTGGTAGTAAATAACCAACAATGTTTGATATGCCATAAAACCAAACCAAACTGCGTTATAAAACCTCATAAAGAATATTGTACTCAGGCGTGGGTTACAGTGTCTAGACATGGAAATTGAAGTGGAGTATCGACATTGAAAGTTATGAAATAGAAGATTGACAAAAATAATAAAAAAGAGTAAAATATTACAGTTACATGGAGAGATTGAAGCAATTAAGATGAGCTATTTTACTAGAAAGATGAGCGAGTGGGGATCTAATTGAACATTTTAAAATAATTAATGGAATTTCTAATTATGGTAGACATTTTTCAATATTTCTCCTCCAACTGGAAATTATCTGTCAAGATGGATTTCAAAAATTAAATCAACTAACCAATTGGATATTTTTTTACTAATGGAGAAAGTTATTTCTGGAACAAATAGCATATTAGATCAAAAGCAGCAATACAGAAAACATTTTAAGATTATATTCGATGATTTCAGTAATAATGGTAGGAAAAAGTTTCAGAAGGCAATTTTGGTAACTATTGGATGAATTACTAAACATATTTTTTATATTTGTTTAGATATTTTAATTACAGTGTTTATATACTGTGAAAGATTTTTGTTTTTCAAAGTTTGGCGAAAGGAGATTGCAAAAATGCGAAGATACCCCAGATAGCATTACAAATAAATAAATATAGAAAAGAATTCATCATTATTATGTCTTGCCTCTTACACTGACTTACCTAACTCTCTACCGCCATTTGTCTCTAACGTCCATTGCTTCCGCCAGGCCCTCTGAACTACATCCTGCGTTCGTAGAGTTCTAGTTGGTCATCCAACACTTGCTCGTCCGTATGATGGACTTTATCGGAGAACGTTGCTAATTAGTTCGTTTTTTTGTCTCTAACCATATTTACCAACCCGTCCGCTCGGGCTGGATATGACACAAAGTCAATTTTTTTAAGCGGAGTTTCTTAGGTTTGAATTCAGAGTTTTCCTTCTCCTAGACTAGTTGGCTCACCAAAGCTGAAGAACCCAGTCTGAACTACTATTTACCCATAGCTGGAGGGAGAATAATTGGATTCATACCTTTCCCAACGGTATTAGTGCTATGTGAAATGCAATTAGCCTGGTCTAGGTTTTGAACTCGTGTCGCCGTGTCCATTTCCTACGACGATAACCATTGCATCACGGGTACCAGTGTCTCGCATGTCTTGTTTGTCTCGCTGGATGGTTCAAGAAGAATTGGACAAATAGACTTCTCGGAGATTTTGAGATACAAATGGGTTGCTTGATTCCAAACAGGAGACCAGAGTTAGAGGTTCTTAACGAAAAGAAGTGGACTTGCTGTTGTAACGACCAGGGTTTTCGCTGGGACTGTGATAGCTGGCACGTAACGAGAATAATAACTATATATATATATATATATATATATATATATATATATATAGCGAGAATGCCCAAGGTTCGATAAAAAAGGCGAGCTATGGGATGGGAATTTCCCCGATCGAAGACTTTCGGTAAATCACAGTGAAATAAGCGGCAAGCACTCACAAAACCAGCATTACACAATTTGAAGATTTAACAACAAAATTTATTACAAAATTTACAAGGTAACTAGGGGAAAATAAGATTTAAAAAAAAAGTTTAAGAACAAAAGGGGAGGGAAAAGTAACGATAATATCTATATCTAAAATCCGAGACGAATCACAAAGATTACAACTCAAATAGATTTGCAAGATAGACAAAAGAAATATAAAACTCACTGGGGGTTTAGGGCTTGTTAATAATCTTATCTTTCGTTTTTTTTTCTTTTCTAAGAGACGATTCAGCTTGAATATAAGTAAGTGCCACGAAGATTTCTGAAATCTGTTTCTTGGTCACATTTCGGGTGGACTGGGACGAAAGCCTATCGACTTCTGAATAGATGTTAACTCCTCGAAGTCAGGACTGCTACTAATCGTTTGTCCCTCGGCGAGTGCGCCAAAAAAAGGTCTCTGATTGATTCCTAGGGTTGGACACGTGGCCGGTAAGGTCACTTAAAGTTTACTCTAAGAGTTCAAGGCTAGCTGAGATGGGTAAACAGAGGAAGGGGGTTGACTTGCAAGTTCATTCCTTACTGTCTTCTTTTTTTCTTTTCTTTTTCACCTTTGCTCACGTGAACTATCGAGCAAATCATACGTAAGGAGAAAGGATAAGCTTGGCGCCTCTTCTTCTCCACTTCTTTATTTTTCGTCTCGGAATAATAAGGAAAAATAAAACACATTTGTAATATACATAAAAAATACATTTCCCGTTATTATCTATTTTCTACCCCACGTAACACTGTATAGTGGGTTTTGTGTCCTAACGAACGACTGAGTGAACATAAGAAAAAATGAAAAAAGCGACATATACTTAGACCTTGCCAGAAAACTGAGAAATCTGTGAAACCTGAACGTGACGGTGATACTAGTTGTGACTTACGCACTTGGACCGGTCTCCAAAGCTTGGAAAGAAGACTGGGAGAGTCGGAAATCGGAGGACCAACTAAGACTATCCAGTCTACGACACAGTTAAGATCGGTTAGTGTTGGGTATCACCCACCTTATTCCATACAATGAACTAGTCCATCTGCCATATATAGCAGTAGCTACTAATACCAAGGCAGTCTAGAAGGTAAAGAGCAGCTTCTTATAGGAATAGTATTAGAGCGCTGGAGACTGGAGATCGCACTAGATCACTTTACTTGCTACCGTAATAACGAAAGCCAATACTATCGTTGGACTATATCTTTATTCTGTATTCACTACTCCTATGTTCTTGTCTACTAATAGTCTCTCTATTGTATATCCTTTTTCCTTAGAATATATCTCTATTTCCTCTCATACCGTGATCTGTCCTTTATTTAATATTACAAGCGTTCCCTAATCAGAACGCAAGAGTTAGAATACAGAGAAAATTACTGGAGACCTGAGGAGACTCCAATGAAATACCACCGGCAAATGCTGGTGTGAATAACTCACAAGGATTCAAATGATAATAACAACAGCTTTTTAGTACCTCCTTTCAGGAGATGTCACAATGAAGAAACGGAATATCAGAAAAGCCTATCCGTGTTTGAAGATCCGATTTGTTATTCTACTGGACTTTGTCCCGAAGAGAAAAAGAAGGATTAGTGCTTTTCAGAATGCTATTATTTCAATTTGAATGCTTGTAGCTTCTGCCGTTATCTCAATGTACCTAAAAATTTCGATTGTCCTTGAAGATTACAATCATTCATTCGCACCACAGCAAGCTTTAGACAGAATATTCCATGCCAAAAATATAAAAGGATTGGAAAAAGCCAAATTCTTCATTATGAATTAATAATAATATCTCTGAAAGATTCAAAGTGAACATAACATCAAAGAAATTGAAGAGAGTCTAAAGACTTATTGAAGTTTAATAATGCATCTAAAAGTTTGCAGACACTCAAACCAAGAGAGATAATTTGTGAAGGTTATCGCTAGAAAGTCAAAACAGTTCAATATATATATATATATATATATATATATATATGTAGAGAGACAGACAGACAGAGATAGAGACAGAGAGCTTCCACACGAGTAGTATGTAACAGAAGGTCATTTTAAGCGGAGTATAGCAGTTCTTAATTTACAATTTTTCTCTCGACTCGTTCCCATACCAAGGTTAAAAAACCAGTCTACCCTACTTTTTACCCCTCGATGGCGTAGGAATTGTTGGATTAATACCTTTCCCAGTGGTATTAGTTCTTTATGAAATGCAAACAGCCTCGACCAGGTTTTAAACATGATTTGTTTGGTTTGGCTTGGTTTTATGGTATTTCAACCTTTGTAGGTTATTTAATGCCAAATCCATTGTTATGCATAAAACAGTTCTATTTCAAACAATTCAGTTTAGCATAAGTACTCAGCTTAGTTCTATTTCACCCATAGATGCAACACTATCAGGTGCTACCATTCCGGACCAGAGTGGGCCAGGGAGCAATGGCAATGAAGGGGTACTCTGTATTCCCTAAAGCTCCAGCCTCACTATCAAATTGTTTAGTGTTATATCTAGGACACTCGTTGGGGGATTCTTACCTTTCTGCAGAGATGCAGTCGGTGTATTCTACAGCCCCAGCCGACTGGGCAAGATATGAACATGAGTCTCCACACACACACACGTATATATATATATATATATATAGGTAACCGTATTTTTAAAAAAGCAAGAATTCATTTGTAGGCAAGGAGATTATAGACTAATCAGCCGCCCGGCCAACAAATAGCCTCGTTGGAGATGAGGTCTTACCTTACTGCAGTAGTGCAGTTGGCATATTTTTCAACCCTAGCCTACAGGGATATATATATATATATATATATATATATATATATATATTCTTCAATCCAGTTAGTCCGGAATTCCGTAATAGGGAACAATTCGAAGAGGAAAATTAACGTATTCGTCACATTAGGATAATAAATTTTATTTGCATCCTGTTAAAAGCATTGAAGTCCTGTTGAAATTCTGTTGGAGTTTTGATTTATATCAATGCTTTTAATACAATGGAAATGAATTTATCCTTATATGACCGAATATTGGGTATTTTCTTTAAATTATAAATCAAATTTCTTTAAATATATATATATATATATATATATATTCTCGAGTTGTACTCACAAGGATTGATATACCATTTAAAAAAGAAACCATAATCTAAATCAATTTTAGGTGAAAGAAGTTGATAATCGAATAACTTTATTTTTCAAATGAACCAGTTTTATTTAGAAATGTCTTGACTATTTAGACTTGTCTTTATTTTTTTGTTGGGTTTAGATTTTGATATCGAGATCAGGGAAAGAAGAAATCTAATCTAACCATCTATAATCTGGAAAATGTAATAGTAAACGCTTCAAGCCATTTAAAATACATATATTCCCTTCTGTGTCTCAACACCAGTTCGCAAAAAAAAAAATACAGGAAAAATACTCGCGAACTCACACTAATATGTTTTGCCGTAACTTCACGGCGTGATATCTTCAAAACGTGATATGTTCACAACTTGGAGACTCATAAACACACTGCTGGGCAGATTTTTGGTCTAATAATTTATCAGTTCATATACGTGATTATAATCTTTGATCTCGCAGTCATAAATCTTCACTTCCACAGATGTTTTTCCTCGGGTCAATCTTCGTTCCACCGTCACTACTCGAAGAAGCATTGCATAAGAATATATATATATATATATATATATATATATATATATATATATATTCTTATGCAATGCTTATATATATATATATATATATATATATATATATATATATATATATATAGTTGTTCTCACGGTGTAATGATTAGCATCATTGGAATTGGACACGCTTACCTGAGTTCAAAACCTGGACGAGGCTGTTAGCATTTCTTAAAGTTCTAAGACCTTTTGAATAGGTATGGTATGTATCTAACATGGCAGACTTGACTATTTATGTATGGCAACCAGTTTAGGAGAAGGAAAACGTAAAATTCAAACATGTTAACCTCCATTTAAAACTAAGCCATGGGTCAAATCCTGCTTGTCCAGGACATATATATATATATATATATAAGGGGACTATTAGGGGACACTCTAACCAATTGGCCGGTTATTTATATATGAAGAAATATTTCAAATATATGAAGTACATCAAATAAAAGAAAACATTATAGATAAATTTAAGCCAAAGTTGAATAAAACATAAATCATAGATACTTGCAAATGGACAGAAATATACAATATATATATATATATATATATATACAAAAATTATTTGTAAAAAATATTAAAAATTTCAAACTACACTACCACACACACAAAAAAAATTCAAAGCACACACGAAGAAAAAAAAAACTGTAAGTTCAATCCGGAACCACTTCAACACACATGCACACAGACTCAATCAAATATCAAAGACCAACGAGGGGTAAACCAGGCTAAGGTAAACACGCTTTAAGAAAAAGAAATGAGTGACCTCTATATAGCCACATAACCAACAGAAAAGCATTCAAAACTGCAAACACGAGAGAGTTCCAGTTTCATTGAGTACCCCATTAACAAGGCCTTATGCCATATATGTTCTCTGACGAAAGCAAAAAGCTAGAAACATACACCTATGTTAGAACGAAATAAATAGGACCAAAGATATCAGTCTTGCTAACTGATTTCTCATAGCTTGAGGATGAATAGCAGGATTCTTACTTTTTCCATGGCCATTAGTACAATGGGAAATGCAAACGGCCTTATCAAGGGGTTGAACACGTGTCACCGTATCGATTTCCAACGAGGGTGTCCATTGAACCCCGAACACTTCCATTATATATATATATATATATATATATATATGTGTGTGTGTGTGTGTGTGTGTATGTTTGTGTGTGTGTGTATGTTTGTGTGTGTTTGATTATGCGTGTTTGTCTCTGCGTGTGGAGGTTTGTGTGTGTATGTGCCGTTCAATATCAAAGTGTTAATTTCAAGACAAATATTTTGTTAAATTATAAAATCTACTGGTTGAATCACATAAAACATTAAACTTATGCATTCAAAATGTTTACATTGCTACCTAAAAGTCTACAATTTTTATAGTTCAGTCAGAATCAATATGAAAAAAATAGTTCCGAAACCAGTCTCGATAGCATTTAGCCATAATATTTTTAATAGAATTGTCCTAATCCCTAAATTCTCTATGATGACCATGTCTAACATCATTTTTTATTGATGGTCCATTTCTGTCTTAATAAATACAGCTTTGGTATACATACATAGTCATCCATAGACAGACTGTTTTGAAGTATCACAACTCATCAGTGTGGTTAGAAACTGGATATGCTCCAAGCTGGGATCGAAACCCGACTAAATTTACTTTTTATCTGCCTGATAACATACCTCACAGCCACAGCAGCCTCAGGAGTGAATTTAACGTATATCTATAATTTTTTTTGTGTATATTTACGAATGTTATGTTTTGACCTTTTGACCCGGCCAAAAATGCCATTCAAGGTGACGCACCGGTAGGAAGTGACACATTCTAATGGCAGTTATGAGAGGAAATCGCGTGGGCAAAAATTGGCTGATGAAATGGGACGAGGTAAAAAAATCCCATTATACTCTCATAGACTGACGCACCGGAAGAGAGTGACCTCTGGACTGCATGACAGTTATTTCCGCTCGATGAAAATCACACAGGCCATTCCAAAGAAAGCGGCAGTGACACATCCCGATCGCCAGACATCGGAAGAAATACTGAGGCGTGGAAGCGTGTCCATATCACCGTGTGGGAGTTTGAAGGTAATATAAGGCCGACGAATTGAACAGAGGACAGTTGAGTTGTGTTCGACGAGCCAGTTCAGGCGAGTAGAGTTGGAGTCGGAGTGAGACGACTTGTAGTAAGGAAAGCCAGCACCCTGCAGACTCCAGGGCTCCGGTTGAGCAGCCATGGAGAACGAGAAAGACACAACACTGGCAGCCATAACTTCGGGGTCAAAATATTTCAGTTATGTTCGGTCTCCAGCTCCCTCTCACACGCAAACTTTGAACAACCCTTTCGAAACTCACAAATAAAGGGAGAGGTAAATATTTTGTTAAAGAAGTCTTCCTGCGTCGTTTATTACTGTGTCTGTTTATTTATTGTGTCGTTATGATGCTGGAGATGACAATATAACACGCAAACGGCTACCGGAGTACTCATTTCATTAGCATTATGTGAGTGGCAACCGTTAATTCCTTCGCTAAAGTGCTCAATCCCCACTCCCGTGGGGGTGCATATATATATATATATATATATATATATTGTCTTCCACCGAGAGACATTAATGAAAAATTCCTGTCTTATCGGCATTTTCACCAGTATTTCGGCAAATTTTCACTATTGATTAAAAAAACATCTGAAAATCTTCTTTTCATATTGTGTGTTCATGCAGGGTCTCGTGTCTTTGAAAATCTAAACATCTTTAAATGTTACTTTTAGCTGAATTTTTTTTTTTGGAAATAAGAAAAAGTCCCATGAAGTTTGACATGGTCATAAAGGAGAATTTTAGATTAGCACAATTTATGTTCTATCAAATATATTTCGCACAAATTCTGCCAAGACTGATTGCATAACTAATTTTAATTGATTCTGGCTCATCTATACAAAGTCATGACTTTTACGCAGTAATCTATGCATAAGATAAATGCTTTCATTGCGATTCAATAAGAAAAAAAAATGTTGGTCTTAAAAATTGTACTGCAATTTTAAAAGACACACTGACGCACTCACGCATTTTAAACACGCTCACACATATACACACAGACACAGACACACAAATACACACACACAGAGATACATAGACACACAGACACAGATAAACTCGCTCACACATAGACATACAGACATAGACACACAAATACACACACACAGAGACACATAGACACACAGACACAGATAAACTCGCTCACACATAGACATACACCGACATACCAAAATAGAGACACACAGACACAGACACACATGCACACACATACACACACACACACTCAAATTCAGAGATACTAACTAGTACACACACACACACACATACACACACACACACATAGATACACACTGATGCACACACTTACACGTGCACACACAGATACACACAAACCCACCCACACGGACACATACACACACAAAACGCACTCACTCACACAGAGAGACATTCTCACGGATATACACCCATACACCCACATAGAGACACATAGACACAGAGAAATATGCACACACACACACACACTCAGACACACAGATAATCACACGCGCACATACACATACACAGAGATTCACACACTCACACGTATACACCTAGATACACACAAACACAGCCACTTAGAGGCACGCATACACACACACAAACACGCACACATCTACACAGATACACACGCTCACACATATATACACACAGACACTCACACAATCCTAAAAGGCACACAGGCACAGACATAGACACTAAGGCACACAGATACACCGATACACATGTGTGCTTACACATACACACACTACTGGCGTCATTTAGCGAACAAAAACATGTTGAGAGCACTATTCAGACGAGTGCTTCTCTGACTTGCAGAGTGCTCAGTCAAAAAAGGCATCAAAGATATTCTTGAAACTGCTGTAGTAGCTATGCAGCAACCGTCTTTGAGGAGACAGAAAGAGAGAGAAAAACACAGAGATAGATAGATAGATAGATAGAGAGAGAGAGAGAAACAAAGAGTGAAAGCGAGAGAGAGTGAAAAAGAGAGAAAGAGAGAGAGAACGAGAGCGTGAAAGAGAGAGAATGAAAGAGAGAAAGAAAATAAGAGAGAGAAAGAAGGAGAGAGAAAGAAAGAAAGATTGAAAAAGAAAGAGAAAGAAAAAGAGAAAGAAAGAGAGAGAGAGAGTGAGAGTGAGAGAGAAAGAGAGACAGAGAGATTATCCCTGAATCACAATTCTTCAAGGATTTCTTATTCTATTTTTTTTTTCTTTGGTCTTATTTGAATTCGCACCCAACAATGTTTTAATTGTACTATTTCTCAGTTAATGTCGATTATTTTTCTTTGAAACGTGTCGGTAGAAAGACGCCTCAGGATTTATCCTAATCGATATTAAATCCATTACTTATTAAGATTATGTCTCCATTCCATTTTAAATCAATATTTCATCGGGCTTGTACCACTATACACAATTATATTTAAAATTCAACGCTAAAAGTGTTTTTGTTCAATAAAATCTTTATAACGTTCCATGCACGAAAATACAGCGGAAATATGACAATATATTTCAAGTATAAGAAACGATAACGATTAAAACACACGACTTTGGTTGGTTGGATGGTTGGTTAGATAGGTTTCATGGCATATCTGCCATTGTATCTAATTTAATGCCAAATTCTGTTTATAGATATCAATTTGTATGATTTGTAAACAAATAGTTAATTAGAAACATTTTAAAATGTATTCATTCATTTGCACTCATTTAAAAGGTCCCAGGTATCGATAGGTAATGCCAATAGTTAAAATTTTGTACACAGTTGAATGGGTTCAAGTATTCTTATCAAACATCAAAAGTTTTATCTGTTAAATGGTTTCAAGCATCGTTATGTTGCCCTAACATTTCAATCTAACCTCAGTCATTTGTTTGCACGCAGTCAAATGCCTAATCAGTTCTATTTGATTTATTGATGGGACCATAAAGAAGAGTAATACTCCAGGTTAGAGTGGACCTAGGAGTAATGGCAATAGCCCCAGAACTGAAGCCTTAACATCAGGTAGTTTGGTGTTATATGAAGTACACTTATAGGGGAAGAGTGTTACCCCTCTGCATAGATACACTTGATGTATTCAGCAGCACCAGCCGATTGGGCTTTTTACATAAAATTCCATATATATATATATATATATATATATATATATATATATATATATATATATATATATCCAGATATACCAACCCCTCCGCTCAGGCAGGATTTGACGCAAGGTCAATTTCAAAGCGGAGTTTACTAGGTTTGAATTCAGAGTATTCCTTCTTCTCGACTAGTTGCCTCAAGAAGGCTGAAGAACGCAATTTGCCCTACTATTTACCCATAGCTCAGGGTAGATAAGTGGATTCATACCTTTCCCAATGTTATTAATGCTATGTGAAATACAGTCAGTCTCGTCCAGGATTTGAACTCGTGTCGCCGTGTCCATTTCCTACGACGATAACCATTACACTACAGGCACCTCCTAAAACTAAATAGTTGGACAGACTGAGTTCTTCAGCTTTGGTGAAGCAACTAGTCTAGGAGAAGGAAAACTCTGAATTCAAACCTGTTAAACTCCGCTTAAAATTGATCCTGTGTCATATCCTGCCCGAGCGGCGGTGGGGGGTAAATATGGATAGATAAAATATATTCGCTGAATTATACTAAGATATAGAATGGTAGAAGGGTTAACAGCAGAGAAAACATATATATATATATATATATATATATATATATCGATTTATTTTATAGTTATAAGCTAAAGCACGAAATATTTACGTAGAGTAGGTCAATCAAATTGTTTTATAATATTTAAAATGCGTACGTCGGTTTTAATCTATTTTTTTAAAAAAGTCGATTTCGAAGATTCCCTTCAAATTTCTATCCTTCAAACTTAACCCAAACCCAGCAACGATCTACTGCATGTTTCACTACGGTGAATCTTTTTCGTTTCCTGTAACTAGTTCCGTTGCACTGCCGTTGGTTGCTGTTGTTTATTTCTGTCACGGGGTCTTTACGTTGTTCATCTGTTGTTCGTTCCTATTAACCAGTCCGTTGCGCTATCCATCACTTACTGTTGTTTCCCGTTATACTGTAGAAGTCCGTTATACTGCACGTCAGTTGCTGTTGTTCATTTCTGGTCATTTGGTCCGTTAGGCTTTTCGTCTGTCGCTGATGTTCTTTTCACTTTAAATTGCTCGTTGCACTGCCTGTCCGTTGCAACTGTTCGTTTTTCCGTAACTTGGATCGTTGCGATGTCTGTTGGTTGCCGCAGTTCATTTCCTTTTATTTGCTCCGTTGCATCGTCCGTCAATTACTGTCGTCCATTTCCTGTTAATATTTACCTTCCGATATAATAAAAACTACTCAATGGAAAATGGAAATGAAGGCTTCCCCTATGAGAAAAGCAACAAGAACATAGGAAGGAGGGTGACTTTATTCAACATCTAGCAACAATCTTTGTATCAACAAACTTAGTGGATGTTTACCATAGTTCTTTGTTTAATCGTAAACAAACAAATTACTGACCGAACGCAATTGCCCAGATTACACCGACTGCATCTCTGGTAAGACTCCCCCAACGAGTGTCCAAGGTATGACATTAAACAATCCGATGATGAGGTTTCAGGGAGCTTTTGGGAATGCGGAGTACCCTTTATTGAAATTGCTCCCAGATCCACTCTGGCTTGGAGTGGTAGCATCAGATAGGGTCCTATCTATGGGTCAAATAGAACTGTTTTAGACACGGAAACTGTAGTGATGCTCAACTGAATTGTTAGAATTAGAATTGCTTTTGATATTTAAACTTCGTACTTATGCTGGACTGAATTGTTTGAAGTAGAACTGTTTTGATATTTAAATATTTGTGAACAAAAAACTATACTTTTACTAAGTAGTTATACTAAATAGTTTGAAATTCTATTCAGTGTTAAATGACCCGAAAATGGATTGATACGCCATAAAAAAAAACAACCGGACGCAAAATATCTTTTTTCATTTTTGTGATGTTATAGGTAGCAAAAAAAGAAAGAATGATGATGATGATGATGATTCAAGCCCGCTGTATTCCGCTTTAAGACTGATCTTGCGTCGCATCATTCCCCTCACAAGAAATTGGTTGAATAAAGACATTTTCCGAATCCCTAATTTTATCAGTTGGGGATATTTATAAGGGCATTAAAGCTTTCACGAATTTGAGAGCTTCATATCACTTTCAGTGTTTTCTTGAACGGGTCTGTTGCCTTCAAAACAAAGGTTAAAATCTTGTAAAAGCAAGTGGGTAGACAGATTTAATTTGCACATCATCCTTGGTTGTACCCAACACATCCCCTAAAAAAGGGGTGCTTCTGTCTAGGGCCCCACGTTTGTGGCATCTCTTTTGGGTAATGCAGACGTTTGATTTATTTTGATTTGGTTTTATACCACACGAACCATTGTAGATCTTAAAGCCAAATCCCTTTTTATTGATATAAACAGTTCTATTTCAAACAATTCTGTTTAGTATGTCACACGATGAGTGGCATACCTTTCTGTGGGTATGAGTGTGGGTTCCACTCATAGGATTCCTTTGTCTGCTTTAGCGCGAAACCCACACAAAGGGCTTGCGCGAGAGATTTCGCAGGAGACCGGAAGAAGACGAGGGAAGGCAAGGTCACAGAATAAAAGAAAGCAGTCAACAGAGTAGGGCGGTCGATAGAAGAGGGCAGTCAAGAGAAGAGAGCAGGGCCTGTGGAGTCAGAAGCCGAGTTAGCCAACGTGAGCGGATGAGTCAGCGTTGCTGGTGACTACGAGGGAATTTTGCTCGAATACCCGCTTGCAATAGCTCACAGAAGCACAGATGCGAGGAAATGTCACAAACTCTACCCTTATTGCTCCTGGAGCTAACCCAAATCCGTCATTGTTTGTTCTCTTTTCTTCCATCCTCTCGATTGTGTATGTTGTGTTTTGTCAGTTTTTAAAAAATGTGAAATGTCCCTGGACGGAGATGACAGAAACCAGTAGACAATCGGATGGCCATGAGTGGTTTAGGAGGATGAGATAATGGGGGTCGGCCAGCGGTGTATTGACACAAGTGTAAGTATAGTCTTTTGTTTACACACAGTTAAATGTCAAAACAGATCTATTTCACAGAATTCAGTTTAGGATAAGTACGCAGTTTTAATGTCAAATAACAGTTCTATTTCAAACATATAAGTTTTGCATAAGTACACAGTTTATTTCTATTCCTCTCATAGATAGGACAACCAGATTGGACCTGGGAGCGATGGCAATGAAGGGGTACTCCACATTACCCAAAGCTCCAGCATTACAGGAGCCTCACCATCAGATTGTATTGTGTCCTATCCAGGACATTCATTGTTGGGGGGTTCTTATGCCTCTGTAGAGAAGTAGTTGGTGTATTCTGCAGCCCCTGCCGACTGGGCACAAACTGATAAATTTTCACACCTTCACGCCATCATGAGGTTTCACCCCACATTAAACCGACTTTGGGTTATATTCTAACCTCGTAGAAGATTGAATAAACCCTGTTTTATTTTTTATTTCATATTTGGATAGCGACTGTTTTAATTCACTGGATTTATATCGAAGATTGCTTATCGTAAGTATCATTTCGGTTACTTGTCAAAGCTGTTTGTTCGGTAGGAAATTTAAATCATGTTGAATATTTATACCATCGTATACCCATGAAGTTGGAAAACTTGTAAGAAAACATTATTAACCAGAAATAATAAAAGAAAATTTGACCGATTTAGATATTAGAATAAACTATTAGTAATAAAATATTAATTAACTAATGTGTAGGTTGGCCAAAATGGATTTTGAAAACAGTTTTAATTCGAGAACATATCATTTTGATGAGAAAGAAATTGTCAAAAATGAATATTTAACGAGAGAGGTAAATATATGTTGTTTTTAATTTGTACTGGTTGTTATGTTTACGAAATAGAAGATTGACGAAATTGTCGGTAGATTTGACCAAAGAAGCAAGTCTCTGTCATTCATCCAAGGTGATTGAATACAACTCTTCAGTTAAAAACCGTGGATTTGAAATATCATATTTTAAAAATTTGGATGTGGAAGATTTTCTTCAAAACATGTCTGATGGAATATCACGTGACCATAAAATTTGTAGTAATTCTAAATTGGTGAAGTCAGCCCCTTTTGAGTGTTTTCTTCTCTATTTGTTGGGGTGTCCTTTTTTTGCTTTCTTAATTGTGAGGTTTCATCCACCTACTCATCGACTGACGACTCCGATAAGTGATTGATTTGTTGTCTGGATCAAAAACGCAATGTGGGCAGATAGCGATTAGTCGTATCGTAAGAAGACATAACCTGCCAACCGTTCCGATTGGCTGGTTATGTCTTGAATTGAAATCAGAACACCCAGTGTTTGGAGAGGGTCGGTATACTACCATACCATTGGTGGTTGGTTTGGTTTCTTTCGTTAATGATATATCCATATTTACCAACCACTCCGCTTGGCCAGGATATGACTGAAGGTCAATTTTTAAGCGGAGTTTAACAGGTTTCAATTCAAAGTTTTCCTTCTCCTAAACTAGTTGCCTAACCAAGGCTTAAGAACCCGGTCTGCCTTACTATTTACCCATAACTGGAGGGAGAATAATTGAATTCATACCTTTCCCAAGGGAATTAGTGCTATGTGAAATGCAATCAGCCTCGTCAAGGATTTGAACTCTTATCGCCGTGTTCATTTCCTACGACGATAACCATTACACCACGGGTACCTCCAACTTCATTATTGATATATCAAACTTCGAGGGTTATGCTAAGGCCGTCCTTGTGAAAGTACAATAGTGGTACAGTTTCAACCTGTAGCTGGGAAATAGGGAGGTTCACACTGTTACGAAGAGTAAAAGGTCGGAAGTGAATGTAATGAGGTGACTGGAATTCGAACTCGCTTACTACGGGGTCGTAGTCAGGCACGTTGCCTCTTCGCCAGGGATATTCCCCGAGATCATAGAAGGTATTTATCAAGATGTATGCATTCATCGGATAACAGCTGAGTACAGTCACAACAAGATTTCTCGTGATTCTTTAACCCTTCAAAAATATAAAGAAAATATTCTCTTCTTTATAGTAACAAAACTTTTCAACTCTTTATTGTGTATACTTATTAATATATATATATATATGTATATATATATATATATATATATATATATATATATATATATATACTTAGATTTTTGCATCGCTCACACTCATAAAACACGAGGAAAAGGAATGATTATTTAATTTATTCGAAGTCTACTCTTGTCTGAGTTGTAACACACACACTATATATATATATATATATATATATATGTGTGTGTGTGTGTGTTTGTTGGTACGAATGCCTTTTGTTAGCTTTTAGTGTGATCGCATTGTGGTGACAATATCTTCTTCGGTATAAGGCAATAAGGAATAATGGAGAGCTTTCAAAAGACACGGCCTTGGCAGCCTATTGCTGTCAGTTGGAATTCAAAAGCAAACATTTGCCTCGAGCACATATGAAATCACCATTCTTCACGAAGATACTAGGAATGAATTCAGGAATTTGAAAACTTCTAGAAAAATCAAATTGTAATATTTACATAGTAGATATCTATCTAAATTAAATACTCATCTTTAATGTGTGTGTGTGTGTATATATACATATATATATATAAGGGTATTTCAAATAAAAAAAGGTCAGTTTTTTCTAAGGAGCTGGCTATAGGAAACACATTTTACAGTTGGACCTTCTACAAGAATTTCAATATCCATGGCTTCTTTCATGTCCCAGGAGTCTGTCAGCTTGTTCTCATTAACAAAAGCCAGCCCCAGAAACATCTTTATTACCGGAGAGTGTGTTCCTCCCATGGACTGTTTTTTTTTATTCAATCTTGTGGCAGTAAATCTTTGTTTGGTTCATTTATAAAACTTTTTTAACTAAAAATATCTACTCATTCTGTTTTATCAGCTGGAGATGAAGAATACTTAACCTGCGTCCTTGCAGCGTGGTAAGAACCTACAAATGAGTGAACTGGTATGATACTAAACTGTATTTGATGATGAGGCTACGGTCTTGGAGCTCTGTGTAATGTTGGATACTCCTTGATTATATTTGGTGGTCGGTCCATTGGCCTAATGAGTCGAGTGTCCACCAATGATCCGGCAGACCGGGCTTCATTCCCTGGTCAAGTCATACCAAAGAGTCAACAATGGAACTTAATGACGCCTTGCTTAACACTCAGCACTATAAGGTAAATATCAAGGGAAAAGTGGAGCAATCCAGGGAATGGGGTAGCACCCTCTCCTACACCTTAGTCTAGTAGCTATTAAAAAGGGAGCCTTTGGATCACCCTTACTAGTGTCGTCAACTTTACTCATTAGGATCCCATATATGAATCAAATAGTACAATTCAATCATTTGCAAAGGATTATCAGTCAGTGTAAAACTTACAGTAAATTATTCGTATTACATCAGTGTACTTAATAAAAGAGAATTACTAATATTAAATAGCAATACTTGAAACCATTTAACGATAGACAAAGAAATGATTAATTTTGGTTTGGTTTGGGGTTTTATTTTATGGCCTATCAATTATTGTAGGTCATTTAAAGTCAAATCCTATTTATACACATATATCAAATTTATATAGTATTTTTAAAAACATTTTGTAGATAACATTCTTAAACGGGTCTGAGTTCATTTTCACGCAGTTAAATGGTTTTAAGTATTGCTATAAAACAGTTAAAATTTAACATCAGTTACTTGTTTGCTTACAGTTTGTTCTATTTGACCCATATATAGGACCATATGTGGAGGTGCCTGTGATGTAATTGTTGTCGTCGTAGGAAATGGACACGGCGACACGAGTTCAAATCCTGGACGAGACTGATTGCATTTCACATAGCACTAATACCCTTGGGAAAGGTATGAATCCAATTATTCTCCCTCTAGCTATGGGTAAATAGTAGGGCAGACTAGGTTCTTCTGCCTTGGTTAGGCAACTAGTCTAGGAGAAGGAAAAATCTGAATTCACACCTGTTAAACTCGGCTTAAAAAATTGACCTTGTGCCATATCCTGCCCGAGCGGAGGGGTTGGTAAATAGGATATAGGACCCTATCAAGTGACACCCTCCCCGATCGGAATGGACCTGGGAGCAATGGCAATGAAAGGTAACTTCGCATTTTCCAAATTCCCTAGGCTGGACCCTCACCACCAGATGGTTCAGTCATATCTAGGACACTCTATGGGAGAGGGTCTTACTCCTATGCAGGGATGCAGTTGGTGTAATTTACAGCCCCAGCCGATTGGACTCCTAAATTGTTAAAATTAAATAGTATTATTAGCGCTTGATAGGAATAGTCGTAACCTTTTAACTGTGTGCAAGCAAATGAGCTCTAATTACTCATTTAAAAAAAGGTGCCAGTAACTTATTCATCACAACTCGTATATATATATATATATATATATATATATATATATATATATATATTTCCAAAGGAAAAACAAAAACCGGTCACATTAGGATTATAATTTATTTCCATCCTGTTATGTGTTTTCGATGAAATCAAAAAACACGAAAAAAAATTAACAGGACTTCTTCAGATCTAATGAATAAAAAAAAGGGTTTTTAAACTTTTTTTTTATCTATAAGATCTGAAGAAGTCTTGTTAATTGTTTTTTGTGTTTTTTGATTTCATCAAAAACACATAACAGGATAGAAATAAATTTATAATCCTAATGTGACCGGTTTTTGTTTTTCCTATTGGAATTATTGCTCTGTAATGTCAGTTACATTGAGCTCTTTACCAGGAAAATTTAAAAGTTCACTGTTGAATGTTTTTCTGTCCTGATGGAATTCCTCCCAACTCCGGTTTAACTGGACCGAATATTTCTAATATATATATATATATATATATATATATATAGCATTTGGTTTTAAATAACCCATAAAGGTTTGTATGCTATAGAATACCAGTCGTCTAACCAATGATTTCTTATAGCATAAAATTTGCATATTAATCGGAGAAAACCCGCGGATATGTTCACGCTAAGATACAATAAACATGCTGCGAAAATAAATGCACATTAGATGAAAAAGATAAAACAAACATTCATTCCGGTGATTAATTTCTCTGTAATGGCTAAAACTATATTAGTTTTGATTCTATGTATAATTCATTTTCGGTTATCACGACCCAAATATGGGGAGGCATGGTATAAAAAAATATTACTTTTCTAGTTCTCATGTGTGATACGAAATCCTAACTTTTGGGCTGAAAAATCTGGGAAAATACTGCGTTGTATTCACAAATCGTTACAGTACTCATTTTGACGCACGTAAAATTTTATGGACTCTGTAAAATTGTCTCAGATTTCTTTCAAAACAGAATAACAATTCTATTTGTCCGTTGATTAGTATACGCAACTTGACTGGTCCGATCTACGTGATGGTCCCGTATTTTAATCGGTGGAATTTATTTTGTGACTTTTCATCGACAGATGACCGAACTTCAGTACAATCACAGCTAGGCTTGTTTTTCCGCATTCCCAGGAGGATGTATGGGCAAATGTTGGCTCCGATGAATAACTTAAAATGGTAGAAATATCCAAACTTTTTTCCATGATCATTTGGGTATAATCGGCACTGGTAATGTACCAAGTTGATGGACTGTTAATGTTCTCTACTATGGTGGTGGTATGGCAGCTTAGCTTGAACCTTTCTGCTACAAACCCATATATTTTGCTTGTCAAATATAAAAGCTGAGCAACTGTATAACAAAATGGCATTTGATAATAAGACGTCTGACATGAAAACAGAGATGTTTCCCCAGATTTATCAAAACAGACGAATACATTTGTTTGGCATTCATTTAATTTTGCTGAATGTTCATGGAGACCAAACATCGAATTCGAGCCCAGGTGGAGCCTAATGAGTTTTAGCTGAGATGACAATGATGAGAGACAAGCAAAAGACAATATAGATGTCACCCCATTAAATATTGGGTGCCTTGACTGAGTGATAAGGGCCACTTGGGGCGATAAAAGAAGGATTACGCAGAAAAACATTTTTGCCAATGATGCTGTCATTGCGGTTGCAAAAAGTCGCTCAACTTAAGTGACGCCGTTGTTTATGATAATGACATGTAGGTTATTGCTCACCGTTAACGAAAAACGAATAACCGGCGGCAAACAAGTCAAGAAAATTAACCCCAACAACGAGTGTTTGTATAAATGAAATTTTATCAATCTATTTGGGTTATTCTGCTGCTTACATTGCAGGTGGAGGAGAAGGGGAAATATAAAGGGGAAATGGTGAAGAAAGTTTAGTAGAAGGAAGAAAAGAAGATGGAAAAGAAGACAATATTTGAAAGAAGAAAAAGTGAAAGGAATAACGATGGGTGAAAAGAATAGGAGAAAATAAGATGTCTATAATAAAAGAAGATGGGAGATAAGAAAAAGATAAAAAGAAGAGATGAGGAGAAAGAGGAGCAATAAGAAGCGAAGAGAAGAAGAAGAAGAAGAAGAAGAAGAAGAAGAAGAAGAAGAAGAAGAGATAAAGACGAAGAAAGACGAAAAGAGAAGAAGAAGAAGAAGAAGAAGAAGAAGAAGAAGAGATAAAGACGAAGAAAAACGAAAAGAGAAGAAGAAGAAGAAGAAGAAGAAGAAGAAGAAGAAGAGATAAAGACGAAGAAAAACGAAAAGAGAAGAAGAAGAAGAAGAAGAAGAAGAAGAAGAAGAGATAAAGACGAAGAAAAACGAAAAGAGAAGAAGAAGAAGAAGAAGAAGAAGAAGAAGAAGAAGAAAGAGGAAAAATAAAGAAAATGCTGAGAGAGAGAGAGAGAGAGAGAGAGAGAGAAGGATACATATTAGACAAGGGACAAAAAAGATGAAGGGGATGGAATAAGGAGGAGTCATTTCTTTCAGAGCAATCTTCAGTAGTTATCGACTATATCTTAGTTCAAACTTCACCTTAACTGCTAAATAAAGTAGAAAGCAATACTTTCGGAGTAGGTCACTTACAAAGCCAACCTAAAAGCACCCGATCATCGCTAGTCAAAATGCGACCAGAGTTTTATATATATATATATATATATATATATATATATATGGAAACAAATGGAATACGAACATTAAGAAACAAACAATTTAATATTCATAACAAAACAGGAATAAAAATAAATGAGAAACATAATGTGCGAGCAGCCTTTGTAGAAATACAGTTAGGGCCAGTTAAATGAAAATAAGGTTGTTCACACATGTGTGTGTGTGTTTTTATGTTAATAAAGTCTATCAGATAAATGGTTCATGGTTGGCTGAAGTAAGTTGAATAAAAATAATTGTCTTTACTTACATATGTGGGTATGTGTGTGTGTGTGTGTGTGTGTGTGTGTGTGTGTGTGATGAATGATGGACCGTGAGTAAGGGTCTTTGCTTTCATTAAGTCTGCACTGTGTTTTTTCTTAAGATTTTGGCGACAACGTGTCACATTGATGAAAGTAAGTCGCAAGCCTTTCCCTGCTGCCCGTTTCATGACCTGTAGTGAAAAGTCTTTTTGGGTAGTAGACGGAATGACTTTTTGGCCGTTGAAGAAATGAATTGAATGATCGAAAACTGACCTGGTTGGTTGATTAAATTGTTCGTTATTTATTCTTACGTAGTGGATCAAAAAATAGTTTTATTGCGAGTCCTTATATATATATATATATAATCCGAGGAGGAAATCCAAGCAGTCGGAGTATCCAATTTGAGTGCTCAATGTCAACGGCTATTGACTTATAATTAGTTTCGGATTAGGAATACATCAAAACTCAACGTGCAGAGCTAAAAAAATCTTTTTTATGTTAAGTAAAAAAGAAAAAAATCACTTCCTTGGTGTCATTTTGAATTTATTTCTGGTTGTTATAACCACCATCAGACGTTCAACCAACATTTTTATATGGGCGTTCTTATATTACTGCCGGTGAGAATGGTTTTTGAAAAAAAAATCTTTTTTTTATCGTTTTAAATTAAAATAATTTTTTAATTAAAATAATTTTTTTTAATATATTGGATCATATAGTTTAATCTGGAAAAAAGTTATATCTAATCGCATTATAATTTTTCATTTGTACAATGTTTATACAATCCTAAATAAAAAAAAGTTACTTCGAATTTATATACTACTGAAAATTAAAAATTGAAAATAGATAAATTCTAGAAAAATTAAATTGTGGTACGCAACTTATTTAAATCTATAAATAAAATTTGCATTCTACTTTCATGGAAACTATTAAGTTTTATCAATATTAGATAATATAATTCGTGTTGTCAGGAAATTATAATTAAATGCTGATCAAAATTTAAAAAAAATAAATCTATAAAAATTAACGTAAAAATTCATGTTATTCATATTAAGAAGAAAGTAACATATTGAATGATAAGTCAATCGTAATAAACAAAGAAGCAATATGTAATTCACATATCGGATGTTAAGTAATGGTAATTAAGAAAAAATTAATAAGTTATAGATATTTTAAAATGCAACGAATAATTCATTATATTACTTCCGGTGAGAATGGTTTTGAAAAAAAAATCTTTTTTTTATCGTTTTAAATTAAAATAATTTTATAATTAAAATAATTTTTTTTTATATATGGAATCATATATTTTAATCTGGAAAAAAGTTATATCTAATCGTATTATTATTTTTCATTTGTACAATGTTTATACACACCTCAATAAAAAAACAAGTTACTTCTAATTTAAATACTACTGAGAATTAAAAAAAAATTCTAGAAAAATTAAATTGTGTTACGCGACTAATTTAAATCTATTAATAAAATTTGCATTCTACTTTCATGGAAACTATTAAGTTTTATCAATATTAGATAATATAATTCGTGTTATCAGAAATTAAACGCTGATCAAAATTTAAAAAAATAATAAGTTATAGATATTTTAAAATGTAACTAATAATTTATTATATATATAAATCAAATATTCATTTCTTAAACTTGTGTTTACAAAGAGCAAAAAACGACGTTATAGAAAAGGGTGTTGGATTGGAATAATTCCTACTCGTTGTAAGTTTATTAATCTTATTTTTTATTTATCATTTCTTTAAAAAATATTTTCTTACAGGGTAACCAAAAAAAAACATAGCCAATAAACTTTTTTTTTTATTACTTCTACAAAAATAAAGCAAAATAATTTTAATTTTGTACACACGAACTTCTGGACATGTTGGTGAATGCTATGGTCCCAAATTTTCATGCACAGAATCTACTTCATATCCTGAAAAAAAGAAAAAGGCTAGAGTTAAATTTATGAATTTCAGTCAAAAATATAAGGGTTCTGGTTTTTTTTTGTTTTTTTTTTTGCGGGGTGACCCTGTATTATAGAACATATATTTAGTCTTTATTTATTAAATTTAGTTGTATTCCTCACTAGAAAAGTATTAAATTAATTAATTCGTCTCTCTCTCTCTCTCTCTCTCTCTCTCTCTATATATATATATATATATATATATATATATATATGGATTAGGTTAGGTTATTTGGTTTAATGTCATATCAAGTCTTGATGTTTATTTAATGACAAATCCTGTTTAAACATTTGTATTATTTGTAAGCGAATAGTTATTCGGTAACTATATTTTTCATTGAGTAAGAGCTCATTTATATACATACAATTAAGTCGTTCCAGCTATTGTTATTAAACATTAGTAATTATATTTATCAGGTATTTCTCACTAACCTAATAACATTCATTTATATGCACACAGTTAATATAAATCATTTTTGCACACATATATTTCCAAGATTAAAGACTTTAAACTAATAATTCAATTTATCAAATTGTTTCAAGTGTTACTATCTTATTCTAATATTTCTGTTAAAAAAATATAATTAATCTTTCACTGTTAAATACTTTCAAGAAATGTTCTTCAAAATGTGTAATACAATTAATCAAGTATTCCTACCTGATACAAATTACGTGCCCACAGGTATTGGTTTCAAATTTATTATCCTGCAAAAGTTTACGGCGACTTTAAACTATTGTAAATTTTTACTAATTGTCAACTTATAAGTGGATGTTTCCTATCACCTACTCACAGATGAAACATTTGCCCTTTTAGAGTCATTTACATGCCTTATCATTTAATTTTGTTGTAGGGGTTCTTAATGGGAAAAAAAATGGGAGACAACCGCCAAAATTGACAGGATCATCCTCCAATAACGATGAAATTACACATCAATAACAATCATACGTCTCATTGACATTGTGTCGTGTCCTGTCTGGTGGGAGGCAAATATAAATAACAATTATGAATCGACATCGAATTAGTGATAGTTTACAAACTGAATTTAATTTGAGTTATATTAAAGATTAAAATCGGAAATAACTTCAGTGTAAAAATGTTGAATATTAACCGGTCACTTTTTCTGGCTTTAAACAACAACAATAAAAACAACAGAAGTTATCAATTAGCAATGTATTTTTGGAATGAGTCATTACCACCCAGTAGAATATAATGTCAAGTAGGACACACATCATTAGCTTTATGATCTCAATTTTATTTGGTGTCCGTGGAAACACAAATCACCAAGCAATCGTGAATCAAATAGAAGAAGGTATTTTATATTCCCTATATGACCAATTTATAAGGGGCGTAGTGATTAAGCTGCAGGCGTGCGAAATAATTTTAAGTGATTTCGAACTCCTATCACGCTAATACGTTGAGTTTCGGACTAATAATCCTAAGAAAGGTAAAAAATTCCTTATCTTCCAAGCTATGGATAGTATAGGCGGCTGGGACTGTAGAATACACCGACTGCTTCTTTGCATAGGAGTAAGACCCGTCCTTAATGAGTGCTGGATATGACACTAAACAATCCAATGATGGTGCTTGTGTAATGTAGCTTTGGGTTATACGGAGTAACCCTTCATTGCCATCACTCCAAGGTCCACTCTGGCCCAGAGTGGAAACACCCCATAGGGTTCTATCTATTGTTCAAATAGATCTGTTTGAGGTTCCAACCGAGAAAACATGTGTTTTGCTAAATTGAATTGTTTGAAATGGAACTGTTTGACAGTTAACTATGTGTAAACAAATTACCTTGGTTGAATTGAATTGTTAATGATACATAGTAATACTTCGAAACATTTTATCTTTGTCTTACGCTAAATTGAATTGGTTGAAGTAGAACTTATTTCATACGGCTACTCAGTAGCGATGAACGTTTTCTTGGACAATTAGAGAACAATCGCGTCTCCCAAATAAAGCATTGAAATATACTAGTTGTTTTGGTGATTGATAATTTCAAAGTCGAAGTGGGCATGTCCAGTGGGCATATTTTATAATGTTTGTTTCTGCGGTGTCGACTTGTTAGCAGCATACTTGGCTACGTATCAGGCTGCAAGTCCTAATAAGCATATTTGTTCGCTGGTGGCGGCCGCATGAATGAGGGTCCTTTTGGTGCTACGGTTGAAGCTGAAGCGAGGACGAATCTATCTTTTGCTCAGTGACGGTCTTTTTGTCGGGCATGCACCACCCCTACTTACTGTCAGGGGCTTCTTGAAATCTCTACACTTTTTTAATTTATTTTATTTTATCTATTTCATCTTTATTTTTCTAACCCCTATCTATACATATGTATTAGGTTAGATTAGATTGGAATATTAAGTCTTAAGGGTCATTAAATGCCAAATTTTTTTAACGGCTTCCGGAGAAATAGATCCACAACCTCACAAATACTGACCATCCGTAGAATCCTTGAAGGCGTTCGGGCAAAAAACGTACAGGTGACATTACTATTTGTCGACTTTACCAAGGCCTTCGATTCCATTCACAGAGGGAAGATGGAGCAAATCCTACTAGCATACGGCCTACCAAAAGAAACAGTAGCAGTGATAATGATTCTCTACAGAAACACCAAAGTGAAAGTACGTTCACCAGATGGAGACACGTATTACTTCGACATTGTTGCTGGAGTACTACAAGGAGACACACTAGCCCCGTACCTCTTTATCATCTGTCTAGACTATGTGCTTAGGACTTCGATCGACAAAATCAGAGAAAATGGCTTCGAGCTGACTAAGGGAAGAAGCAAAAGGTACCCCGCAAAAACAATCACGGACGCCGACTACGCTGATGACTTGGCGTTACAAGCGAATACGCCTAATCAAGCAGAGACACTACTGCATAGTCTGGAACGAGCCGCAGCTGGCATTGGCCTCCATGTCAATGGAACCAAAACTGAATATATGTGTTACAACCAAACGGGCAACATTGCCACACTAGACGGAGCCTCTCTGAAACTAGTAGACAAATTCACCTACCTAGGAAGTAGCGTCTCATCAACCGAAAAAGACATCGACACACGACTGACGAAGGCATGGACAGCTATCGATAGGCTCTCGATCGTATGGAAGTCGGACCTAACTGATAAAATGAAACGCAGTTTCTTCCAGGCAGCGGTTGTGTCAATACTGCTATATGGATGCACCACATGGACGCTAACGAAGCGGCTGGAGAGGAAACTAGACGGAAATTACACAAGAATGTGGAGAGCAGTATTAAACAAGTCCTGGCGACAACACCCCACGAGACTCCAACTATACGGACACTTGCCCCCCCCATCACGAAAACTATACAAGTCAGACGAACCAGACACGCGGGACACTGCTGGAGAAGCAAGGACGAGCTCATAAGCGATGTACTCCTGTGGACCCCCACATATGGATGTGCAAAAGTAGGACGACCAGCACGAACTTACATACAGCAACTATGTGAGGACACAGGATGTAACCCTGAAGACCTGCCGGAGGCGATGAATGATAGGGAGAAATGGCGAGAGAGGGTCAGGGATATCCGCGCTGGCGGCGCGACATGATGATGATGATGTAATGCCAAATCCTTTTTATACATAAACAGGGTGGAACGATAAAATTGTCGTCCTAAAGAAAACAACACTACAGCTTTATTTTAAAACTTTTATTGAAAAAAATCAATTGATGTAACTTGATTATGTAGTAGAGCTGATATCTATTCAATGTAGCCGCCTTCAGCCTAAATCACCGCCTCGATACGGATCTGGAACTGGGAGAATGAATTTTCCACTAGCGCCGGCGGGAGCTCGGTGAATACTCGGCGGATTGCTTTGGTGTTGTGGGAGGTCATGGTGTTGATGTTCTCGACGTATGACCAAACGAAGTAGTCCAGCGGGTTCGGGTCGGGGGAGGAGGGGGCCAGTAAGAGAAGGGTACAAAGTCGTAGCACTCCTTCTGAAGACAAGACTGGGTCCCTTTGGACTTGTGGGCTGGCGCCAAGTCCTGCCGCAACACCCAGGGTCTGCCACCGGCCACTTGATTGCACCAGGGGATCTCCAAACTCTTCAGCACATCCAGGTACACTTTGGTTTTGACTTTCAAGCCGACTTCAAAGATGTGAGGTGACATGATGTGGCCCTCACTTGAAACCACACCAAAGACTATAACCGTTGCCGGAATCTTTGTTTTCATCACCCTGGGCACGTCCCTGTTATTCGTTGCAATCCAGCGAGGGTGCTGGCAATGGTCATGTTGTCATAACTTGGATCGATAGAGAGCATGAGTTGTACAACGGCGCATCTCCGATTTCGCTCGTTGAACATTGTGTCAATTTCAGACATGATAGAAAGCTCCTATCGCTCTTGGGATTTGTACAGAAATGGCCAACTAGAAGATGGTCTCTAATAAAAAAAAGAAAACCCAATTTCATTAAACGGAAATGGAATCATGTCGTCTTTTCTATAGCGACAATTCTATCGTTCCACCCTCCATATGATTTGTAAGCATATAGTGTGTAGATAACTTTATTTTTTAAACGAGTTAGCGCTTATTGGTTTATTCTATTGCTATTTTATATTAGCAATTCTATTCATCAATTATTCCTATCTAATTAAATAAAAATCATTATTGCTCACTATTGATAATAGTTATAATTTGATTGGTTGATATGCCATTAAACAAAGAAACGGAAACTGTTACTAATCTACCAGGATCATTAAATAAGTTTCCAGACCTTTTTCGTATGGGCACTTTTATTGTAATTACTTCGAAGTAATCTCCTCCGACTGATGTGCACTTGTTGTACCATACCAACAACTTCTGGAAGGCCCTATGGAAGTCCTCTCATTGTTACATAGCCATATACACGAATAAGGCCATGTGTGAAATTGACATATAATGTTCATAACGGTAGAACAGAGGAATCTCGTAATTACGAAAAACACGTAACGACTTCTTGTTCAGGTACGAAACCTTTTTATTAACTTTGAGTTAAATGTTTCGACATAAGAAGGAGAGACACCATCTTCTATGCTGTCTTATTCAAATGGCCCCTATCTCTAGCAGCCCCCAGTGGGCGCAAGTTCACCTCGCGTCTGTGAGCTCCAAAAGTCGAACCTCCTCGTTTGGCGTCTAGTACTCAACTCTCTAACTTTCTTCAGATTCTCACACAAACCACCGCGCGCTTCCGGTGCGTGACGTCACCTTCACCTTGTCATCCCGTTTCGTCTCGGACTATTGTGACATCTGAGTGACACCTCCATCCGCACCCCCGCGTTAACACCTGCCTCAATGTTGCACCTAGCTAACCCATGTGCTGAGTCGAAAGGTTCTCAGCCTAAATAAACTCAAAGGCATGAACCGAAATCCCTTGGCCATTACGTTACACCGTGTGGACCTGTTAATGACCTTCGTCACCACCTCTTTCATATCCTCAATTGTCTCATAAATTTTTCCTTGAGCTTAGGGAATAACCAAAAGTAACAGGAAGCAAGGTCTCGACTATAGGGAGGGTGAGGAACTGTCTTGATGCCCATCTTGGTCAAATAGTCTGTGACAACGATGGAGTTGTGGACAGATACATTGTCCTGCTGGAAATGCTGGCCTCTTCCGATGGAATCTCTTCCTAAACTCCCTTAAAACCTCAACATAGTAACCCTAACCCTAACTCTTTAGCCAATCAACTCTTGTGTATTGACTTTCCTACTCCTGCCACACAGCTCATCATCCCTCACAGACTCACTGCCTTCCTTGAATCTCTTATGCCACTCAAAAACTGATGCGCGATTCATCCAAGATGCTCCAAAAGCAATCTGAAGCATTCCATAAGTTTCAGTGGCATCATTTTCTCCAAGTTTAAAACAGAATTTTATTGCATATCGTTCCTCTAAAATGTCCTGACGTCCAGATTGTATTTTTGAAATTCACCAGCTGTGACAATCAGGATTTAGTAGGGTATTCGAATTCCTGCTGAAGCTGTTCCTTTGAACCTGAAATCATAAAAATTGGTCAGTCATCTCATAAGATATATAGCAATAACTCACTGAAATATCAAACGTCTACGACTTCTTTGAATACCTGTAAAAAAAGTTTGGAAATTTATTGAATACACCACGTATCTATCGATCTAACTCTTTGGATGTGTATATATATATAATTTGAAAAAAAAAATTTGAATGCATCACGTGTATATCATCATCATATCGCGCTGGTAGCACGGATATCCCTGACCCTCTCTCGTCACTCCTCCCTATCGTTCATCGCCCTAGGTAGGTCTTCAGGACATATATATATATATATATATATATATACTACTTTTAAAGAAAGTTAAGAAAAAGATGAGGCATAACTTTTCAACACATTTCTTCTCTCTCTCTCTCTCTCTCTCTCTCTCTCTCTCTCTCTCTCTCTCTCTTTATATATATTGTTTTCGCACTTTCTTAGTGATTATAAGCAAGAAAAAATTGAGATTAAACGCACGAGAATAATCGACAAAGGACTCATAAATACTCAATATTCCTCGCATAATATAAAAATGATTGCATAACGAAGGAATTAAAGTATTGAGGGGAAAGTATAGAGGGGGAAATAAAAATATACCTTCAACTATATTTGGTAGTAAACTCGTGCAGGATATTATGGAAGACCTGCTAAATGCAGTGAATTGCAGCGCTGGAACAGAGGAATTAATGAAATATTTTTCCACAATGTAGCAGAACTTTTGATTATACTGTAAGGGAAATAATACTCTGAGGAAATATTACATTTCAAAGCAAGAAGATGAATAAGAATAGGAAATCTTCCCGCTAAACAAAATGCAATATCAAAAATTGTAATAACATTGTTATATAACCAGCTGTGACAATCAGGCTTTAGTAGGGTGTATTCGAATTCCTTCTGTAGCTGTTCATTTGAACCTGAAATCATAAAAATTGGTCAATCATCTTATAGGATATATAGCAATAACATACTGAATTTTTAAGAGTCTACGACGATTTTAAATGCCTGTACAAAAAAAAAAAGTCTGGAAACTTATTGAATGCACCACGTATAACTGTTGACATTAACATCAATCATGTTGATGATCCGATAGACATTCACATCGTCTGATCTTTCTGGCCTCCAGATATTTTTATAAAATATCAAAGCTAAACCTTCAAATTTCAATGTATTTAATCTGCTCAACGTGCCCGTAATCAAATTATAATCTCGTTCCATAACCCTATAAAATCCTTTCTCGTTAAGCCAATCATGTTCTTGTTAATTTACAACCGGCAACTTTACGCCTGATTTATTTCAATAAATCATCCAAGTAACGTAGTTGATAGTAATTCTTTGCATACTCGCTGAAAAAGTCACTGTCCTCATTTGGAACTTGATATTTGATGAGTGTTTAGTGACGTGCGTGTTGAATTGGGTTTTTATTTTAAGTCAGGGGCAGTATTTATACAGCATTAAAACAGTTACAATTTCGTCTCAAAACAGATATTGTGCACATTTGGAACATAATATTAATATGATGAATATTTGGAAAAGCGCGTCACGAACCTACTAACAGGAATTGATTATTACTTCCCTCCGCGGTCAGTATTCTAAGTCGACAAGGAAAATCAATAACAATATCGTTTGTTGTATATTGACCTTTGACAGAGCTGTCAATCAGGGATCTCGTGAAATAGATGTTCCAACTGTGTAAACAAAGTGGTTACCGGAAAACAAGCGATGTGTGGGTGTAAGCAGATTGCGTTGGTTGACAGTCGGAAGAATAACTGGAAGAATGCTTAGGCGTTAAGAAATCATATACAAACGGCTACCCGCGTCAGAGTCTCAGTCACGGGGAGTCACGGCCATCGAGTGGCCCCCGGTTGAGAACCCCTCTTAAAGGAAGCAAAGTCGTAAGAGCCTGAATATGGAATTCCAACGTGGGTTTAGAAATGGACAATATAGCACTCCTCCGGCAGTCTGGCTCAGAGTCCTTCGCCTCCCTTTCTCTGTCTCTCTGTCTCACACACAAACAGAATTTCGGACTTTTCGAAAAGTATAATTAATTTTCGAAAGGTCCGAAATTCTGTTTGTGTGACAGATAAATATTTCTGTTTGTGTGATAGATAAATATTTTTGTAAAGAAAGTGTCATGCCTCTTTCTTATGCGTCCTAATTATGCAATCACACAACATTTTTACAACGAATTATCATTAATACTTAACAGAATTATCATTGTTAAATAGCCATACTTGAAACCACATAATTTTGTACAAACAAATGAGCCCTAATGTCTCGTTTAAGAATTAGGTTACCCGTGAAAGATTTATTTGAAAATCGTGGCATTAAAAAAACTTCAAATCTTAGGATGCCATTAAGCTACACATCCGAACATAACGTCAGTTGGATCCGGATATCTATTTGAGGAATATTGGATAACATTTGTCACGGACCAACCAATTTGGACGATTTTTTTTAGTTTTTGCCTCAGTCAGTTTCTGTACAGCAGCAAAAGGTTAAAGTAAAGTGTAATAAAAAAAGAATCCACTAAACATGGTTGCTAGATCAAATGGAATTCTAAAACATATTAAAAAAGTAAAGTTGGAGACCATAGTCGAGGGCAGCCAGAAGGCTCGCTTTACAATAGCTACTACACCGAAGTGTAGGGAAGGGCGCTACTCCTTTCCCTGGATTGCCCCACTTTACACTTGATATGTACCTTGAATTGCCGAGTGTTTAGAAAGGAGGTATTAAGTACCATTTTTAAAGTCTTTGGTATGACGCGACCTGGGATTGAACCTAGGTCTCGCGGACACTTTAGCAAACACTCTACCCACTAGACAAATGAGCCAGTCTAAAACATTTACTTTATTACTAATTCTTGAAATTTAAAAGCCAAAGAATTCATCATGAAATATTAAGGCACATATTGCTTTTATTCGAATCAGAGTCAACAACATAGCGAGTAATAGACTTGGAAGAAAACGATTACGGTAGAAAGGTTAACCCTATTTACCAACCCCTCCGCTCGGGCAGGATATGATACAAGGTCAATTTTTAAGTGGAGTTTAACAGGTTTGAATTCAGAGTTTTCCTTCTCCTAGACTAGTTGCTTCACTAAGGCTTAAGAACCTAGTCTGCCCTACTATTTACCCATAGCTGGAGGGAGAATAATTGGATTCATACCTTTCCCAGCGGTATTAGTGCTATGTGAAATGCAATCAGTCTCGTCCGGGATATGAACTCGTGTCACCGTGTCCATTTCCTACGACGATAACCATTACACCACAGGCACCTCCATTCCCGATGGTGAACATGCAGTTCTGGCAATGTGCAGTCAATTTTATTCTATTATATTTATTGATTTGTCGTGGGAAATGGACACGACGTCACGAAATTGAATCCTGGACAATACTATTTGTATTTCACGTAGGGCTAATATCCCTGGGAAAGGTAAACATCTAACCATAATCCCTACAGCTATGGGAGAAACATCGGCCAGACTGGGCTCTTCAACCTTTGTATGGCAACTCATCTTTTAGAAGAAAAACTCTGAATTCAAATTTGTTTAACTCCATTTAAAAACTGACCTCTTGTCGAATCCTGCTATTACAAACGGATTGCGTAAATGGTACATATATATATATATATATATATATATATATATATATATATATATATATATTGGCAGCATTTCTTCATTAATACAAATTTCGTTGAACATAAAAGACATATTTTGTCGACATATTTTCTTGTGGATCATTTCATATTGCCGTATTGATTTTATAATGTTCGGCGGGAATTTGTTGATATATCTTCCATAATTGTAATTTCCCATGTACTTTCTGCCCGACTTTGGGTCATCATTAGGGCAGGATCTATTACAAAAGTGATGTAACTTTTGTATGTACATTACAACTTTGTAAGAAGAAGAGCGCCTGTGCCGTTGCAGTGTGAAGCGTTTACTTTTTGAAATGTTTCTATAGATAGTGTCAGTTGCTAAAGTAAGTACATTAGCACTGGTTTGGAAATTGATTCTGTTAAGTTTGGGTTTTATGCTCCTACTCTTCTTCCTAATATGTAGTGCTTCGAGAATCTGTAGTTTTTGTTTATCATTTTCATGTTCTAATTTTGTTGTGTTTTCGGTGAGAATTTTTCATAAATCTGTTGTTGGGCATGAATGTTTTTTTTTAAAATGCTATGCAATGGAACTTGTATCAGAAAGTTTCATTGTAAGTCTCCTTGATAGCGTATTTGAGGTTAAACCAACACACACACACACACACACACACACACACACACACACACACACAAACACACACACATATATATATATATATATATATATATATATATATATATATATATGTCAATTATGTTCAGAAATTTATATATATATATATATTAATTTGGAAAAATTAATGTGATTGTTGTTGTTGCGTTTTCAATATTATTTGATTAGCTTTGGGTTTGAGAATATATTTCTCTGAAATAGATTTTCTAACATATTTATCATGTAAATAATCTCTTTTTTTCTTTTGCCATGGTAAATATTTTTAAGCACAAATAACTGTGTAATCATATCTGAAGTCATGTTATCCCTGGCAACACCATGTATTCCTGCTAATAGTACAATATGTGTTAAACTGAAAACACTTTACTTTAGAATTGCATCACATTTTTTTACTATTAGGTTGTCTTTCTATATGTTAGAAATAAACACCTGACCTTTTGCTGTTTATTGATGTCCGACAATGCCAACAAGTGACAAACAAGAAAGGTCACAATGAAAAGAAAGAGAAAAAGTTTCTTTTCAAATAAGTTTTTTTGCTCAAATAACGCTCATGTCACATATAGACCTCTGTAGAAGATTTATCAAAGCCATTTCCAAAATAAAGGAACATCTTTGAAACAAGAGTCCACGATATATTTAGACCGAGAGATCCAGAGTCATGATGGAAAATTGAGAAAAAGAATCCTAATTTCACTAGGTCAAAATCCTGTCATCTATGAGACACCTGACGTTGAGTGCAATCATAAAAAGATCTAATTGCATTTTCAAATTATCGCAAATTTCTTTGTTTTTATCATCAAATTATCAAAATTTTATTATCAAATTATCAAAATTTTATTATCAAATTATCGCAAATTTCTATATTTTTATTATCAAATTATCACAATTATTTTATCATCAAATTATCACAAATTTTCATGAAAATTTTTTTATCAAATTATCAAAATTTTATCAAATTATTTCAAATTTCTTTGTTTTTATTATCAAATTATCACAATTTTTTATCATCAAATTATCACAAATTTTTATAAAAACATTTTTATCAAATTATCAAAATTTTATTATCAAATTATCGCAAATTTCTATGTTTTTATTATCAAATTATCACAATTATTTTTATCCTGAAATTATCACAAATTTTCATTAAAAATTTTTTATCAAATTATCAAAATTTTATCAAATTCTTTCAAATTTCTTTGTTTTTATTATGAAATTATCACAAACTCTTTTTTATTATGAAATTATCACAATTTTTTATTAATTTTTTTTATTATCAAATTTTCACAAATTTTATTATCAAATTATTACAAATTTCTTTGTTTTTCAGCAAATCAAACTTCTTAGGTATTTAATGCTAAATAAATCCTAGTAAAAGGACACTAGGGGATCAATTCCATCCATAGATGGAGGCATACAGGCGTACATTCCCAAGCGAACGTAATATCGTGACTGTTGTTCAAACCTACTTAAAATGATGTTGCAGTCCACTTCGTTAGCCACTACGCCACGGGGATACCACCCCAAAACTCTAACATTTTAAAATAATCTTCTTGTTTCTTGACAGCAAGAAAAAAAACACATGAGAAACAATTTATAAGGACGTGCATGATAAATATTTCAAATGTTAGAGTTTAAACTTTAAGTTACATTCACACAGGAAGCCAATTCTGTGGCATACACCTGTCTTGAAATGTAAAAAGTTATGAAATAAATTTATTCTAATGACAGCCGTAGGCTGAATGAAATCTGGATTAACAAAATTGTGTACATATTGTCCTCTATCAACTTTAATGTGTTTATCCTGTCTTATATATACACATATATATATATATATATATATATATATATATATATATATATGTGTGTGTGTGTGTGTGTGTGTGTGTGTGTGTGTTTGTGTGAATAATTCTTATATATATATATATATATATATATATATATAATATGAAATAAATTAGGCAGCTGTTTGATTCATACTCCGAATATCAGTTTGTACTGTTTTATAGTGTTTAAGACAGCGTGGTTTAATTTATTTAGTTGTTCATTCTTGATAGAGTGTTTTTAGTTTTAAGATTAAATCTATTCGAGTTTTCTTTCGCACCAAAACCCTTGCAAAATCCATCTCTTCCTTTACTTATACTAAAAATGATCAGGTACTTTAGCGTTTGGAACGACAACTTGTCCAAGAGAAGGTAAACTTCAGTCAATGCCAAGGAGTTTAAGGGACATAGAAAAATGGTACCTGAGATATTAAACATATTTTGGCAGATTTTGGTAGTTGATTCTAAATATACCATTAGGATTTCTCCATCGGCTCTGGTTGCTAAAATAACATATACCTCTGACTATTATGCATACTGATGGTCTGTCATTAGAGACTTGTGGGGTTTGGTGTAAACAAGACTCCAGTGAAAGTGAGAAACTCACAGGGTTGCTGTCCCTTCGACCTAGCTAAGGAATTGAAAAAACTATGGAACATGACGGTGAAAATTATACCAATTGTGATTGGTGCTTTTTGTACAGTAACTAAAGGATTATTAAAGGAACTGGAGGACTTGGAAGTTGGAGGACGATTAGAGATAACCCAAACTACAGCATTATTGACAACGGCCAAAATACTGAGAAAAGTCCTGAAGATTTGAGGAGACTAGCTGTCGTTCAAACTCCAGTGAAAAACCATCAGCTAACGATCGCGTGAAAAACTCTCAAAAAAGTGAAATAACATTTGAATTTGTCCATACGAACAAATGGTAAATGCACAACACAGCATCTGTCCTGGAAAATGAGACACATAAACTCCTACGGGATTTTGACATATACACGGATCACCTAATCTCGGCCAGAAGACTAGACTTTGTAATAATCAACAAACCACAAAAATTGCACAATTGTGGACTTTGCTGACGCGGCTGATCTCAGAATAAAATTTTAATAAAATGAAAAGAAGGAAAATTACTGGACCTTGCTAAAGAAATTGAAAAATAAAAACTGTGAAACAGGAAAGTGATAATAATACCAATTTTGATTTGTGCTTCTGGTACAGTCACCAAAGAATTATCAAAGGGACTGGAGAACTTAGAAATAATAAGACAAGTGGAGACCATCCAAACTACAGCATTATTGAGAACGACCGTAATACTGTGACAGCAAGTTTCCTCAAGTCTCAAGAACTCTTTAGACTTGAGGAGACTTGCCGTCACTCAAACTCCAGTGAAAGACTACTAGCTAATGCAGATGTGAAAAACTCTCAAGGAAGGCATTCTCTAGGCATTGCATCGAAGATATGACATTGATAGACTATATGTGTCAAGAAGAGAGGGGGAAGAGGACTTACCAGCATTGAAGACAGCGTGGACACATCGATACAACGACTCGTAGACTACACAGAAAAGCTCGGTGGAAGACTAATTACAGCCATCAGAAACAATAATATATAATCAACAACAACAACAACAAAAGAGAACAGGCAGAATCGTGACATTAAAAGAATGCGAAAAGAAGGATCAATACCTCGACTTTGCAAGGGAATTGAAAAAGCTGTAGAATATGAAAGTGACGATAATACCAATTGCAATTGTTGCTTTTGGTACAGTCACCAAAGGATTAGTACAAGGACTGGAGAACTTGGAACTAATAGGACTATTGGAGACCATTCAAACTACTGCACGATTGAGATCGACCAGAATACTAAGAAGAGTCATGGATTCTTGTTGAGACTTGCTGTCTCATAAATTCCATTGACAATCTATTAGCTAATGCTGATGTGAAAAACTCTCAAAAGGGTATTAATAATAATAATAATAATAACAATAATAACAATAATTTTACCATACAAACAAATGGTATATGCACAACCCGGCGACTGTCCTAGAAAATGACTCGCATAAACTCCTACGGGACTTTAACATACAAACGGATCACCTAATCCCGGCCAGAAGACCAGACCTCATAATAATCAACAAAAGAAAGAGAATCTGCAAAATTGTTGACTTTTCTGTCCCAGCGGACCACAGAATAAATCTGAAGGAAAGTGAAAAGAAGGATAAGTACCTCGACCTTGCCAGAGAATTGAAAAAAACTGTGGAACATGAAAGTAACGATTGTGCCAATTGTGATTGGTGCATTAGTCACAGTAACTAAAGGATTATTAAAAGGCCTGGAGGACTTGGAAGTTGGCGGACGGGTAGAGACTATCCAAATGACAGCATTACTGAGAACATCCAGAATACTGAGAAGAGTCCTGGAGACTTGAGGAGACTTGCTGTCATTAAAACTCCAGTGAAAAGCCATCAGCTAATACTAATGTGAAAAACTCTAAAGGAGTAGATAATAATAATGATATTGCTGATATTCTTAATTCTTATGTTTAAGTTTTATAGCCCCGCGTGGGATATAATTACTATATCTTTGCCCGCTAATAATGCAAACCTTATTGAAAGAAGAAGAAGAAGAAGAAGAAGAAGAAGAAGAAGAAGAAGAAGAAGAAGAAGAAGAAGGTCCCATATATGGATTAAATAGAGCTGTTCTATCGATTATAAAGGATCATTATTATTAGTAGTCATTAAACAATAGAGTTGTGTCCGAATTGTTCATATTAGAAAAGTATGCTTGTAAATAGAATAACTCATGTTAATTATCAATACTTAAAATCATTTAAACGACGTATAAAAAGAATTCATATCAAATAGAATTATTTGTATTGAAAATTCTTGATACTATTTAACATTGTGTTAGCAAAGTATTAATATTCAATAAAATCATCTGATTAAGATTGTTTTTTTATTATTATTAAATCGGGTTTTAACGAAAGCATGGACAGCTATCGATAGGCTCTCGATCATATGGAAATCAAACCTGACCGATAAAATGAAACGCAGTTTCTTCCAGGCTGCGGCCGTGTCGATACTGCTATATGGGTTCACAACTTGGACGCTGACTAAACGTTTGGAGAAGAAACTAGACGGCAATTATACTAGAATGTTAAGAGCAATATTGAACAAGTCCTGGCAGCAACACCCCACAAAGCGCCAACTGTACGGTCACCTACCACCTATCACGAAAACTATACAAGCTAGATGAACCAGTCATGCCGGACACTGCTGGAGAAACAAGGACGAGATCGTAAGTGATGTACTCCTGTGGACCCCCGCATATGGCCAATCAAAAGCAGGACGGCCAGCTCGAACATACAACATCTGTGATGATACGGGATGTAATCCTGAAGACCTGCCGGAGGCAATGAATGATAGGGAGACGTGGAGAGAGGGTCAGGGATATCTGTGCTAGCCGTACGACATGATGATGATGATGAAATCGGTTTCACACACAAAGATTTTATTTCTTTATTATCAAATTCCATCACATCATAGAATTAGACGTAAAAAATTCATTGAAATTTATCATCGATACACCGTCCATTTACTCAGATATCTCACAAAATCTATTTTAAGACTGTTTTGAAAGATATTGTCTCCTAATAAGTAGTGTAGTAAAATTTTTTTTCCTCTCTTGTCCAAGGCATTGTGATCAAGGATTAATATTTGTAATAGTATACCATTTTCAAATCTGAAACAAAAAAGATAGGTCCCATGTATATTGAGACACCCTATATTAATTGGTTGCATCTATTTTGAGACAGTTTTGAATGATTTTGTCTTCAAAAAATAGTGACTCAAAATTTTATCCTCTCTTGTTCAAGCACTGTAATTGAGGATTAATGGTTGTTATAGTATACTATTTTCAAATCTGAAACAAAAAAAAAAAACACAATATTATTATTAGAAGACTCATTTGCAGTCACATGGGTCCCATGCATATTGAGACACCCTGTATTATTAGAAATAGAGTCACTAGCAGCCACATGGGTCCCATGTATATTGAGACACATGATATATACTTCGTTTCGTAATACTTGGAAAGAGGCTACCGTACCAAAAGAGGCTAGGAAATATATTTGGAGAACTAAGTTCGAATCGTGGACGAAGCTATCTGAGCTTTACCTCGTGCTCATACCCCTGGGAAAAAGCTTGAATGCGTCTCACCCTCCATGCACTCATGCAGCGTGTAAGACGGAGAAATTCTTAATCCTTGGTACGTAAAAAGGAAAAAAAAATCGACTTTTTGTCGCATTTTGCCCATAGTTGAAGGGTTTGATAAATAATACGTTTTAAAGATCGTTACCGAAAACGCTTTTTATTTCTTCTCAAATCTTTGAATACTGCTTTTAAACTTTACTCAAGAACAGTTAGACACTTATTACTAGACCTCCAACCACCAAGTTTACCGGTTTTTATCAAAAGACTTTGATCTGAATCTATAAGTACTGGTGTTATTTATCCTGCATCTATAATTTGATAACCACACCCTCATACTTGAAAAAGTCATCGGTAATCTATAAAAAATGACAGTAGTAGACACTATCATAATATGATGACCCAAACGGAGATTGCAAAAGAAGTACATCGATCAGACTGCATTTGAGTGGTTGGTTGTTTGGGTTTTATGGCATATCAACATTTGTAGGTTATTTAATGTCAAGTCCATTTTTATACAAATAATCAGTTCTATTTAGAATAATTCAGTTTAACACGAGTACACATTTTAATTGTCAAAAACATTTCTATTTCAAGTTATTCAATTTAGTCAAACAGTTCTGATTCCAACAATTCAATTTTGCCTAAGTATAGTCTCGATGTCAAAAACTGTTCCATTTCAAATAATTCAGCTTTGCATAAATACGCAATTTAGTTCTATTTGACCCATAGATAGGACCCTATCAGGTGCTACCACTCCGGGCCAGAGTGGTCCTGGGAGCCATGGCAACGAAGGGGTACTCCGCATTCCCCAAAGCTCCAGCATTACTGGAACCTCACCAACAGATTGTTTAGTGACATATCCAGGACACTCGTTGCGGGTGTTTTACCCTTCTGCAGAGAATCAGTCGGTGTATTCTACAGCCCCAGCAGACTTCGTAAATCAGACTGCAGAGTCTGCCTACATAATATAGTGAACATTATGTAATACTGCTTCTATAAGTACGTAACGCCAATACATAAAAACGATAAATTATTTCTCTGTAAATACCCCGACTTTATAGTCTTCTTAAGTTACGTTAATTCCATGTGTAACTTTCCTTGATACGGTGTCCATTTTAATTATCAATTTCATTTGTTTCCTCTTGCCTGATTTAAGTTCATTCAAAATAAAATTCGAAATAAAATTCGAAATAAAATAATTGCGAAAAGTTTTTGTTGAAAAAAAAAACAAAAAACAAAAAAAAACAAACCCATACATTCATATCCAGATGAGTATGTGATGGAAATTCCCCCCAAATATTAAACAGTTACTTGTGTAGTGCAACTAAATTTAAGCTTGTGTAACGTCAGAATAATGCTGTTCTGAATAGAATGTTCAACTCATTGTAAAATGGATTTTTCATCCGAAACAGCATAATTCTGGTTTAACATAAAATGAACGCGAAAAGCTCTCCGTGTGGCCATTACAGATTCACGAGTCTTTAGAAAAACGTTTCACTATCAAACACACTGCATGCGCGGGTGTCAACTATGTTCCTAACTGATCATATCAGAAAAAAAAGGGTTTGATATTAGTTTGATGGAGCTACGATTACCACTTGGCGACGTTCAGTTGACCCTCAAACATGAAAGTTTTAAATGTGGGAGATGTATATGCATTATAGCTTCAGAATAATTATAATACCAACAGCTCTATCGGATAAAGATTTAACGGAAAATACCTAAAGATGGTTTGGTTTGGTTTGGTTTCTTTGTTTAATGGCATATCAACCTTTGTTGGTCATTTAATCCCAAAGCCATTCTCCTAGAAGAACAGTAGTAGTACTATCTAACCCATAGCTGGAAATATAAGGGGGTTCATACCTTTCCCAAGAGTATTTGCCCGAAAGTGAACGTAATAGCGCGATTGGGGTACGAACTCGCTTACTACCACTCCGCAGTCCATCGCTTTAACAATTACAACACGAGGACAAAGATGGAACAGGAAAAGTAACGATTATTACTGTAGAATATAGACTCGGTCAAACGAGTTCAAGTACTGGATGAGGTAGTGTGGTAATCTCTAGTCGTGGTTAGCACAATCTCAATTATTAAGGGACGGAGCTTTGTTGATAAGTAAAGATTAGCCGGTTACATGTTTTGGTCGAAATGTTATAAGCCGCGAGTGAGGTCCACGTTAGAGAGAACAAGAAACAAAAATGAAATATGAGTATACGATCACAGTTTTTTAATTTTAACTTCGGGTTTATTCTGATTCGGGTGTGCGCGTGCGACCCTTAAAAAATGGCCTTGGTGAGGGGGGAGGTGATCCCCTCCTTTCGCAATATAGAAGGTTAGCGAAGCTCCCTTTTATCAGTCAGTGTTCAAACATTCTATTCTTAACTTTTCCGTACATGGTAGGCCACAGTGGTTTACCACCCTCTACTCACACTTCCTCTTGTGTACGTCATAACTCTAATCTCGCATAATCTCCCGATTTCTTCTTTAACATATGCGATTCAGACTTTTGGAAACGAAAGCCGTTTTTTCTGCGTGGTCCATCAAAAATGATGCTAAAAATATAAAAAGATAGCCTTTTCCATTGAAATTCGACCGTACAAGAACCTGCACTAATCATTGACATTAAAAGAATAACCCTTTCATCCCCTTCAAGAAATCCTTTACTCTCTAAACATCTGTCAAGGCATCTTGAGCTCCCATACCCATTTAGCTATTTTATAAGTGTTCACCAATGGTCCGGGAGACCTGGGTTCAATCCCAGGTCGAGTCATAGCGAAGACTTTAAAAATAGTACTTGATACCTCCTTGCTTAACACTCAGCAATATAAGGTACGAATCAAGGGTAAAGTAGAGCAATCGAGGGAAAGGAGTAGCGCCCTACCCTACACCTCGGTGTCGTAGCTATTGAAAAGGGAGCCTTCTGGTTGCCCTCGACTACGGTCGCTAACTTTACTTACTTTTTTTACTTATATATATATATATATATATATATATATATATATATATATATTATGTCTATGCCCTTGCATGCCCGTACAGATACGCTTACCACAAATACATATATTCTGCACCTACACATGTACATATTCATATTAACATATTCGGATCTAAATTTACATGTATTATTGCACCAAAGAATATGCACCTAGAGTTAGAAGAACTTAGAGTGTCACATACTCTCTTTCACAATATTTGTAATTCATCAACTTGAATTACCCGAATAAAAACCATGAGAGAAATCAAACACAGTCATTTATTACGTACTCAATAGCAATACACAACCTGGGGAGTTTTAAACGTCTCATTTAATGAGATGAACTTGGAGATTTTGATCACTTTTCCCTAAAAACAATAAATCGAATAAACAATGTACTGATCCTATTTACCCAACCCCTCCGCTTGGGCAGGACATGACACAAGGTCAATTTTTAAGCGGAGTTTAACAGGTTTGAATTCAGAGTTTTCCTTCTCCTAAACTAGTTGCTTCACCAAGGCTGAAGAACTTAGTCTGCTATTTACCCATAGCTGGAGGGAGAATAATTGGATTCATAGCTTTCCCAAGGGTATTAGTACTATGTGGAATGCAATCAGTCTCATTCAGAATTTGAACTCGTGTCGCCGTGTCCATTTCCTACGACGATAACCATTACACCACGGGCACCTCTAACACCACGAGCACCTCATAAGCAATGAACTGATGTAGTTTTATCATTCATCCATAAAAAGCAATGGCCTTAAAGTATTTAAGCAGTTCGACTTTCACTTCGTTCTAATGCCTGTGGAAAAGGCATGAAACCATCACTTTTAACCCACCAGCAATGAGTAAGTCAGATGCAGGCTGGGTTCTAAAGAATTATTAATGATATTCTAGGAGAAGGTTAACTCAAAATTCAAACCAGCTTTACTCAGCTTAAAAATTGCCTTTATATCATAGAGATAGATGAGCTGATTAAACGGATATTTTTCCTTCATAATCAAAATTTTAAGGGTGACCGAGTCTCTCTTTCCAATATTTATTCAAAATCCATATCCTTTTCTTATTTTCCCCTTATTATGTTTTCCAGATATGTTCGGGGAGTCTGCGTAGCGTTGTGCCCAAAGTGCTGGGCAATGAAATCGATGTGCGGGAGTAGAGACCCCAGTCATACTATTACATTCACTTTCCGAATACGTCTAAAAGTGAATATAATAGGAAAACCCTTTGGAAGGTCCTGGAAACATTTATCTGCACAGCTGTGGATTTAAGTATTAAGAACTAGTATTCCTCTCCAAGGATAGATTTGGCATAAAATAACACACGAAGGTTGATATGCTATTAGACAAAGAAACTAAAACAAAACTATCTATTTTAGTTTCTATCTATACATCTTTCTAGTATTAACCTCATATCCCGCTAGTTAGGGGTTTAATAGTATCAGTATAGTTCATTTACAAGAATGGCTTAGGCATTAAATGCCCCACGAAGGTTGATATGTCATTAAACAAAGAAACCAACTAAAACTGTGCTAAAATGAAAGATAGAAAAGTGCAACTAAGGTGTTTTCTAGTTGTAGACAGCTTGAAATAATATTTGTCTGAGCTGAGAAAAAAATAAAGAAAATCAAAAACAAGCCAAAACAAACAAAAAATCAAAAATAAGCACGAAGCGGCCACTGGGAAAACAACAGACGAATATGGAAGACAGGCTTCCCATCACCACCCCAGCAGCTTCCGATTGATGTTCTCATGGCGTGTTGAAACACTGCCAATAAATACCATCGTTTGTCTACAAAATCTCTCTTCTTGTTCTGCTGTGAATTCAGGGAACAGACAAAAGGTAGACGTATAATTCAAGATGCTGAGACGACCAAAAAAAAAAAAAAAAAAAAACGAAGTCGGTTTCATCAAATAAAACTTACTGCTTCATCTAATTAAGCTTATCTTATTAGGTCAAATTCTTTATTTGAAAGAAATATGTATGTCTTTTTTTGCACGCAGTGAGCAAAGAACTCAACGTGTACGTGACGTCTTTAATTAACATTTCGCTATGTTAGTCGATCTTCTTAAAGTATGAATTGTGTGTATGTCATAATACTTATACAGTCTAATATATAAGGCATATACAGCAGCTGATTAGTTTTTTAATTGAGTATTCAGTCTTGGGTTTTTAAAAGAATGCTGCAAACGTTTTCAGTTATTAACTTTATTATAATTGATTATATCAAAATGATAGTACTCGCTTAAAGAGACAAGCAGTTCCGCAAAATTCATTTTTTATATTTCAAATAGGTTGTGAGTGCCAGGTATGTTAATATTTATCTCTCCCTTTCTTGATCATGCCCAGAGCTGCGATTATTACCGGGACGATGGTAATTATAAAGTACCACACATTTTTCAGTTTTTATTTCCAGGAATTTACTTATTGTATTGTAGTTTTTGACTGATTTTTTATTATCGGTTTGCACTGACATATCGGTTAGAAAGCACGTTATTTCTTTTATAGTTTTAAGCTCTATAGCTGGTCTATAGCTATTTATTTTTCTGTCTTTTTGAAATTTAAATTCCCAGAGAATAGTGGCATCTTCGCCTTCTATTATTGGTTCTGGTTGGTGTTTATACTATTTTTCAGATTTTAAAATTTCATAGTAATTGTATATTTTCCAGTGAATAAAAGTCATATTTTATTATGGTTTTATTTTTATGTTATTGGTGTTTAGATTAGACAGTTGGACACTTACTGGTCAAATGTTTCATATTTTTAAATTTTTGCACTGGTTACATATTCAGTTTCATCGTTTGTTTTTTTTATAATATTTACCTGATAGTTTCTAGTTAGTTGACTGTGATCTTGTAATGCTGTGATTAACCCCACTGTCTCCGCTTTAATCACCGTGATTTTATGCTATGGTATCGTTTTTAATACATCTTGATCAGTATATCTATTTTTTTGTGCATATCGTCCATGTAGGGGATTTTGATTCTAGGCGAATTTTTAATTGACTCAGTCCTTGTGATTCAGTTTCTTTTTAAAGTTTTTTTTATTTTTTTTACTGTCTCTACGGCTTTATTTTCTTATGAAAATTTCTTTCGGTGTGAGGTTGACTTGCTTAGGAACTTATTGCTTTCCGTATTAAATGAATATTTTTCTTTTGCTTTTCGTCTATGTTTACTAACCATAGCATCCAGTTTTTGTAATGTCTAAGTATTTCTTTAACTTTACCGTAATTATTTTGTCAGTCAATCCTAGACGGATTATATCTCTTCAACCACGTCATTATTAATATTTTACCCACTTGAGAGTTTTTCACACCATTGTCTAAGTGACAGAAAGTCTACTCAAGTCTCCAAGACTCTTCTCAGTATTCTTGCCGATCTGCTGTAGTTTGGATGGTCTCCACTCGTCCTTTTATTTCCAAGTCCTCTTGTACCGGTACCAATCCTTTGGTGACTGTACCGAGTACTCCAATTACAATTAGTATCACCGTCACTTTCATGTTCAATTGATTTTTTTTCAGTTCTCTAGTAGAGTCAAGTTACTTATCTCTCTTTCCACTTTCCTTCAGGTTTACCCCGTTGTCTTTCAGAACGACAAGGACCACTATTCGGCAGGTTCTCTTTTTTTTTTTTTGTTGACTGTCACTAGATCTTGTCGACTGACCAAGATTAGATGATCCGTTTGTATATCAAAATCCCAATGAATTTTGTGCGTCACATTTTTTAGGACGGCGTCTGGGTTGTGCATATACCATTTGTTTGTATGGTCAAATTTAAACTTCTTGCACAATGCCCAGTGGATCATCTTCCCCGCCCAATCGTGTCAAGTCTTATACTCTCTTTGTACTAATTTACTGTGTTTGATTATTATGTGATTGATTGTTTCGTTTTTCACTACATATGCTATTATCATAATTATTTTACTCTTTGAGACTTTTTTACGCAACAGCGTTAGCTGTTAGTCTTTCACTGGAGTCTCAATGACATCAAGTCTCCTCAAATCTCAGTATTCTAGCCGATCTTAACAGTGCTGTAATCTGGATGGTCTCCGCTTGCCTCTGATTTCTATATCTTCCAGTCACTTTACTAAAGTTGTGGGGATTGTTCCGAGGGCACTGATAACAATTTGTATCTCCTTCATTTTCATGTTCCATAGAGTTATTTGTTCTCTAACAAGGTCAATGTACTTATCTCTCTTTTTGATTTCTTCTATTTCTCCTCTGTGGTCAGCCGGTGTGGTAAAGTCCCCTATTCTGCCTGTTCGTTTTTTTTTTTTGTTTTTTGTGTGACTATCACTAGGTCTGGCCATCTGGTCGAGATTAAGCGATCCGTTTGTATCTGAAAATCCCAGGGAACTTTGTGCGTCTCATTCTCCAGGACTGATTCTGAGTTGTTCATATACCACTTGGTCGTCTGGTCAAATTTAAATTTCTTTCACGATTTCCAGTGGATCCTTCTCCAGTGGATCCTTCTCCACGCATGTCTAGTCTTATAAGCTTTCTCCGCTAATTTGTTGCTTTCGCTTATTAACCGATGAATCGTTTCGTTTCTATCTCCCCATAACCTAGATTTACGATTTTGTTACGTTTTGTCTATTTGTGCTTTAAGGTAGTTGGTTTTGATGACGTTGCTTTGTATTGCTATTAAAAGAGTGTGAAGTTTTCTCTTATTTTTTCCTTTCATTGCTATGTTCAAGCCTTCTCGTTTGTCACTTGAAATGTCCATGCAATTTTTTTTTAATCATTGTTGTTCTATTGATCCTTGTATTGTTTGTGTTATTTGTAGTCGCTATAATTAATCTTTCTTTTAATGTACCCTTCGAGTGTTCGTATCGATGCATCGACGGTATTTTCAGTACTGGCGAGTTCTCTTCCTCCTTTTGTCCTTGACACATATAGAGTGTATATGTCATATCTGGGATGTATGCATCATCATTAGTTTTTTTTCTAGTCCATTTGCTGAAGTTCTTCCTTTGTCCATTTTTTAGAATGGCCCTAAGTATCTGACAAAGAAGATAGCCAACTTATTTATCACTTTGATGAAATTTCTGCTCCATTGATTCGTTTCGAGTAGTTTTCTCGATCTCCTTAAATACGCTTTTTTAATTATTTCTTTCATCTCGACTTATTTGGTGGTATCCGCTTCCAGTATTCCAAAGTACTTGTAAGTTTCCTTTTTTCCAAGCGTTCGGATTTTTCTTCATTTGGTAGTTCTATTCCTTCCGTCATTTGTCGTTTTTGGTTTCCCATTATTAGCATGAAACATCTTTCTATGCAATATTCCATCCCTATATCCTGACTGTATATTCTCACTGCCTGTTTCCTTTTCTTTTTTTCTTTTTGGGGAATAGTTTGATGTCGTCCATGTACATAAGGTGGTGATCTTTTCTAACTATTTTCAAAGTTTGTAGCGGCGAGTGCATTTCCCTAAATATGTGATCATCACTCTCACAATATTATTATCATTCCTTTAGAGTTTTTCACATCAGCATTAGCTGATGGTTTTTCACTGGAGTTTGAATGACAGCAAGTCTCTTCATGTCTTCCGGACTCTTCTCAGTACCCTGGGCTTTTTCAATAATGCTGTCGTTTAGATGGTGTCCACTCGTCCGCCAACTTCCAAGTCCTCCAGGTCCTTTAATAATCCGTTAGTTACAATACCAAAAGCTTCACTCACAATTGGTACAATCGTCACCCTCATGTTCCACAGCTTTTTCAATTCTCTAGCAAGGTCGAGGTACTTATCCTTCTTTTAACCTTCTTTCTCTTTTATTCTGTGGTCAGCCGAGACAGCAAAGTCGACAACTTTGCAAGTTCTCTTTTTGTGTTAATTATTATAAGGACTGGTCTTCTGGCAGAGATTAGGTGATCCATGTGTATGTCAAAGTCCCATAGGAGTTTTAGTGTGTCAGGACAGGTGTTGGGTTGTGCGTATACTATTTCTTTTTATGGTCAAGTTTAAATTTCTTGCGTATTTCCCAGTGGATCACCTTGACCACCCAATCGTGTCTCGTTTTGTACTCTTTCTGCGCTAATTTGCTGCATTCGCATATTTTGTGATTGATGGTTTCGTCTCTGTCACCACATAGCCTACATTTGCTAATTTGTTGCGTCTTATCTATCCTCGCTTTGATATGATTGGTTCTTATTGCGTTGTTTTGTGCTGCTACTTGGAGAGATTATGTTTCTCTCTTAAAGTTTCCTTTTCTTAGCTAGATCAAGGTTTTGTCGTGTGACATGTTGTTTAATAGCCGTTTAAAACGCCCATAGAGTAGTTTTTCTTCCCATTTTTGTTTCCTAGTTATTATCATTCTGTTGTCTATCGTATTTTCAGTATCTTTTCTGATGGATGTAATCAGTCCTCGTTCGTATTTTCTTATGTAGTCTTCGAGCCGTTGTATCGATGCGTCAAAGTGTTTTACTCTTTGTGAGATTTTCCTACCAACGTTAGCTGGTGGCCTTTCATTGTAGTCTCAGTGGCAGCAAGCCTCCTCTTGTTTTAGTTCTCTAACAAGGTCCTAGTATGATTCTTTTATTTAGATATTTTTAGAATTTCTTAGACATAAGTTCTTTTTTTTCTTTTTTTTTTGTTAATTAGCCTTTGCTCTCGTCTTCCTGTCTTAGACTAGAGGGTCCATTTGCATGTCAAATTCCTTGGGAATTCTATATAACTCCTTTAGGAAAGATTTTGGATTGTGCATATACCATTTGATAGTATGGTCGGATTTTATTCTCTTGCACAATTCTTAGTTGATCACCGTTCCTACCCAGTCATGCTTTGTCTTGCACACCTTTGTTGCATTTACTTATTATGTGATTAACCGTTTCATCTATTTCACTACGTATATTAAATATTTTTTTAACAATGTTTACACTTTGTGTCACCTGTACTTATTATATATAAAAATGAACAGGAAATGAACACGGCGACACGAGTTCAAATTCAGGACGAGACTGAATGCATTTCTCATAGCACTAATACCCTTGGGAAAGGTATCAATCCAATTATTCTCCCTCCAGCTATGGGTAAATAGTAGGACAGACTAGGTTCTTCAGCCTTGGTTAGGCAACTAGTCTAGGATAAGGAAAACTCTGAATTAAAACCTGTTAAACTCCGCTTGAAAATTGACCTTGTGTCATATCCTGCCCGAGCAGAGGGGTCGGGTAAATAGGATAATATATAAGAATATCAACAATACTACAGAAATGTACGTAAAATACCCAGTTAAAATGTTGGCTACCTCAAGGTATAGACTACATTTCTTAATTATTGCATTGATTTGGTTGTAATACCAGAGTTTCAAAAAGATAAATAAGAGATTGAATATGTTCTCTTTACTTTAGATATTGTCGAAATATTTTTGTAGGCTTGCAGAGTCAAAAGTTAAAACTCGTTCAATGAGATATATACCGCAATCAATGATAAAAAAAAATTGTGGCTCAAAATAAGAGTTTGTTCATTAGACGAAACCGTTCATTACTCAAGTATATTATTTATGGTATCCATATGTTGTAGAAGTAGTAGAAAATTTGCCATTCGATAATGGTGAAATCATATTTACCCAACCCCTCCGTTCGGGCAGGACACGACACAAGGTCAATTTTTAAGCGGAGTTTGACGGGTTTAAATTCAGAGTTTTCCTTCTCCTAGACAAGTTGCCTCGCCAAGGCTGAAGAACCAAGTCTGCACTAATATTTACCCATCGCTGGAGGGAGAATAATTGGATTCATACCTTTCCTAATGGCATTAGTGCTATATGGAATGCAATCAGTCTCATCTAGGATTTGAACTCGCGTCGCCGTGTCCATTTTCTACGACGACAACCATTACACCACGGGCACTTCGATAATCGTGTAATACTAAGAATTTTGTCCTTGCATCTAAGAAAGGCCAGCAGTTTCTCATTCAACAATTTTCTCCTGAGTATGATATCAATGCTGACCATTTGAATGGCAGAGGCCGAAACGGGTTGGCATTTGTGTCGATGTAGGAGTTACCAGAACGAGGTCGAAGACATTGCTGGAATGCCTTAAGAGAACCCGATCGGAATTTTTAATAGGTTTGAGAATTCTATTTATCGCGGGGGTAAATATTATATACAAGCATACATCCTCCTACCCTCTTCCTCCTTCTTTTAATAATAATGATAAAGACAACCAAAATAAAAATTAAAATTCTCTTGGATTTTGAATATAAACAGATCACCTAATCACAGCAAGAAGACCAGACTAAGTGATAATTAGCAAAAAAAAAAAAAAAAAAAAAAAAAGAAAAGAAAAGACAGAAAAAAGGAGAACCTACTGAAGAGTGGACTTTGCCGTCCTGGCTGACCACAGAGGAAATGTCTAAGAAAATGAAAAGAGAAATAAGTACCTTGACCTTAGAGATCTAAAAATGCTATGGACCATGAAAGTGACGGTGATACCGATTGTAATTGGTACACTCGGAACAATCCATACAGTCTAGGTAAGGGGACTGGAAAATTTAGAAATTAGAGGAAAATGGAAACCATCCATTGTGAAGATCGGCCAGAATACTGAGATATGTCTTGGAGACCTTAGGAGACTTGCTGTCACTATGACTCTAGTGAAAGACTGTCAGCTTAGGTGGGTGTGAAAAAACTAGCCAGGAATAATAATAATAATAATAATAATAATAATAATAATAATAATAATAATAATAATGTGATAGTGGACTCGGTTGCATTGAAAATAACGTTTATGCAACAATTCAAAAGTCTAAAAACGCACAAAAATGAAGCAACCAATAACGACAATGTCAACATGAAGACAATCAAGAAAACAGCTAAAACCTAGAAAATATTAAATGGGAAAAAAAGACAACTGTGTCGATACTTCAGGCGGTAAACTGCCGAAATTATCCAGGAGATGGCCAGGAAATTATTAGAATATGTTAAGCCTAAAAGAGAAACTAAATCTCTTTTAATAATAACACAAATAATGTCACAAGTACCAGTTATATGATACCAATAGTTGACTAATATGAAAGACTAAAAGTTGGGTATGCGCATAAGTCACATGACAAATAGATACTTATACAAGAAAAACTTTTCGAAAAAGTTTGAAAGGCATTATCACCCAATATATTCGTTTAATAGTATCGTCTACAAGGATGGCTTTGGCATTAAGTAACCCACGAAAGTTGATATGCAGGTAAATAAAGAAACCAACGAACGTGCCAAGCTGCGCCAACGTTTTGCTTTTAGGGTTATGAAAATCATCACAAATTACATAGAAAATGACCCTTACTCTATAAATTTAGTCTCATTTTTTTTCTACAACTTAATTTTTTTTCTAATGGAAAAGAATCGTGGATAAAGGTAAAAATTTATCAGGTGATGAGAGACAGTTGAAAATTTTGATTGGTGAAACTTGTTTTTCTTTCCTTTTTGGCAGCATAGTTCTTTTTTTTTTTGCTTTCAAAACAAAAAACAAAATGTCTACGACACTCTGAAGATAGACGGAAGTTTTCACTCTTTTCAATAGATTTTACTTTAATAGTAAAAAATCCTAGAGAAGATCTAGAAAGTAAAAGGCTATTAGAATCAGAACAAAATCGAGGAAATCCTCGGTAGACAGAAAGTTTTTTTTTCTCTCTCTGGTTTCAAAGTTTTCCTTTGTTATCGCGAAAATAAGTGTATAAATATCTACAACATTCTGAAATTAGTTGCAATTATTCTGTCTCCACAAAATGATTTTATCTGATCGGCTACACTCGGTAGAAGAAATAGAAGACATTTAACGGGATGAGTTTGACCAAATTTGACAAAATCCCCGTTAGGTTATAACTTATTTTCCTTCTCTTGTTAGCATCTTTGTCTTTTATTGCTATTAAATAAATGTGGAAATATCCACAATATTGTGAAATTAATAGCATTTTTCTCACGAAAGACTTCTATATAATTGAATAGAATCTTGTATAAGTGATCGTACGGTTTGGAGAGTCAAATCAAATTTAAAGAATTTTTGCTATTGAAAATAAACGATAGAAAAGCCCCCTATTCACTGAAATTAGATACAGTTTTTTCCGTCCCCAGAATAATATTTTATTTAATCGAATACTATATTGTAAAAATGTAGAATTTATTTGACTTGAACTGTTAGACAAAATTCGACAAAATCCGCTAGGTTTAAACTTGTTTATTTTCCCTGTCTCATGAATTGAGGTTTTTTCATATCAAAAACAGTCCGACATTAGTTATATTTTTCTGTCTCTTCAATAGAACTATAGTTCATCATCAAGGTGCCCCGCCTCTATCTCTCTCCACCTGTCCTCATTAGCGATCTCACTTGGTAAGTCCTCTAGACTGCATCCAGTGGCCGCAGAGACGTGATGAATGTAAGTTTTTGCTGGTGTGTCCCTAGGAAATTGTCACTTTTGAGTTTGTCTTTGCTTTAACAGCAGTACGCAGCATATTTTATCTTGATGGTTTGTATGATGAGAGGCAAGCAGCCAAACAGCTGCTGTTTTGTAGAGGGTTGCTTGCAGGATTTATTCAAGTCAGCATGCAACATCCGCATGTAGTTTCTAAGTAGACTTTTTTCTTCTCGAAATGTTTCGTCAAAGTCTAGATGGTGCAACCATATATTAGTATTTACTCGGCTATAACTTTGAAAAATGCTCATTTTATTTTCTTAGAGAGGTCAGATTTTCCTGATGTCATGAACCTGCCTGTGGCATTCCATTCTATTCGTGTGTAGATATCGGTTTCTGAAGTTGAATTTTTGCTGTCGAGGTATTTTAGAATTGGTCTTCTAATTTCTATTTAATGAGATGGAACCCTGCTGATTACAACACATTAATACAGTTTTATCTTTGTTCTTGTGGAGACCAGTTTAGCTGAAATGCTTACTGTTGCAGACTACACAGATTATTTAACGCTACTTGCAAATACATCTGATCAAACTGAATAATGTTTCCATTCCTCATTTACTGATTTAACCGCTTTTGCTAGCTATAAACATTTAAAAGTATCTTATTCTCGGAAATTATTCTTGATAAAATTTTGGAGATGAAATTTTATATTTAAATTTGAAATTCCTGAAGAAAAAAACCCTTATTGGTTGATATTTTTTGCTATTTTACACTCTTAGATAAGGTCAAAAGTACAAAAAATTACCATTATTATTTTTTACTGGTTATATATAGGCTAAAAGTTACCATCCTCATTACCACTGTGACAATACCACAGGTAACAAACAACCATTGGGTTTCGTGTAACCATTTTATTGGGATGATGAATTATGTCTCTTATTATTAAAAAAATAAACGTGAGTCACAAATGGCTAATTTGAGTGTCATAATCGGCAGGTACTCCATTAATAACCAACAGTCTTGACCAAGTTGACGTTATCTGAATGTGGTCCTTTCTAATTCCTGGTAACGAGAAAAAGTCAACTACACTATGCCAGTAGAATCCCATCTCAAATACCAAAAAGAAAATAGAACACTGAAAACAGTAAAAACGTAATCTACTGTTTTAAAGCAACCACACCGAACGATCTTCTAGATTTTGCCATATATCTGAAAAAATCTGTGAAACGTAGAATTGACAATGATACCAATCATTGTTTGAGCACTTGGATAGGTTCGTAATGGTCTGGTAAAGAGACAATTTGCATTGGAAACCAGAAAGAGAATCGAGCCTACCCAGATAACAAGCACTATTGATGTCAGCTTTTATATTCAGAACAGTTCTGGTGATTTGGAAAAACATGCTGTCTCTTGGACTTCAGCGAAAAATTACCCATGGAAATTGGTTAGAAAAACTAAGATAATGATAATCCAGAAAATACCAGAAAATAGACAAACGTTATAAATCATAAATCCTAATTTCGAACCTTTGCAAAAACCCCACACCAAAAAAAAAAAAATCGGAAATAAAATTGGGGTAAGTGGAAAAGTGAGTGAGAATTAAGACCGTTTATTCCACAGCAATGCTGAGGTTGGTTAGAATACAAAGAGTTATGGAGAGCAGTGGATACTTGTTGTCACTTGGTCTTGAAAGAAGGTAAGCAATTATTAATGGTGCGAAAAAATCGTAAAAAGTTACATAATAATATCGAGTAAAATGAATTAGAGACTAAAAAAATTCCTTGAGAAATATCAACTTCATTAATAATAACAAAATTGTTATTTATCTCTAAAAGCAAAAAGACATATATCAAAGTTCTAAAAACGAATACACTACTTACTACTGAGTGGTCACAATTTATCAGCAAAAATATATATTTGTTACTAATTAATGCTTTTTTATGTTTCTGTCTTGGATTTATGAGGTCGGTTGAGACAGTATTTTTTTAAGATGGTAAACCTAATTGAAAATCTTCTGATCTCTTTATCTAAAATACATGTCAAAACTTCCGCATCATATCTGGTTCACCTCGGCTTCTTTGTTTAATGGCATATCAACGTTATTAGGTTATTTGTTATATACTCAACATATGAATATTAAAAGGAATATCCCGCTCCTCATAAATACTTTGGATAGTATTGCGTGTGGGTGAAAATATACTAAGTTGTCAAAACTAGCAGTGGTTACCTTCTTCACGCCGCTGGCAAGTATTGTATTTTGTTCATGTTATAAACATTTCTATTTCATTTCCAACCTCCGTTTTGGTTATTTCTAAATCAGTAACTTTTTGTTCGGTTACGCCCGTTATGAAATGCCAAAACCATCCTTGTAAGTAAAAATAAAGTTAGCGACCGTTGTCGAGGGCGACCAGAAGGCTCCCTTTTCAATAGCTATTACATTGAGGTGTAGGAGAAGGCGCTACTCCTTTCCCTGGATTTCTCCACTTTACCCTTGATACGTTCCTTATATTTTTGAGTGTTAAGCAAGGAGGTATTGAGTACTATTTTTATAGTCTTTGGTATGACGTGACTTGGGATTGATTGATGAACACTCTAGAACAACGGTAATACTATTTTATACATATCTGAGGAGATAAAGGGTGTTCATACCATTACGAAGGATATAAGTCCGAATGTGGACGTAATAACGTGATCGGAGTTCGTACTTGATTACTTCATAACTGCAGTCGAGCATTTTGGCTTTTACTCCACGGCGCAACCCCCTACATCATCTCTGCTATGCAGAATTATCGTACTGTAATGTTAATTACCACCTTGAACTACTACCACCATTCACCAAATTCTCTGCTGTTTGAGAGAAGCAAAACGTCGATTTGAAAAAAACTCTCGCTGTAGGTGTGAGAGATGATTGCACACGAAACTTTGAAAACTTTTTTGAAAAGAATCTGTGATTTACCTGGAGTGCAGCACGTAAAGACGTAATTTCGTGGCTAAGCGAAACCACTCCCACCTATTAGGACAGGGCTAATATTTATCTAAGAATGTGTTTTTCCATTGGTTCACTTAAAAATACCCCTTAGTCTCATGCATGTTTTCATGGAAATTCCTTATTGTATAGTTGCGAACGTATTGGACTGTGATAGCGTAGGAAGCGAGTTCGAAATCTTGTCTCGTCATTACTTTCACTTTCGAATAAGAACCTTTGTGAAAGATATGATTCCCCTTGAACCTCCAGCCAGGGTCTAAATATTACCACTGCTATACTTCTTCTTGAATGGCTTTGGTATTAAATAACCCACGGAGTTTGATATGCTATTAAACAAATAAAAGAAACCTGTTTTTGAAATCTGTCCTGAATTCATAATTTGGAACAGCTGGTTAGGAAGGGTTATCCACAGGGAATAATGCAAGATATAAAAAAATTGAACATGCTGATAAATGGTATATACAGATTACAGAATCTATCCTAAAAATTAAATGCATAAAAATCTCTGAGATTTGAGAAATTTTTAAAAAGTGTCAGTTAGTTTGGAGAGCTGAAAATACCGACCAAAATTACACAGCCCAGCGAAACTTCAGGTCCTTCTCTCTGTCAGACTGGTCCTCAGTGATGTTATAACATCTGAAATAATGTTAGGGGAGTTTTCTGCAACCACGCATCTGATTGATTTCGTTTGGTTTGGTTTCTCTGTTTAATGACATATCAACCCTTTTAGGTTATTTAATGCCAACGCCATCCTTCGAGAAGAACAATACCGGTTCTATTTTTACCGATAGCTGGGAGGATAAGGGGGTTTATTCCCAAGGGTATTTGTCCGATAGTGAATATAACAGCGCAACTGGAGTTCGAACTCGCTTACTACGATTCTGAAGTCCATCGTTTTAACCATTACACTACAAGGACACCCTCCCACGCATCTGAGTTTTTCTTTCTGTCAATAGATAACAATCTCGTCGGTATTGATTCTTCTCGACTTTGTCAAAATATATTCCTATTTCTATTTTTAAGCTAACCCGTTCTTTAGGGAGATCTCTGTAGCTCAACAGCTTACATATTAGACAGCGGTTTCGAAGTAATCGAGTTCGAATTACACTCACGCTATTACGTCCACTTTCGGACTAATACCCTTGAGAAAGATAATAACCCCTTAATTCCCCCAGCTATGGGTTGAATAGTATCACTGCTATTTTTCTACCAGGCTGGCTCTCGCAATATATAACCCACAAAGGTTGATATGCTATTTAAAGAAAGAAACCCAACCAAATCTAACAGATGGCTTATGTAATTTTGACTTGAACCGGCGGCTAATCATCGAGAAGAATAAAATTATTTATTTGGCGAGACTGGGAAAACAGTGATGAACCAATTAAAAGGAGACTTTTAGAATTGTAATACATTTTACACCTTCAGTCTCTTTACTTAATAGAAGGACATTGTCGTAACGGATGTTATTTTCTATATGTTATTAAAGAGTCCAGTCGCTTGGGGGCACTAGAATACAACGACTGCGTTTCTGCAGTGGTGTAACCTCCCGCCCCATCCACAGAATATCCTGATTGGACACTAATCAATCTGATGGTGAGTTATGCTGGAGTTTTAGGGAATGTGGAGTACACCTTCATTGGCATCACTCCCAGGTCCACTCTGATCAGGATAAGTAGCACCTGATAGGGCCTTATCTATGGGTCAAATAGAACTGATTAACATTTAAGCTGTGGGCAAACAAACGAATTATGTTAAATCGAATTATTAGAAATAGAAGTATTTTTTACGTTTACCTGTGTAAACAAAAGACTGTTTAACTGAATTCTTATTGATACATAGCAATACTTGGAACAATTTTACTATGTACTAATGAATGAGTATTATTGAATTGTATTATTTGTGGTAAATAGTAATACATAAAACTCTTTAACCGTGTGTCCATATTGAAATATTGGTATAACATAAGAATACTTGGAACTATTTAACCGTGTGCAAATAAATAGTGTTAAATATAATAATTAGAGTTTAATGATAATACTTGTAACTAATTCAGTGTCTGCAAATAAATGATTAATATTAATATAAAAAACTATTATAGGAGTTAGATAGGAAAAATTGAAACAATTTAACTGTGTAGAAACAATAGAAATAAACGTGGGCAAGCAAATTAGATCTAACTTATTTAAAAATGAAATTACCAACAAAATATTCAGTTAGAAATCATAGGCATATACAATTAAATGTGTGCAAGTAAATGACTGACCTACCATAACCAGATACGGATATGTGAAACGTACATAGAATGTTCATAACATATATACATAGAACATAGGAATCCCGAAACACGAAAAACACTTACGACTTCATAGTTCAGGTAAGAAACTTTTTATAACCTTTGAGTTTAAAAGTTCTTCGACATAAGGAGAGAGATGCACATTCTTTCTATTCTGGCTTTTATATCTGCCCCCCTATCTCGTGCGGCGCCCGTAGCGTGCAAATTCGTCTGACCTCAGCGAGTCCCGAAAGTCGACCCTTCTCGTTCGGTGTCTAGTTCTCAACAAAACTAACTTTCTTCAAAATTCCCAAAATCCTCCGCGCGCTTCCGGTGCGTGACGTCATTCGCACTCTCTAGCCCCGCTTCCAACCTGGACTATTGTGACATCTCTGAGTGACACGTCCGCTCCGCGGGCGCGCGTGAACACCTGCGTTAATGTTGCACCTAAGTAACCCATTCACAGAGCCGAAAGGTTCTCAGCCTAACTAAACCCAAAGGCATATAACGAAATTCATCGGTTAAACGGATAATCGTACATAGCCCTATATGAAACCATGAGATTGGTCCAAACAAATGAGTACTGGTTAATAGACTTATTCGTATTAGCTAGAAATATTTGAAATCATTTAACTGTGCGCCAAAAAAGAACAACTCAGTCTCTTCTAAAATGTCAGCAACAAAATATCTTTACAAATCGTTATAAAAACTTAGTTTTGAATAACCTAAAATAGTGGATATGCCATAAAATCCAACCCAACCAAATCATATATATTCAATTTATATGTATAAAGAGAATTTGGCATTGATATGCCATAAAACACAACCCAACTCAACAAAACCAAACCATGCAAAATACCCGTGTTGCATAACTGTCCTAAAGAAAGGAACTCTTGCAAATATACTAAAGTGAGTCAAATATTTTGCAATCTTTTTGTGATGGGAGATAAAATTTGGTAGCTCTTGATGCACTGGCCGAGGTCGTGGAGATAACGAACCATACTGGACAATGAAAAGAAAGCACACCTAAAACACTCCAAGTGCTACTAACCGAATTTGCTTCCATGGCTTGAAGCCCAGCTTCGGAATCATCAGATTCTGGTCAACCTGACATTGCCTGATAATCGAGGTTCTTGCAAACCAAGCGAAATTTCTTGAACTAGTGACTGTAGTGTATTCAACACACATCACATTTCGCACAACAAATTCTTTTGGTTACTTCCTTGACGTTATGGCCCAGTTTTAACTCTTAAGGCAATACGTTAATCCGAGAGGTTTTCAAATTCCAAAAGAAGAAAGCAATGAACAATGTGTCGGCGCACTAACTACCACCATACTATTAATCCCAGTAGTAATGAACACAGCTTGAACTGCTTCAGTCATGCGATATACATGTTACAGACTGGTACCTACCAAAATATGGCAAAACTTTTAATTGACCCTAGTGTGCTTTTGGTTTCCTTTGCTTCTATGACATGTAAGCCGAATCTGATTTTTGCATTTATATATTAAACATATCATTTGCAAACATATTTTCTTGATAACATTTCTAGAAGAGCCAGACCTCTTTTATTGCTCACAGTTAAATTAATTGCTATCTAATACGAAAACTCTATTCAATATTAATCATTTGTTTGGTCACAGTGAAGTGGTTACACAAATTCTTATTTAACGCTAATTATTCTATCAACATTACTCTAAATGTATCAGAAATAATTCAATTGAACATTAGTCATTATTTACGCACCGTTAAATAGTCAAATAATTCTAATAAAAAAATTAGTTTAGAATTAGTCATTAGTTTGTATTCAGTTTTAATATCAAACAATTCGATAAATGTGTCATCCGGGACAAAAGAAATCGAAGCATGTTGTCTTTAAATAATTTTAGAAAATGAGTCTTCTTGCCATTTAATAGTTTTAGGAATAGAACCCTCTGACATTTTTAAAAGAATTGGGAGTAGAAATACTGGAGTTTTTATGGATTTCAGAATAGAATTCATTCGCTTTTTAACACAGGAATAAAATATGTTTTGTGTTTTACTCGATTTAGGTTTAGAAATCTCTGATGATCCAATTCATTTATAAATTGAACCTTCTTACGATATTAGAGATTAAGGGATAGGTCATTTTTGCGTTTATCAGATTTATCTATCCGCCACCCTTTAATTCTAATACATTTGGGAATAGTGCATTCTAGGGGTTTTGATAGATTTAAGAATATAGAACCATCCTTGGTTGACCTCTTCCATATAATTAAATTTACATGTCAAACAATTGTTTTTTGACTCTTGAACATGGAGTTTTAGAAATAAATCATTGAAATCCCTATCGTTACTCCGAAGGTAGTTATATATATATATATATATATATATATATATATACATATATGTGTGTGTGTGTGTGTGTGTGTGTGTGTGTCTAAGGCCGTCTACCGTAAATTGAGCTCCTTGAAGATAAAAGAGCTGATTTCAGTAACTTGAAGCGTTTCCTGTATAATAAGATCATTCATTTATTACTGTATTTATCTGATTCTTGTTAGGCAGACGAGAAAATTTGGCGATTTCCCCATTCAGTTGTTGGACATCAACCAAAATAATCGTCCATCTACACCTGTCAAGTTTCTAGTCTCTGGAGATTCTTTTTATTTTCCCATCCTGATCTTCTTTATTGATCAAATGTGACGTTAAATAATGTTTAGATTCTTGCCGATGGCACACCAGCGTTATTTAGAAGAATAACTATTTCGTTTGCGCACAACGTTTTATTATTTTAAAACTCTGATGATTATTTTGCAATAAAACATTATTTAACTCAGTTCGTTTTAAAGCGTCGATTTTGAAAATCTAACGGTTGCTTTTCACTCTTTAATTATTTTCTCTTTTTTTGTAGGCTGTTTTGATAGCGTTCGGAGAAAAACAAGGAAATAAGAGTCATTTTATTTTATGAGTTTAAAATGGGGCGTAAAGCAGCTGAAAGTTTCGCAATATCAATACTGTGTTAAGCTAAAGTACCGTGAACGAACTTACGGGTCAATATTTTGTTAAAGAATTTCGCAAAGAAGAAGATAACATTATGGATGAGGAAGATCAACGAAATCTTCTTTCGATTGTTGACACTGAGTTGGGAACCATTATAATTTCCTCCTTTCTTTCTTTCTTTCTTTCTTTCTTTCTTTCTTTCTTTGTATATCAATCTTCGAGAGTTACTAAGTGCCAAACCAGAACTTTTAGTAGAATAATAGTTGTACTACTTAATCAATAACTGGGAGGGTAAGAGGGTTCATATCTTTCCCAAATGCATTGGTCTTTAAATGAACATAATTGCGCGACTGGAATTGGAATTTTCTTTTCTTCTAGGATGCAATTCAGCACTTTAGCCATTACACCTCGGAGACTTCTATACATCGTGTACTAGTTAATCCTATTAAACAGTAATATTTGATAAATTGGATTAGTCATATTAAATATTAATACTTGATAAATATGATTAATCATCATCATCATCACGTCGCACAATTAGCACGGATATCCCTGACCCTCTCTCGTCACCCCTCCCTATCGTCCATTGCTTCCGGCAGGTCTTCAGGAATACATAACATATCGGCCCACAGCTGCTCTATGTAGGTCGTCCGGCCTTTGTTCGTGGGTCTACAAGAGTACATCTCTTATGAGCTCGTCCCTAATTCTCGAGCAGTATACCATATGTCTGGTTCGTCTAACTTTGATAATTTTCATGATGGGTGGTAGGTAGCCGTACAGCTGCTGATTTGTGAAGTGCTGCCTCCATGGCTTGCTCAATAATGCTCGCAGCATTTTAGTGTTGTTGCCGTCAAGCTTTTTCTCCATTCGTTTAGTTAGCGTCCATGTAGTGCATCTATATAGCAGAATCGACACGAGCCCTGCTTTGAAGAAACTGCGTTTTATTTTATCTGTCAGGTCTGACGTCCATTTGACCGATAGCCTATCGATAGCAGTCGATGCCTTTGCGCGTCGCGTGTTGATGTCGGCCTCAGTCGATGAGACACTGCTTCCTGGGTAGGTGAACTTGTCTACTAGTTTTAGAGAGCTACTGTTTAATGTAGAGATGTAGCCTGTCTGATTAAAGTACATATATTCCGTTTTGTGCGCATTGACATGGAGGCCGATGGCTGCAGCCGCTCGTTCAAGACTATGCAGCAGGATTTCAGGTTGAGTGGATGCATTTGCCAGAAGTCCTTCATAATTGTTTGTGCTTCTTTCTTTTGTTAGCTTAAAGCCATTTTCTTTCATTTTATCTATAGATGTTCTAAGGACGTACTCTAGACAGATGATAAAGAGGTATGGGGCTAATGTGTCTCCTTGTAGAACACCTGCTACAATGTCGAAGTAGTCTGTATCTCCATCCGGGAACGGACTTTTACTTTTGTGTTTCTATATAGCATCATTATGGCTGCGACGGTTTCTTTTGGCAGGCCGTAGGCGAGTAGAATTTGCTTTATCTGTGAATGGAGTTAAAAGCCTTGGTAAAGCCGACAAATACTACTGTTGCCTCAAGGTTTTTTTGCACGTACTTCTTTAAGAATCCGACGGATAGTCATTAAATAGTCATTAAATAGTAATACGTGATAATTAGGATTAATTGTATTAGTAATACTTGATAAATAAGATTAATTATATTAAATAGTAATACTTGCTGAATAGGATTAATTATACTAAATAGTAATACTTCATGAATAAGATAAATTGTATTAGATAGTAATACTTAAAAGAATTTAACTGTGAGCCAACGGGTCGTTACTGACAGCACTTTAAGCATTACGCCACGGAAACTCCCCTTTTGCATCTATGGAAAATGGGTTCTTCAGAAATGTTTCTAATTTAATATTTCATACAACAAAACATAGATAGATAGATAGATAGATATATCGCTTGAATTTGAATTAATAGTATTTTCTTTTATAAATTTTCAATGTCAATATTTCCTTTTTGTTTCCGACCGAATTTGTTCTAAGTTTTCCCTTTCAGTTTTTTTAGTCAACGAATTTTCATAGATAACATTACTCCCTATATTCCTTTCTTTACAAAGATATACTCGAAATAGTGTCATCATCTTGGTTTTTATTATATATTTTATTATTTTGACGGTTTTATTCACCGGGCTTCTTTCAGTGTCTATTGCTTTTATTTGTTTGTTTGTTTGTTTGGGTTTATGGCATATCAACTTTTGTAGGTTATCTAACACCAACTCCATTTTTAGACAAATAACCAACTCTATTTCAAACAATTCCGTTTAGCATTAGTATACAGCTTAATTGCCAAAAACAAATCTATTTCAAGCTATTTAGTTTAGTCGAACAGTTCTATTTTAAAGAATTCAGTTTCGCGTAAGTACAGTTTCCATGACAAAAACGGTACTTTTTCAAACAATTCAGTTAAGCACAAGAACAGTTCTATTTCAAACAATTCGGTTTAGTATAATTACACAATTTAAATGTGAAAACAGTTATATTTCAAACAGTTCAGTTTAGTATAAGTACGCAGTTTAAATGTTAAAACAATCCCATCTCACTCCACACACTTTTGACTCATAGATAGGACCCTATAAGGTGCTACCGCTCCGTACCAAAGTGAACCGGAGATTGATTCCAATGAACGGGTACTCCGCATTCTCCAAAGCTCCAGCATTACTGGAACATCCCCATCAGATTGTTTAGTGTCATACCCAGGAAACTCGTTGCGGTAGTTCTTACTCCTTTGAGAAGCAGCCGGTTTATTCTACAGCCTCAGATGACTGTGCAAAGTGTCTTATGCAGTCGATCACTCCCTGTGTCAGGCAGTAAAGTGTCATATATTCTGGTGAACCGGAACTGACAATAGACTTCCTAAAGAGGAATGTGTAAAGATTAACGAACAGATCCGAGATAATCCTCTGAAGAAGGATGGCAGAAAGAAAATGATTTATCCCTGTGGGTTGAGTAAAGTATTCACTTTATATTCCCAGACAGGTACAACTACATTAGAAAGCTGAAAAAGCCGAAAGGCTTCATTGACCGAAACGTTGGATATCTAATTACAAACAAGGTGAAGACACAGAGTATATTAATGAATAATAATTTTCACAACTATATACACAAAGACAAAATGTAGCTAGCAGATTTTCAGGCCATTTTTATTTCTCTAACATTGGGCAAATAATGGCCCTGGAAATAAGGACATCAAGTTAACATTCTCAGACTCCTAGCACTGACTTCAGAAATTGTTAACACATAATTTACGCGAGGCAAAAAGAATATCTGGGACTGTATTTAGATATAATATTTTTCTTCTTTTAGTACCCTTCACCATTTTTGGTTTCTGTATCGAAGAGTGTGTCTCTAATTTTTTTTCATTAACGTCTTTTTTTAAATACATGATTGAATCAGTAATTGTTTATAGTTAGAAATGGCATTTCCAGTGTTTTCATTTTGTCTGACACCTCATTCTTGCCTGAGGAATGATATGATATTCTCTACTGTAGCCCACTTCTCCTTTAGCGACCAGGGTGTAAAACCAGGTGTTTGTTGTATGCCAGAGAGAAACAATAAACGTTTATTAAACGTTCTGTCTAAATTTCTCTTTCTCGTTATCTAAAGGGCAAAAAGAAATTATGAAAAAAAAAAGAAAGATAGAAATGTTCCACAAAAACAAGATTGGTGCCACAGAGACCAATAAAGATGACCCCACGGCGTAGTAGTCAACATTATGGACTACGGAATCGTAGTAAGTGAGTTCGAGCCTAACTCGAGCTACTCTGTTTTCTCTCGAACTAATTCTCTTGGGGTAGGTATAAAACCTCTTATCCCACAGTTATAGGTTTAATAACCCCCAATTGTTCTTCTACATTGACGACTTTCGCATTAAATAACCCACGAAGGTTGACATGCTATTAAACAAGGACACCACAGAATCTAATGTTGTCAAGCATTAAAACGAAAATAATATTTCTAGTTCCAGTTCAGTTTCATTTCGGGAATATTTTGCTGTTTATAATCTCCTTAATACTTTACTTTTAATTCTTTAGGAGGTGCCCGTGGTGTAATGGTTATCGTCGAGTTCAAATCCTGGACGAGACTGATTGCATTTCACATAGTACTAATACCCTTGGGAAAGGTATGAATCCAATTATTCTCCCTCCAGCTATGGGTAAATATTAGGGGAGACGAGGTTCTTCAGCCATGGTATGGCAACTAGTCGAGGAGAAGGAAAACTCTGTTAAACTCCGCTGAAAAATTGACCGAGCGGAGGGGTTGGTAAATATGATAATCTTCTTAATACTTACAAGCAAAATCCATTTTAAAAAATCACGGCTGAAAGTGAATGTACCAAAAAAGAAATGAACAATGAATTAAACGTCAATTTTCTTTAAACTAATGTTGGATAAAGATTAAAAAGACCTCTTTGTCATGCCGAAGAAGTTGCTTGGGCGGTATAACGGAAAGTACACCTGTTTCTTAAACTAAACATGACGCAGGTTGTTCCCCAGTGGAAGTGCCACGTAAATTACTGTTTTCCGTTCAATTCGTCGGCCTGATATTACCATCAAACTCCCAATGCGGAAATATGGAGACGCGACTTCTTCCCATAACTGGCCAACGGAATATGCAAATTCTGCCGTCTTTGGAATGGCATGTTGGATCGTCATCGAGCAGAAATAACTATCATGCAGTTCACAGGTCACTCTCTTCCGGTGCATCACTTTGTGACGGCACCGTGGGATTTTTACCTTGTTCCATATTGTCAGCCAAGCTCACCTACGCAATTTTTACCCATAACTGGCCAACGGAATATTCAAATTCCACCGTCTTTGGAATGGCATGTGTGATTGTCATCGAGCGGAAATAACTGACATGGAGTTCACAGTTCACTCTTCTCCTCTACATCACTTTGTGACGGCACCTTCGGATTTTTACCTTGTCCCATATTGTAAGCCAAGCTGTATTTTACATCAGTTGTATGATTTCAAGTATTCCTATTTAATAGTAATAATTTTATGATTTCAAGTAACTATTTTTATCCAATGATAGGATTTGTTAGAGAGCAATAATGTAGTTGGAACTGACTAATAATGATACTTAAACAATTCTATCTCTAAATAATTTTGGCCATAGGATATCAAGTATTTTTATCTTATACAAATAATTTTCTTACAGTTGTTTGATTTCGAGTATTCATATCTAATACTAATAATTATACACGATTATATAAAATCAAATTATTAATTCTGTTTAATAATAATTTGTTTCCACCCAGTTTTACGGCATATCAACACCTTATGGCTTATTAAATGACAAAAGTCATTTGATTAAGATGTTTTATTGCAATCAATTATTTAAAAAAAATATTTTCTTACATTTTTTGTTGCGTTTTTTAGAATTACACCTTTTTCTTTTAACTACATTGATCGTCCACACTTATATGATATCAATGATTCCTCTCGACTATAAATAATAAACACATGGTAATTTGGTTTCAAGTATTCCAATCTAATACTAATAATTCCTGTTGGGTCAAGTAAGTTCCTATTCAGTAAAAGTAATTTATTTGCTAACTATTTTGTTTTCAAGTAATTTATGATATTATTCTCAAGTAAAAAAATATAGATTCAAGTAACTATTCTTAATACGAATTATTTTTGAACATATCTGTTTTTATTATGGATGGAAACCTCACTGGTCAGATTGACCTTGGAGTAATGGCAATGAAGAGGTACTCGACACTACCCAAAGCTTCAGATCATGAGCCTCACCACTAGATACAGTTTAGTTTCAAACCAGGGACATATCTTTTTTTACTGGGGTATTATTACAACACTTTTGGGGATATTGTCAGTGTATTCTGAATCCCCCAAACGGACTGACACTGTGTACTTATGCTAAACTGAATTATCTGAAATAAAACTGTTTTGACATTAACTCTGTGTATTGCCCTGTTGGCTGGGGATGGAGACTAGACCGACTATACCTCTGCAGAGGAGTAAGACTACCACAACAAGTGTCCTGGATATGACACTAAACAATCTGATGGTGAGGTTCCAGTGATGCTGGTGCTTTGGGGAATGCAAAGCATCCCTTATTTGCCATTGCTTCCAGGTCCATCTTATACTAAAATGAATTAGAACTGCTTGACTGGAATTAGTGGCTTGAGGTGGAAGTGTTTTTGACAATTGAACTGTGTGCTCATGCTTAACTGAATTGTTTGAAATGGAACTATTTGCAAAAAAATGGATTCGGTGTTAAATAACCTACAAAGGTTGATATACGATAAAACCCAAACCACCAATTATTATTAATGAGTTGAATCCTCCCTTGGTTTTCTTAGTATTTGGCTTTGCATCATAACTTAACTAAGCTTAAATATGCGCCTGCACCCCTATATATATATATACACGAAGATCATTAAATAAGTTTCCCGACTTTTTTCGTATGGGCAGTTTTATTGATAGTACACACATGGAACTATAGTCCCCTTCTAAGTAATCTCCTCTGGCTGCAATACACTTGTTGCACCGTTCCAACAAATTCTGGAAGGCCCATGGAAGTCCTCTTGTGCGAGAGTATCAATGACCATCGTCACAGCCTCTTTCATCTCCTCAATTGTCTCATAACGACAGCATCAGAACTTAAGGAATAACCAAAAGTCACAGGGAGCAAGTTCTGGATTATAGGGAGGGTGAGGAACCGTCTTGATGCCCATCTTGATCAAATAGTCAGGTGGAAATGCTACTGAGCTGATTTGAAGAGTGTTTGCCTCTTCCGACAGAAATCGAATGTCTTGTGGAAACAATAATCTTGCCTCGAGATTTTTGCATGTACTCTTCCGATGAATTGGCAGATTGTCAGAATCTGTGATACTGTGGACCGATTTCTTCGAAAATGGTTCTAATTTGTCCAAAGATTTCTCTCAAGAATTCTTCAGGTATGATACGGTTCAGAAACAAGGCAAATAAACCTTTGCAGCTATAGACCTAAAGGTCCCGTCTCTGTAGTTCTTGGTAATTCCGAGGTGACCTCTCTTAGGGATGGGAAGAAAGCAGCATTTCGTCCAGTTTTCTATTGTATCTTATTTATATGTGGCGTTGAATAATCAAAATTGTAAGTCATCAAATTTTCTTGTCTTTAATACTCCTGGGAGTGTGGTACTATAGCTTCACGACACCTAGTTGGCCGCTGGTCTCGTGATTACCACATGTGTCGACTGGTCTTTCTCTGTTTCTTTCCACGCCCACGTTGCTTTCAGATCCGAGGAAAGAGAAGATGGGTGAGGTCCAGTCGATGAAGGTTGGAATTCGTGTTGGAGAGAAGAAAAAGTTGCCAAGCAAATTTTAAAAAATGACGAAAATAAGGCGTTTGTTATAAACAGTAACAAACGTTTATTTACACAGTTGTTTAGATAATTTTTAGTCAAACACCGCAAACTGGGAGTGAAAGTAGTTGACTGGTGGAGTTTTAACTGCAATTAGGCAGTGTCAAAATGGCGAATGCAATGGCAACGGATTTGGTTCTTTAAGCGGCGAATTCCTAAACCAACTCAATTTTTCGCTTTGGGTGTCCTCCATTTATGGGCCCGAATTCTGAATAATCAGTTTCTGATTGGTCAGCCAATGGGGACTGCCGACCAATGGCTATCATCGTAACAATCCCCCCGGTTTGCCCCTGATTGGTTCAGACAATCGGCCAATCAGCCACAGTCATCAGGAGGGGCCACAAAGAGCAGTCCCGTGGTTGGCTGACCAATGATTTAGTGATTCAAGGCCTTGTGCCAAACTTGGTGACACCAACCCAAATTGTCCGCTATTTTAAAAATACATCTTTTTGTTTAAAGTTTGAAATCCGATGGCTCTCTTGACAGCTCTTTGCAGTTGTGCGGATGTTTATTTTTTGGTGACAGATTTATAGGTCAACAAGCCCTGATCGGATCTCAAACTTTTTTGTACTTAATCACTTGACATTTATTTTATACACGGTTTTCAAAAAATACTTGGACACCCAAAATGAATTTATTTTTAATAAAATACTTATTATCATGATTTAATAAAATTATTTAATTTCCTTTAATTAATTTCGCCAGCCAACTCCTTGACACTTAAATGAAACTGTCATAGGAGTATTTTGTCGAGGCCTACTGCTTTTCTGCTTCTAATATTTGTCAGTACTACTTTAAGTTCTTCGTCTATAAACTCCCCTAGTTTGATGTCGAGTCGGCAATTCATAATTTTTGTGATAGGCTTATCAGTGACTTTTGAGGAGTTTCCAAGCAAATTCTTGAAATATTCTTTCCACTTTTGCATTCATTCTTCTAGGCTGACTGCTCTTAGTTTTGCTCTCGAGGTGCTCTCATTTTGCTCGCTTCATATACAGTCTGCCATACTATTCTTGATTGTCTCTCTTCTAACATGTTTCATATTTTATTGATCGAACCTTATATTTTATATTCCTGCTATATTTGATATGCATTTGTTCTCATTGGGGTTTCTTGAATTTCTGCCTGTCCGTATTTGTTAGGTTTCGTTTTTAAAGTAATGATGCTATTCTCATCTTATCTTTTTTCCTAAGTACTGGTGACTCCCATGGAACTCTACATTTGGCTCTTGGTTTGGTTGGTAAACACTCTACTGCTGCTTCCATGTAGGTAGTGGCGAAATTTTCGTATTCGTTATTTCAAGTATGTGTTTCGGATATCTCCTGACGAGTATCGAATTTTTTTTTACAGTTAACGCTAATATCTCTATTAGGAACAGTCGTAATGTATGGTTTCGACAATTTTTTCTTGTTTCTGCGTAGATTCAGGCGTGTATTTACCGCGACAATCTTGTGATAGGAGGTTACTCCAAGACAAGAGGATAACGCATCGCAGTTCAGATAACTATTTATCCACTTATTGTTTATGAGTAAATAAGTAAGTTAAGTTGATGACCTTAATTGTGGGTGATCCGAAGGATCCCTTTTTAATAGTAACTACACCGAGATGTACGGGACAGCGCTACTCCATTCCCTAGATTGCTCCACTTTAACCTCGATCCTTACCTTATAGGGCTGAGTAATAAGCAAGGCTACATCAAGTATCATTTTTGAGTCTTTGGTATGACTCGACCTGGGATTTATCTCTCGGACAATTGGCAAACACTTTACTCATTAGACTAATGACTCATGGTCACATATACTTTAGTATTTTTTGGTACATATAGGTTCAGAGATTTGTATTTAGTATTAAGACTTGCTAGCCTGTTTTGGGGTGAAAAATCTGTTAGTTATTCCCTATTTCTGTTGACAAATTGTGTCAGCAGAGTTTGATATTTTTGTCTTTGTTTTGTCGAGTATTCATGTATCTACCGTTGATTAGAACTTGGGAATGTTTCGGATAAGGGAAGATAGCTCGTTGTAGAAGGTAATATCTAGTGTTGTCGTGAAATGAATCCCGCATCATTCAAGGTTAGATTTTCTCAATGGTATCAAGTGATTTTAAGACATGAGGATTGAGAAGCATTCCTAAAACTCACATGATCGCATTGACGGGTATTTTTCTCGCAGCTACCGAGACAAATGTCCATCCATGACGACTATAATGGTATTCTGTTATATAATAGCCGAGGGATTTCGGTTCATGCCTTTGAGTTTAGTTAGGCTGAGAACTTTTCGGCTCAGCACATGGGTTAGTTAGGTGCAACATTGAAGCAGGTGTTAACGCGGGTGCGCGCGGGCGGATGGAGGTGTCACTCAGATGTCATAATAGTCCGAGACGATACTGGGTGACAGGGTGCGGGTGACGTAACGCACCGGAAGCGCGCGGAGGTTTGTGTGAGAATTTGAAGAAAATAAGAGTCGAGTACTAGACGCCAAACGAAAAGGATCGACTTTTGGAGCTCGCAGGTTCGAGGCGAACTTGTGCCCGATGGGGGCCGCTCGAGTTGGGGGCCAAATTAATAAGACAGCATAGAAGATTGTGTCTCTCCTCCTTACGTCGAAACCTTTAACTCAAAGTTAATAAAAAGGTTTCGTAGCTGAACAAGAAGTCGTTACGTGTTTTCGAATTTCGAGATTCCTATGTTCTATCGTTATGAACATGATATGTCCATTTTGCACATAGCGTTAATTGTGAATGGGGTACAATTTTACATCTTGTTCACTACGGTAGTATTTAAAATCTTGTTCACAAATGATGTCTATATGATGCTCTATTGCAAACACTGTCAGCTCAGGTAACTGGTTTTATCAATTTAAACTCCTAACGTTAAATGTTGTTATGTGCATAGTGGTTTTCCAACTGAGTAATTTTGGTTTGGGATTGAGTCTTAGTTCTGTAGCTGATTTTTCGAACACTGGGGCCAGAGCTCCGACCTAGGCAGATTACGCCCCTCGATTACCCGTGAGAAGGGCAGTGTGATTGTGACGTACGATTTTAATCAAGGTCATGTTAATATTCTATTGGCTTTTTTTTTTCTTTTACTCATCAATGGACTCAACTTTGAAATTCGTCCGCTTTATCTAACCTCCACAATGCTGCTCCCCATGGTCGATATAAGCATTTAAAATAAAAACGGTCTCGCTTTATGTTTGTTAAGTTTTAACTTAGGTAAAACCTAATGATTTACTTTCTATTGAAAAAGAAACCTGCAACTTATATCTAAAAAGAAACTTCTTAGTTTTATAAAGAGAGAGAGAGACAGACAGAGAGAGAGAGTGAATAAGTAAGATTGATATAAAACTGATATATGAGAGTGAAAGTGAGAGACATGAATAAAATCAAAGATATTATATATATATATATATATATAACCCATGGAACTGTGACCCCCGGGTTTCATGGAGTTTTTTGCAAAACAACAATCATCAGGCAGTTAACAAAATGAAATGAATCGAAAATCGAAAAATTACTGTAAAAAAAAAACTTTGGGATTTTGCAGGACTCTTTACGTGTGATTGTAAGTGTGTGAGTGCATGTGGGTGTGTGCATGTGTTTGTGTAGGTTATAGTTGCATATTATTGTGTGTATGTGTGTGTGGCATATAGTGTATGTGAAGGTTCAAACATAGAGCATTATTTTAACCTGATATAAATTCGTCGGTATATCTTATTTTTGCTACATTATTTTATTTCTGTATGTGTAGGTGACTATAGCTAAGGAACAAGACATCGTCATTGCATGTCGAGGGGAATGAATAAATATTTGATTTGTAAGCGTATTTAATCTGTTATATTATGGTAGACCAGAATCACAATGAGTATAAGTAGGGATATATTGTATTACAATATAATATTGTACAATGTTGATATTATATTTAGGGAAGAAAATTGGGCTAGAAGAATAAATTGATGAAATGTTGCGTAAATATTATAATTACTATAGTTATCTTTGATAGTTCGTGCCTAATTGAAATAATGAAGGGGTTACAAGAATAGTTAGTATTTTTATGTACACTGATCATATTTACCCAACCCCTCCGCTCGGGCAGGATATGACACAAGGTCTTTTTTTAAGCAGAGTTTAACAGGTTTGAATTCAGAGTTTTCCTTCTCCTAGACTAGTTGCCTCACCAAGGCTGAAGAACCTAGTCTGCCCTACTATTTACCCATAGCTGGAGGGAGAATAATTGGATTCATACCTTTCCCAAGGGTATTAGTGGGAAAGGTATGAATCCAATTATTCTCCCTCCAGCTATGGGTAAATGTACGCTGATGATTATAACTAAAGGTCAAAGTGTTTTCATTATAAATTTAAGGAAATTGATTATGGAAATATATGGCACGTTTCGGAGGTATGGGTAATAGTTGGGTGGTGGAGATGGTTATTTTTAATAGTTATACGTTTTGTGTTAATGTTGTGTAATTTATACGCTATTGTAGAAAAGAGTTGAGTGTATGTGGTTGATAAGATGAATGTAGAGTGTTGGGGTCTATTCTTCATACTCATAAAAATGTAAATTTAACAGATAGTGAAGGCGTGTTGAGAAGGGTATGGTGGTTTGTGGAGAAAGATCGTACATATATATTGTGGCGAGTGTGATGGTTGGTGCAGGAAAATGGTACTTACGGTGCTTCAGGTGATGTTTGTTCTTTTTTTTATATATATATTTGAGGTTTTAGATGTGTTATGTGTATGGATCGAAGTGTGAGAGAAGGTGTTTGTTCTCCTGGCTACATTTTGAAAGGATTTCAGGATTTTTTATTTAGTAGGGTGTTTTGTGATGGGTAGGTTATGATGGCTAATTTTTCGTGGAAGCAAAGAAGGCATTGTTTTATGCTTTGTTGTAGGCAGGGGCTTGTTTTAGTATCTCCCCGGTGATAATTAGAGAGACGTTTGTGTCTTTTAGGTGTCATATGTACGAGGATAAGGAGGTATTGGATGAGTAGTTTGTGTTTGTGAAAGAAAATTTATGGTTGTAAATTTTCTGTTTTATCGTACCCTCCGTTGCACCGTTGTTTGACGGAGTTGTTTGTTTTTACCGTGGCTTGTGTATGACGTTTTTATACAGGTATTTTCCTAGTAGGGGACATGTGCTTTTGACCCTACAATTGCATTGGTTGGAGGGGTGGATACCATTTTTTGTTGTGTTTTTATTATGTGGGACATTTTGCTTGTGCAACTGTTGCTAACCTTAATGTTGTTTATGTTAAAGATTTTGGCTTGAGGCTATTATTGAGGAAGTGCTTGGAGATTAAGTTTAGGAAGTCCCTAACTATATGGGATATTATGCATTTATTGAAAGGTGGGTTAACCAAATAATATTCCAACTACTGTGATTAGATTTGTCTTTTGTTGGTATGAATTCAAGTGTTTGTCTATAACCTCTGTGTTTTAATGCTTTGTCATATATGTGTTTGTGTTTGTTAAAAATATCGATGTTAGAGGAGTTGCTGGATAGTCTACGACGGAGAGATTTTGGGATTTGTTTGGTAATTGAGGGTGGGTGCTTTGAAGAGGTGTATATGTAGATTGGTGTGTCATTATCTTTTTCGTAAGGTTCGTATGTGCCTTTACATAGGTTTAGTGTTACATCCAAGAAATTTACTATTTTTAGATTTGTGTGTATGGTAATCTTAAATCCCAGCAGATTTACTGCGTTGGACATCCTTTTCCTGTAGCTGCATAGTTTTGGTCCGTTTGGGTTCCTAATGATGATTAGACCGTCTTTTCTCTATAGACCCATATCGGTGTAGTTGATTATGTTTGATTGTTGGGAGAGAATTAGGGCACCGACCAGCTCACACACCTCCACGTCATCGAAGCTACCCATAAATATAATACCAACATTGTATTATATTATATTGTAATACAATATATCCCTACTTATATCCATTGTGATTCTAGTCTACCATAATATAACCGTTTAAATACACTTACAAATCAATTCTTTATTAATTTCCCTCGACATGCAGTGATGATGTTTTATTCTTTAGCTATAGTCACCTACACATACAGAAATAAAATAATGTAGTAAAAATAAGATACACCATGAAACCCAGAGGTCACCGTCTAAATTCATGAATTAAATATATATATATATATATATATATATATATTCATTTATCATTATTATATAATAGCTCTATCCTAGATATTGAGCAATCTCCATATTATATTGCCCTTTCTTCGACTGTTATAATATATATATATATATATATATATATATATATTATAACAGTGTGAGTGGTCACTAAATCACTTTGTGGGGTTTTGTCGAACAAAGGGCAATATAATATGGAGATTACTCAATATCTAGGATAGAGCTATTATATAATAATGATAAATAAATATATATATATATATATATATATCATGATCCATAGAAAGACCATTTTATCACACCTCATCAGTGTGGTTAGACAGGCAAAATGCTACAAGCTTGGATCGAAACCAGGTTGATTTTAAACCCATCGGATATCTTACCGTAGAGCAATCGGTAACCTTAGTGTAAAAGAAGGAATATATCTTATTCTCCTTTATTTACATTGACGCTTAACAACTACTGGAGTGCTCAATTCAATAGAAGAGATTTGCATTAAGTTAGTGGCAACCGATAATCCCATGCGAAAATGGTAAAGATAGATGAATGCATTGATAGATTGTCTGAGATTAAGAAAAAAATTTTGGTCTAGAAAGATTGACAGGTAGATATATGCAGATTACTGCAAAATAACGCGGGCGCACACACACACACACACACACACACACACACACACACACAGAGAAGCACACATACACAAACACACACACACACACATATATATATATATATAGAGAGAGAGGAGGGAGAGAGAGAGAGATGCATTAAAACTGAAAATTGATGGATAAAGAGAGAAAGTGAGAGATGCATAAAAACCTATAGATCACACATATACATATATATATATATATATATATAGAGAGAGAGAGAGAGTTAAGAGGAAAAAAGATGGACAGACAGACCGACAGACGTAAAGAAATAAAAACTCATGATAAATTGATAGACACATATATTGTAAGTGATGGTAGTATATCAATATGGACACACATATGTTACCACGAGGGATAGGAACCCAAACGTGGAGTCTTGTAACTGTAGGAATAAGGAAGAATGCTCCTCAGGCGGACGCTGCACCACAAGGAATGTCGTATACCAAGCATGCATTTCTCCTATGGAACAGCAAAGGGACGGGGAGAGAGTCTATATAGGGATCTCCGCGGGAAGCTGGAAGCAAAGATGGTACAGCCATAGACACTCATTTTCCAACCCGAAACATAGGTACCAGACTGCTTTATCGAAATACTTCTGGGGCCTAAAGGATCAGGGGCTATCCCCACAAGTTAAGTGGAAAATATTAAGGCACCCATCTGCCGCCAACAGCTTCAACGGTAGATGTAACTTATGCTTAGACGAAAAAATTAGCATAATTAATTTCAAGAATAGAAAACTTTTATTGAACAAAAGAAATGAGTTTGTCTTTAAGTGTAGACATAGAGGAAAATTTAAATTATCTTAAATAATAAAGAAATATTAGTAAATAATAAAGATCAACCCAACAGCAGATATCACCGAGACAAGGAAAGATAAAGGTAGATAAGGGCCAGATGAACAAGGAATATTAATCCAAAAATAGGGCCTGCAATTCTAGAGCGGTTAATTCCCCTTGACCATTTTTAGGGTAAATTTTAAAAAATACACTTGACGACTATAATGAATGTCCCCACCTTATCTGGTTTAAGTATCTCGATCCTAATTTAAACTAGAGGAACACCTAAGATGGCAGCAGCTGGGTTAATTAATAGACATATCAGAAATAAATATAAATCATATATGAGATAGCCATTAGTTAAACGATCTTAGTCTGTTTAGAATAGCACACCAGCCAAGTAGAAGAAACCACAAACAGAATACGAAATTAAAAGGGACTGACCAGTAGATTAATTCCACTCCTGTTTCTTAATCGTTCTAACATATAATATGTTCACACCCTCTGCTCATGCCTATGAACGAATGAGTTCCAGTTTATGTTTTTATTTTTATGTTTTTTATTTTTGTTTTATTTTTATTTCTATCCTTGTTTTCTGATTTTTAATTTATTTTTTAATTTCCTTATTTTTCCTATTTATCTTCTGAATACGAACTGTAACTCCTCATTCGCATCTCTGGGACAATACAGAGCATGTAAAGAGTCATCCGACGAGACGGAGAATATACCAACAATATTCTCCGCCGAAATAAATTTATTATGACGGCTTAACCGAGTTTGAGTCTCCATTTAATTGTACTATATATATATATATATATATATATATATATATATATATATGCCGACTGAATCCAAAACAAATCATTCTTCTATAATTTGACGTGTACGAAGTAACTGTTATCAACAACTCAGCTAAAAATTTACAATATCTGTTGACTGCTAGGCGCTAGGAATTCAGTTGTTTTTGGAAGCATCAAAATTTGACTTGAAGATTAAACAAAAAAAAAAAGAAGATATTTCAAATAACATTAGTAAAGTTTCGATTTTAAATTTTAAACCATTAGAGGTTTGTTTTGAAAAGATAAAAAGAAAATTGGCTCTTTTTTTTCATTTTAATTCAAAATTAAAATGAATTTACTTAAAAATAAATCCATAGTGTAATCCACACAGATATCATTTTCCCAGAATTCTCTTATATTGTAGATGATTGCACTATTATACAGAGGAGATATAATTATTTGTCAAATAAATAGAATTGAACATGTACATATGTGTCAGACTGTTACATCCTATCTTCACCTCTGAAAATAGGGGACTATTCCAATTTGATTTTGAGAAAAGAAAGAGAAGAATAAATGCTAGGTACGAGTTATTAAACTAATTGAAAATAGGAAATAAAAAACTGAAACGACAATGAAGGTGATAAGTCAATACATTGGAAGCTTTTGGTCTGGTCAAAGCCAAAAATCTTTAAGTTGAGAGAACTGACTGAGTGGCTGATTTTGACGGCATTTCAACACATCTAGGGATATTTTATGCCTTGAGATTAGGGGATCGCGTTATTTGCTTATATTGACATTGTGTTGTTTTTTTCTTAAGAAGTTTTTGCTCATGCTCCCATTGGATATGAATAGTTTTTAAACAAACTTTTTTGACACATAGATTAGACAAGGAGTTTTTTTTTATGTGAAGTTATTATGTATTCCTAGTTAATATATAATGACAGGGGTTTGATTCCTTCTTATTTAATACTAAAAATGTGTACATAATTATAGGATTGTGTCACCTCGGAGTAGTGGCTAAAGTGCAGGACCGCAAAATCGTAGTAAGCGAGTTCGAACTTCAGTCTCTCTATTAGGTTCACTTACGCATAAATACCCTTAGGAGAGACATATGCCCCTTTATTTTCCCAGTTACAAGAAAATACTACCTGTATAATAAATACTTCTACAGGTATAACATTGGCATTAAATAAAACATGAAGGTTGATATGCCCTTAAATAAAGAAACCAAACTAAAACCAGCAATTATATTGTTTCATTATTTCTCTCATATTAAATATCTAAGCACAATTAACTGGTTTCATTATACCGATCTCATGTTAAATATCCATGCATAATTATATGGTTTCATTATATCTATCTCATATTAAATATCTATACACGATTATATAGTTTCATTATTTCTATCTCTTATTGAATATCTTAACACACTTATATGGTTTCATTATTTCTATCTTATATTAAATATCCATGCACGATTATACGGTTTCATTATTGCTATCTCATATTGAATATCTAAGCACACTTATTACGATGTTCCAAACCAGCACGTTGGCCAGGGAGACTCCCTTTGGTATGGATTTGGGTATAATGACTAGGAATGGCAAATCGATTTCCAGAATTGGAGCATCACCGTCTGATAAAGTTTAATACCATTCCAATTTAACTCTTTTTTTTAGGGGGATGTCTTACTCATTCACAAGGGAGACAATCGGACTATCTTCCATAACATCGCTTGCAAAAGTCGTGTATTAGATTCTAAATCTAATAATCATCAAGGAACCTGTTTTTTTTTAAAGGAGGAGGCTGGGTAATAAAGAAAAGAGTCTTTAGTTTACACGCAATCGATAAACTAGCGTCGATGCGCAATTCTAATACTGGATAGACATCTAAGCTCAGTGTCTTCTCCTGTTCACTATTTATGACTTCACATCTCTACTCGCGTATGTTTAGCTGACCGACACTCAAGGTCAGTGAAATGGCACCTGGCCAATGGCAAGAGCATCGCAATGATTTGTCATTGTGAGGCGGCCAGAAATAAATGATAGAAGCGGTCAGTTTGGACCAAGGAGATCAGGAACTTTCTCGAAGATTACATGCTTCATTTGAATCGGCGTTTGTAAATCAAATATATGTTTTTCAGGCTGTTTGTCTATAAATCTACCCGGGTTTGTCATTATCTATCGATCTATCTATCTATCTATGTCAGTTTTCCTTTCTCTGGGAAACTATCTATCAACATATCTCTCTACATTTGATTCGGCAAGTTTTTATTTCTTGAGACTTTTATATTTCTCTCTCTCTCTCGTTTTCTCTTTCTCTCTCTCTTTCTCTCTCTCTCTCTTTCTCTCGCTCTCTCTCTTTCTCTCTCTCTCATTTGCAGTATTTGAAACCATTTAACTGTGTGCAAATAAAAAATTGATATTAAACTGAAGTATTATTAGACAGCAAATCTTGAAACTATTTAACTGAGTGCAAACAATAAATAACAAAACTTAAACTATTTAACTGTGTGCTGAAAATAAGCTGTGACTCGTTTAAAAATCTTACATAAAACCATTCAAAAAACCTGGCAGGAGTGATAGATGATAGGGATGGATGGCGAAAGAGAGAGAGAGAGAGAGAGAGAGAGAGAGAGAGAACCAGGGAACGCAGTGCGGTTAGCGTGACATGATATATATATATATATATATATATATATAATCCAAGATACCAACTGGCATAAAGAACAGAACGGTGTTAAGAAAAAGTCTAAATGTGAAATAACTTTTTATTTTAAAGCTTCATAGAACATTTTATCAAGGAAAAATAAGGTTATAAAGGTAAATTATATAATTCCAAAATATAAAGCTCAATAAAATTAATTTGATAAAATTATATAAATGATTATATAAGATTCGAAAAAAATAGATGATCTAAAACATCAGAACGATTAACAAAATCATATTATTATAATGGATACATTATATCTAAATGAAAATAGCGTTCATAATTCATTAGTACTAGATTTGTAGACATTAAGTTTCAATAACAGTTTGTCATCTTTTGTTACATGAGCGAATTACTATATTACATTCATCAACGGATATTTACCACATTCTCCTTTCAAATTAGTCCAGACTTCTTTAACGTTTCTTGGATTCTTTTCTTTAGTTCTTTCATTTTGTAACTCCCAAACATTCTTATTAGAATTCATGTCTGGGCTTTGAGCAGGCCACTCAATAACAGAAACATCCTACTCAGAAAGAAATGTTTTAACAGACTTCGTTGTGACATAGAACGTTATCTTGCATAAGTACAGCTGGTTGCTTAATTGCAGTTCTCAAATTAGGTGCATGTTTCTTCAATATCTCTTTGTATACAGTTGCGTTAATTTTACTTTTCAGCTTGACAAGAGGTCCTGTACCAGAAGCTAAATCATGCCAAACACCATCACACTTCTTACGCCAGTTTTAACGCTGCTTTTAGTGCACTGAGTCGAATATCGTTCCTTAGGACAACGTCGAACGAATCTTCACTCGTCTCAACCGAACATGTTAAACTTTGACTCATCACTGAAATGAACACAATGCCACTGTTCTTCTGTTCATATGAAGTATTCAGTGGCAAATTTCAATCGGCTCATTTCGTTCTTTTTAGAAATGTAAGGTTTCACAGAAGCTACTCGACTTTTCCGAATTATTTCCTTGTCTTCGGGAAACAATGTGCCTTGATATCTTAATGCTATGGTTAGCTTTAGCTTTTTTATAGATAGCGGTTGCTGTCGCATATTAATCCTTTTTTAATTTATGTCCACTCCATCTGTCTTCCCTTGCCGTAGTTTTCCAAGGCCTACCAATTGGTATCTTGGATTTATATGCCCCAGTTTCTTCGAGCTTTCTTAGATTACTATGAATAACACTCTTAGATTTCCCCACAGTCTTTGAAATATTCCCGATCGAGATTTTATCTTCAATACGTAACTTGACTATCGGTTTTCTAAGTTCCAATTTTGTCACAGATTTTTTCGCCATGTTTACAATGCGAGAGCCGGTGTGATTTAATAAAATACCCTATTTTATATCATCACCTTATTTTTTTTTTAAATTATACATATCGTTAAATTTTACGGATTTATATGATCGTTCTGGGTTTTTTTTTTATCAAAATCCGCTTCAAAATTGACCTCTTGTCGCAACCTCCTTGTTTTTTGAAATGATTTACGACAGGGCTTTCAAACAAGGCTTAAATTCAAAGTTTTGCCTTCGAGATCGGTTGCCATACCAAAGTTTAAGATCCAGTCTGGCCAACTATTGTCCTAGACAAGGAGAGAGAATATTTCGATGAATACTTTCCCAAGGGTCTTAGCATTACTAAAGATGCCAACAGCCTCGTCTAGGATTTGAAATCAGGTCACCAAGTCCATTTGATATGACGATATCTATCACGTCACGGGTGCCTCGATATATATTTATGGATGATAAAGATGGCATTGGCTATAACTGGTGTGACAGGAAACATGGTAGTATTTGGTTTGGACAATTTGAATACCTAGAAAGAGTCATGATCATTTAAACAACGATCTTAAAAGTGTTTGTTAAGATACCGAGAGAAGTTCTGTTGCTCTTAGAATGTTGTTATCCTAGGATATCCAGTAAAAGCTACCAGATAATTTTTGTTCGAAATCTCAAATACTTCTAGGATGAGTCAAAAGTTTTGCAATGTGTTCGTAATGCAAGACACGATTGGGCAGTCGGTAAGATGAGACACAATTCGCTAGGCACAGTTCGTAACATGAGACAGAATTTGTGAGGCACAGTTTGTAACATGAGACACAATTCAGCAGATGCTTCTCCCGAGGAAATGAAAGTGACGAAAAACTCTGGACTGTGAGATGTCGAACTCGCTTGATACTCTCTGGGTAATAGTCACCGGATTTACTTCTATGGTTTCAACAACGTCGTCAGTATCCATGATTTTAAACCTACTGGAACTTATATGATCGTCAAGGTTCTTACAACCCCACCAAAACATCTTGAACAATCTGGTTACTGTCGTGTGATCAAAGACACATTTGCATTTCTCACAAAAAGTTTCTTTTGTTGATGCCGTGGAATTATTGTCAAGCTCGATTGCTTTGGCTTGATTTGGCCGGGTTTCTTTGTTTTTATTGACGTATAAACTTCCACGTGTAATTTAATCCCCAAACCATCGTTCCAGAAAGATATTAGTGGTGTTGTTTAACATTTAGCAAGGTAGAAAAAGGACCTTATACGTTTCTAATGGGTATATGTCCATAGGTGAATGCGATAGAACTTCTAATGTTCAAACTCGATTACTACGATGTCGCAGTTCAGCACATTAACAATTTCGCCATAGTAACTTCTCCGGAACAGTTCGAACGCGTAATGCATCAGTTAAAAAAATTCACCACGTTCCAAGTTAATTTGTGCAGCTTTCAAATGACATACGTAGTGGAGCGATGCACAAGGTACCGGCTGGTTGGTTGGTTGGTTGGTTGTTTTATTTTACGGCGTATCAACTCTTTTCAAATCATTTAACGCCAGTTTAAATTTGGACCAATTCAGTTTAGTATAAGTATTGTTTTTATTGTTATTTTTTTACAAACGGTTAAACGTCAAAACACATCTATTTCATGCAATTCAGTCTAGAATAAGTACACAGTTTAGTTCTTTTTGACCTATCGATAGGACCCTATCAGGTGCTACCAATCTGGGCCAGAGTGGACCCGGGAGCGATGGAAATGAAGAGTTAATCAGCATTCCCCAAAGCTTTATCAATACTGGAACCTGGACACCAGATTGTTTAGTGGGGAGTCTTACACGTCTTCAGAGAAGCAATCGGTGTATTCTACAACCCCACCTGAATTCAGCAAGGTGTCGGCACAGCAAGTATTAACTAACTACAAATCACAGCGGCTACCATCCAAGGCTTCGACTAATTCGGTCATATGATACCAGCGTTCCAAACCGGCAAGGGCTAACAAAATATTGGGAAACCTTTGACTCACCTAAGTTAAGTTAATTATTGTCTGGAAGCATTATACTTTTAAAAGAATATGTGACAAACACTTGACATTTCAACTTACAAGACAAGCATCGTAAAAGAAAATACAATGAAAAAAGAACAAAACTAGCGAGATAAATAAGGCAAGATAGAACATAAAGAATATAAGAAAAAGTAAAATAAATTTACAAAATTAAATATCTACTTTAAAACATTCCCAGAACTGAAATCCACTGAGAATTCTAAAAACAAACAAACAAATAAATAAAAATAAGAAATATAGAAATTGAAAAATTATAAAAGATAAAACCAGTCGAAAGAAAAGGGATGTAACTCTATCCACTACTTTTTAAAAAGGGCAGTAACGCATAGACACTTCTATAATATCTCTCTATTTCTCTCAGCTTACGTATATATATATATATATATATATATATATATATATATATATATATATACATATATATATATATATATATATATATATATATATTATATACATATATATATATATAAATAACTATCTCCTTGGATAGACCTGTGAATATATATCATATATATGAGTATATACTTATATATGAATTAGTTTATTATACATAATGGATATATATATAATGTACATATTCATATTAACATCCACGCCCACAGTCCCACGTATCATCTCTCTCTCTCTCTCTCTCTCTATCTATCTATCTATCTCTCTCTCCCTCCCTCTCTTTCTCATTCTCTCAGAAGAATTAAAAATAGGAAAGCAGCAGGGCTAGACGAGATCCCCCCAGAAGTGTGGAAGACGAGACAATTCGACGATATACTGCTCCGGCAATGCAACGCAGTCTATAGTCAAAATAGGATAGAAAGATGGACGAAGGGATACATCCTTCCATTCCCTAAAAAAGGCGACCTCGGACTAGCCAAGAACAACCGAGGGATAACACTTACATCCATAGCAGCCAAAATATACAATGCCCTACTACGAAACCGCATAGAACCCAAAATTGACAACATCCTTAGGAAAAACCAAAACGGCTTCCGGAGAAATAGATCCACAACCTCACAAATACTCACCATCCGTAGAATCCTTGAAGGAGTTCGGGCAAAAAACTTACAGGCGACATTACTATTTGTCGACTTTACCAAGGCCTTCGATTCCATACACAGAGGGAAGATGGAGCAAATCCTACTAGCATACGGCCTACCAAAAGAAACAGTTGCAGCGATAATGATTCTCTACAGAAACACCAAAGTGAAAGTACGTTCACCAGATGGAGACACGGAATACTTCGACATTGTTGCAGGAGTACTACAAGGAGACACACTAGCCCCGTACCTCTTTATCATCTGTCTAGACTATGTGCTTAGGACTTCGATCGACAAAATCAGAGAAAATGGCTTCGAGCTGACTAAGAGAAGAAGCAAAAGGTACCCCGCAAAAACAATCTCGGACGCCGACTACGCTGATGACTTGGCGTTACTAGCGAATACGCCTAATCAAGCAGAGACACTACTGCATAGTCTGGAACGAGCCGCAGCTGGCATTGGCCTCCATGTCAATGCAAACAAAACTGAATATATGTGTTACAACAAAACGGGCAACATTGCCACACTAGACGGAGCCTCTCTGAAACTAGTAGACAAATTCACCTACCTAGGAAGTAGCGTCTCATCAACCGAAAAAGACATCGACACACGACTGACGAAGGCATGGACAGCTATCGATAGGCTCTCGATCATATGGAAGTCGGACCTAACTGATAAAATGAAACGCAGTTTCTTCCAGGCAGCGGTTGTGTCGATACTGCTATATGGATGCACCACATGGACGCTAACGAAGTGGCTGGAGAGGAAACTAGACGGAAATTACACAAGAATGTTGAGAGCAGTATTAAACAAGTCCTGGCGACAACACCCCACGAGACTCCAACTATACGGACACTTGCCCCCCATCACAAAAACTATACAAGTCAGACGAACCAGACACGCGGGACACTGCTGGAGAAGCAAGGACGAGCTCATAAGCGATGTACTCCTGTGGACCCCCACATATGGATGTGCAAAAGTAGGACGACCAGCACGAACTTACATACAGCAACTATGTGAGGACACGGGATGTAACCATGAAGACCTGCCGGAGGCGATGAATGATAGGGAAAATGGCGAGAGAGGGTCAGGGATATCCGCGCTGGCGGCGCGACATGATGATGATGATGATATATATATACATAAATATCATATATATTATGTATAAAATATATACATAAACACAATATATATATATTTTATATTAATCCATCTATTGAATATATTCATCACTTAATATGCAAATTATATATATATATATATATATGTGTGTGTGTGTGTGTGTGTGTGTGTGTAACACAAAAGAGATGCTATGATACATAAAATACTTATATATATAGGTGTATATATATATATATATATATATAATATAAATATATGTACATATATATATATATAAATATATATATATATATAGAGAGAGAGAGAGAGAATTGTATTGAATATATATAAATATCTTATTGTTATATACAAATGTATACATATATATATATTTGTATATATAAATGAGATATTTATATATATTCAATACAATTATATATATATATATATATATATATATATATATATATATGAAACACTGTTAAAAAATTCCGATTCCTACTTGACGACAGAAAAATCTTTTGGGAATTTGAAGCCTCTCATCCGTCTTGTTTTTTCCTGTCGTGTCAGCCATATTAGTAACGCAATACGGACGAACTATTATTGCTTCAAAACTACCCATTCTTTAGATACACTGTCTTATGCCGCTGTTAAACGTGCGTATACGTTAACTTTTTAAAAATGAAATAAAATGATATAAAGGAAATAAAGGAAAAATTAAAAAAAACAGTTCCATATTTTTCGCTTTTGTTGTGAAAAACGATTTCTACGTGTCAACGTCTGAGAATGAATATAAACAGTAAATTTATATTGTGTATTTTTTAAACATCTTTTATTTCTTTTTTCTTTCGCCATCTTTTTTTCTGACTAGAGGTTACGTATGGGGCCTTAAAATGTCCTGACATTATCCCCCTAAAAGATTTTTCTAGGAAACAACATTAACATATATCGGAAGGTGAAGCGCCAATTTTGGAGATCTAAGGAGCGTAGAGTACCTCTTCATTCTCATTAATCCTAAGGAAAATCTCAGTCGGAATAGTAATAGCTTTCACGGTCACGTGTTTGTGTCAAATAGATATGCTTGAAATTTCTTATTGGACAAAAATACCTGATTCGATATAACAGTAAACCATTTGTATTAAGAAAATTATAGATTTTTTCTTAGGATTATTATTCGTCACTTAAGACCATATAAATGTCTGCCAATAAATTATTCTATCATTATAAGATATATTGGAAATAGTTATTTAAACACATAAAATTATTAGTATTATATAAAAATACTTGACACCATACATCTGAGTCCAAATTGTATCTCTTAAAAATAATTGTTATCAAATATAAATGTGCAGGAAATACTCTAGAAAAACTACACAAAGTGCATAAATATAATCGTACAAGGAACTCAATTCCATAATCGTTTGGTATACAGTAACCCTAAACGGGTTTTCCTTTCTCTAGGGATCTATCTATCTATCTATCTATCTCAGTTTTCATTTATCTATCTATCTATCTATCTATCTATCTATCTCAGTTTTCATTTCTCTAGGGATCTATCTATCTATCTATCTATCTATCTATCTATCTATCTATCTATCTATATCAGTTTTCATTTCTCTATCTATCTATCTATCTATCTATCTATCTATCTATCTCAGTTTTCATTTATCTATCTATCTATCTATCTATCTCAGTTTTCATTTCTCTATCTATCTATCTATCTATCTATCTATCTATCTATCTATCTATCTCAGTTTTCATTTCTCTAGGGATCTATCTATCTATCTATCTTAATCATTTTGAAAAGAGCAACTAGAAATCGGTTCGAGGCAAATGAATTGAATAAGATATTCTGTTGAAGATTTAAAAAAATCTCAATTTAAGTTTGCTTGAGGAAAAGCACACTGAAATCAAAATCAACTGCTGCCAGCCAAGAAGAAAGACTTCCGAAGTGGAAATAACAAGATTATTTATATCCACTATTTCGTCAGGTTTGGAAGAGATGAACATGCCAACACTTTGGGATATATGGCGTAAACCTAATTTTCGACTAGAGAAGCTTAAAATATTCTGTGAATAGAAACATGATGTTTCTTCTTCAAATATTCCTCATGTGTTTTTAAACATGAAATCACTGGCAGCACAATAGAATCTTTACTAATTCATATATTTATCTATCAATTGTAACAACATATCGAAGCGTTTCGGTTTCTTAAAGGCCTTGAGATTAGTAAATTGCGTTCATTGTAGATGCATATTTACATTTTTTGTGTCGTAGTTTCTTAAGAGGGTTTAGACATAGTAATATGGTATCAAGTATTCCTATCAAATACTAATAATTTGCACACAGTTGATTGGTTTCATGTTTTCTTATTCAATACTAAAAATTATTTGTTTTCAAGAATTTATTTCCGTTTAATAAGAGATATTTCTTCGTAAACAGGCATAAAGTTTCAAGTAACTAACATTAAAACTCAAAGTATCACAGTTTCATATATATATATATATATATATATATATATATATATATATATATATCTTTAAAATATCCAGTCAGTGTCCAAGGAGAGTGGATGTGGATTATTCTTTGCATAGAATATATGAGGAAAATCATATAAATCTACGAGAGTGCTCAATGTATGACTATTGTGAGTTCCCTATTTATTCGCTGGGGTACAACAAAATACACATTCAGAGCGTATATAGTACAATATGATGGAGACTCAAACTCGGTTAAGTGGTCATAATAAATTTATTTCGTCGGAGAATATTACTATACTCTCCGTCTCGTCTGATGACTATTTACATGCTTCTCTCTCGTTGCAGAAGTCATCTGACGAGACGGAGAGTATAGTAATATTCTCCGCCGAAATAAAATTATTATGACCACTTAACAGAGTTTGAGTCTCCATCAAATTGTACTATATATATATATATATATATATATATATATATGTTATGGTTTTAAGTTTATGGTTTCTGTGAATATTCCCGTAAAAATGACACAAGAATCAAGTGGAACGTTTCACTGATTTATTTGATAAGTTACGTTAGAGATGATAATGAATGAACCACTGGATGTGCGATGATAAGTCTCCTGTTCTCCCACTCCGTGATCTTTGTTCAATGTGTGATGGCCGATTTCCTGAACCGAAGGGCGATCACTCCCTAGTCAGTCAAAAGGGAAGTAATTATTTTCTTAGGATTGATCCTAATATATATATATATATATATATACTTCTTGTAGCATCTTCCCTATTTCAATACACAATGGACTCTTCCCATAAAAATAGAACATTTTACTGTAATCCTCTCTGGGGCTTAACTAGCCAAGCTACTCTGGCGCAAATTATATTATTTGTTTACAGTCATATATAACTTTTTCTTCTAAGTAGGTGTTTATCTTATTTATCTTACGCCCTTTTCCGTGGACATAAGATTATATGGATGGACTACTTGGACGATAACTTAACGGCTGGAGAAGAAGCTAGACGGCAATTACACAAGAATGTTGCAAGCAATATTGAATAAGTCCTGGGAGCAACACCCCACAAAGCACCAACTATACGGCCACCAGCCTCCCATCACGAAAAGTATCCAAGTTAGACAAACCAGACATGCAGGACACTGCTGGAGAAGCAGGGACGAGCTCATAAGTGATGTACTCCTATGTACCCCCACATATAGCCTAGCAAAAGCAGGACGACCAGCTCGAACATACATACAGCAGCTTTGTGAGGATACGGGATATATCCTTGAAGACCTGCCAGAGGCGGTGAATGATAGTGAGAAGTGGCGAGAGAGGGTCAGGGATATCCGTGCTAGCGGCACGACATGATGATGATGATATATATGAAAAAAGTAGAAAAACAGAATAATCCAAATTAGGTGAATTTATTTTGATGTAAAGCCCACGTTTAACGTTTGGGTTTTTATAACCTTCATCAGGACTTTGATATCATGAGGATTGTTCACACAGCGATGGATGTTTGTCGAGATAACAGTAGCAAATAAAATGTATATAACAAAAATGATATAAGTGTGCATTTAGCTCTGAATTCAAACCTGTTAAACTCCGATTAAAAAGAAATTGACCTTGTGTCATATCCTGCCATAGCGGAGGGGTTGGGAAAAGTAGGGCAGACTGGGTTCTTCAGCCTTGGTGAGGCAACTAGTCTAGGAGAAGGAAAACTCTGAATTCAAACCTGTTAAACTCCGCTTAAAAATGACCTTGTGTCATATCCTGCCCGAGCGGAGGGTTTGGGTAAATAGGATAAATGTGCATTTAGTGTTCTTAATTTAAAAGTAATAAGTACGTGTTTTGGCACGTGGAATGATGTTTAAAAATGTTGGATTTCTGAGAGATCAGAAAAGTCCTTCTGTTTTTAGAGAAATATGCAGAGATAGGTAAGATTTTATTGTTACAGAACGTTTTGATGTCATCCATGTTAGATGCCGTGAAAGAAAATATTTAGTATTTGTTTTTCCTGTAATCTCGAGAAGCATCCATCACTGTTTGAACACTTCTCACAATATGAAAGTCCTGATGAAGGTTATTAAACTCGAAACGTTTCGCGTTGGCTTTACATCAAAATGAATTCATCTAATTTGAATCATTCTGTTTTTCTACTTTCTCCATACCCTCGGATTCAGATCCATATTTACTTACATACTGTTTTGGAAAACCAAACTAGATATATATATATATATATATATATATATATATATATATATATATATATATATATAGACATATATACTCCCCTACCTCTGTAGGGTTGAGTTCTCTAGCGAATGAAGTAATCGTGTTGCCATTAGCGTTTATTGCAAGTCTCTTCATATATAAATTGAGGTCTCGGTAGCCGTTAAACGGATGTATGTAAACAATTGTAATTGTGATTCTTAACCGTTTAAAATTTACTTCGCTCCAACTGGTTCCTCGTAGTTAAGAGTTAGAGGCTTGGATTGGCGTTTGAGTCAACCGGGTTTCAATCCCAGCTACGGGAAGGTAGTATGTCTAGCCACACCGATGAGTTCCGATAGAACGAAACAGATCTGTGTGTGGATGACTATATATATATATATATATATATATATATATGTAAACGAATTGTTTGTAGGTAAGATAATTTCTTAAAAAAACCATTGTTCATTTGTTTGCACATAGTTAAATAGTTTCAAGTATTGTTATGTAACGATAATAAGGCTGTATAATATTGATCATTAGTTTAAGCATTGACGATCAAACATGAATTAATGCGATTCAACATTGATCATTCGTTAGTACACTGTTAAATAATTTCCCCTATTCCAATCTAATACAAATAATTCAGTTTAGTAGTAAAAATTAGTTTACGTACATTCAAATAATTTCAAGTCAAATAAATCACTAAATAGTTCTATTTGACTCGGAGATAGTTAATATCACTTTACATCAGTGTATACCTGTGAAAACCCGCAATGAAGGTGCACATTTCAATCCCCAAAGCCTTAGGAGAAAACCTCACCATCAGATTCAGTTTAGTGTCATACAAAAGACCAGTTCTATTTGACACTTTGATGGGAGCCTAACAGGTGCTACTACCCGGGGTCAGAGTCGACCTGTGAGTCATGTGAACGAAGGGGTACTCCATATTCCTCAAAGCTGCAGGACTGGAGCCTCGCTATCAGATACATTTTAGAGCCATATACAGAATATTGTTTGAAGGTGGGGTAATTCCTCTCGACAGAGATGCAGTCATCGCATTCTACTGCCCAAAATGAGTTGGCTATAAAAAGTTAGTCGGTCAGTCTTAAGACTTCAAATTATATTTTAGTAACGCTACACAAACTACCTAACCGATAAAATGAAACGCAGTTTCCTCCAGGCAGCGGTCACATCGATACTGCTATATGGCTGCACTACATGGACGCTAACAAAACGGCTGGAGAAGAAGCTAGACGGCAATTACACAAGAATGCTACGTGCAATCTTAAACAAGTCCTGGCGGCAACACCCCCACAAGACACCAACTGTACGGCCACCTGCCCACTATCACGAAAACTATTCAAGTTAGACGAACCAGACATGTAGGACACTGCTGGAGGAGCAGGGACGAACTCATAAGAGATGTACTCTTATGGACCCCCACACATGGCCGTGCAAAAGTAGGACGACCAGCACGAACATACATTCAGCAGCTATGTGAGGATACGGGATGTTGTCCTGAAGACCTACCTAGGGCGATGAACGATAGGAAGGAGTGGCGGGAGAGGGTCAGGGATATCCATGCTACCAGCGCGATATGATGATGATGACACCAGATACCGAAGCTCATTGGGTTTTTTTTTTACATTTGCAGTTTTCTTGTTTCTTTTTTTAATTCTCCACGGAAGAGTTTATTTAAAGGCAAGATTACACTCCACTTAAGGTGCTTACATTTTAGATTTTGTTTACTGTAAATAAGTCGTTTCTTCTTCTTCTTTTTCTTTTTCTTCTTCTTCTTCTTGGATATTGCCGAAAAACTTCACAAGAAGAAGGATGATACAATTTTTCAACTGAATCTTTTAAAAAAGAACAATAAAAAAAACCCAATAAAACAAACGACAAAAAGTATAGTGCATTCAAACAAACATGTCTCTTTCCACAAATGAAATTTGGTTGTTTTTTTAGATTAAAATATTTCCTTTAGTTCAATAAATATGTTATCCAATTTTTCCCAGTTTCACATAAAACCATTTGGTCGTTCATAAAAAAGACAAACAAAATCTTTTTCAGTTATCAACATACGAAAGAAATAGCTCGTTTTTATTTCCACGGATATTACAATGAATCTACCGGGAATATTCCTGTTGTGACGGCTGTGCGTGTTGGACAGAGCCGTCGATATTTGTAAGTTCGAACACGAGTCCCTTTATATCGTTCAGATTTGAGGGATTACTGGTGGAAAAGGTATCCTTTCCATCTACGTGCTAAATACTATCACAACTGATCTCATTAAAAAATGTACTCGCCATCAAATGACTCACGAAAGCTGATATACTTTCAAACAAAGAAACCTAAACGTATAAAGCAAAGAATATCGGGTATGTCATAATAACATTAGAGGGAAAACGTTTTCTGCAATTAAAACCTTTTTTTTTTCTATAGTTACCGTCACTCTTTCGCCTGCGACGAACGGTAACCTCCCTGCTGCAACCAAGGGAGACAATCCACAGCAACTGTTTTCCGAATAACGATGTCACTGATCGGTAATGTAAACATTAGGAATCACAGATGCCTAAAAGAAAATTGCATTTTTTTCAGAGCGAATGGAGTCAGTAAGAAACCTTTGTTTTCGTATCAAGTGTCATTTGGTCGGATACCATTTTGACAGAGTACTTATAGGTTTATTCGCGGAAGATTCAACCCCTAATGTCATTCTATTTACACCACCTTCTACATGTAGGACTACGTAAATAAATTAACCTCTGCAATACTAGTTCTCAAAGAAAGTCACCGGACACAAAAAAGAGATAAAGCAATGTGTTCGAAGGGAAGGAAAAAGCTTGACACGTGGTCCAAGAAAAATTCCACTCTCATTATCAATGCTTTTTAACACCCCGCCTCTTGGGACCAGCCTCAAATCTTTGTGATGTAAAGTGGTATAATTTGACTTAATGAAGAAAATGTCCGATTCTGCTTTAAATCATAGCCCTATTGCCATTGGGCAACGATCTTAATAGCTCCAAAATTCGAGCAAAAAACCTTTTCCATTGTTGGTTGCTAACTGACTGATTGACTAACCTTTTTTAAAATCAACTCTAGAGGGATCATTTCTCGCAAATGTCACGTGGTCGAAACCCCGTTGTGAGTTGCAAGGTTCACCGGAGGTAGGAAGACTGTCAATACATGGCATAAGAGATATTACTTTTCTAGAGATAAGGAATGGAGGCTGATTGCCGGCAAAATGGTATAGCTATTATTATCATTATAATCTTACCCTTTTAAGAGTTTTTCATACCTGGACAAGCTCATGGATTCTCACTGGAGTTTAAGTGAGAGCAAGTTTCCTAAAGTCTCCAGGACTCTACTCAGTATTCTAGCCGATGTCAGTAATTCGGTAGTTTGAATGGTATCCACTTGTCCTCTTATTTTCAAGTTCTTCGGTCCTTGTGCCAGTCATTTAGTGACTGTACCAAGAGCATAATCTTCAATTGATATAATCGTCACTTTCATGTTCCACAGTTTTCCAATCCCTTAAAAAGGTCAAGGTGCTCATCCCACTTTTCCTTTTCTTTCAGTTTTATTCTGTGGTCAGCTGGGACAGCAAAATCCACAACTCTTTAAGTTCTACTTTTTTTTGTTGATTATTATAATATCTGGTCGTCTGGTCGAGATTAAATGATCCGTCTGTATCTCACAAGCCCAGAGGCGTTTGTGTGTCTCATTCTCCAGGACAGATGCCCCGTTATGTATATACCATTTGTTCGTATGGTCAAATTCAAATTTCCTGCACAGTTCCCAGTGGATCACTTTTCTCACCCAGTCCTGTCTTATCTTATACTATGTCTGTGCTAATTTGCTGCATTTGCTTATTATGTCATTGATCGTTTCGTCTCTATCACCACATAATCTGCATTTGCTGTTTTGTTGTGTCGTATCTATTCCTGCTTTGATATGATTGGTTCTTATAGCGTTATTTTGTACTGCTGTCTAAAGAGATTCAGTTTCTCTTTTAATGTTTTCTTTTCTTAGCCACTTCCACGTTTTTTCGTGTGATACATCACTTGTTAGTCGCTTAAAACGTCCATAAAGTTGTTTTTCTTCCCATTTTTGATTTTTTGCTTATTGTCGTTTTTTTTTTTTGTCCTTGCGCTGTCAATTTTGTTTTTGGTGGCTGTGATTAATCTTCCTCCACGCTTTTCTATTTAGTCTTTGAATCATTCTATCGAAGAATCAACGCTGTATTCAGTGCTGGCAAGTCGTCTTGTTACCTCTTTTCTTGAGAAATGTAATCTGTCATCGTCATCTCTTAAATGCAAGGCGTCATGCATGGTCATTAATTTTCTTGTTTTCTGGTCCTTTTGTTTACGTTCTTCAAGAATGGTCCTGAGTATCTTGGGAGGTGGGTAGATCAGGTATTTATCCCCTTGATAAGTTTCTTGCGATATAGTTTTTTTCTCGAGTAGCTTTCTCGTTCTCCTGAAATACTCGTTTTGAATTTTTGTATTTCATCTCCATTTGTTTGATGGTGTCAGCTTACAGTACTTGTAGGTTTCCTTTTTTCCGAACGTTCTGATTTTTCTTGATTTGGTAGGTCGATTCCTTCTGTTATATGTCATTTCTCGCTTTTCATTACTAGCAAGGCGCATTTTTCTATGCCAAATTTCGTTCCTTTGTCTTGACTGTATATTCTCACTGTCTGTATAAGGGTTTCTAATTCTCTTTCGTTTTTAGCAAACAGTTTGATGTCGTCCATATACATTAAGCGGTTTACTTTTTCTCGCGAGTTTCTGAGTCATTATTCAGCTGTGCTTTTTCTGAGAATGTGACTGAGTGGTATCAATGCTATTACAAGCAGTAATGGTGATAGAGCATCGCCCTGGAATATGCCTCTCTGGATCTTTATCTCTGCTAAGTTTTTTCTTCCTGCATCGTCTTCTCGATAAACTCTATGACTTCGTCGGATATTTTATACATTTTATGACAGTGTAATATCCAGCTTTGGTGATCATATCGTAAGCCTTTTTGTAGTCAACCCACGCCATTGCCAGATGTTTCCGTCTCGTTTTTATCTCGTTGAGGATGCGTTGATCTATATAATTTGTAGTTCTTCTCCCTAATTAGTGTCATTAGTATTTTCCAAATCATCAGTAGGCACGTTATGGGTCAATAGTTATTTTTGGCAGTTCATGTGAGGAGTTCTTTCTGGATCAGGGTAGTCCTCACTTTGATATTTTTAAGTGTAACTTTGAGTGTATCATGGTGTATTTCCACCTTAGGCCTTTTTTCGAGCATTCGCAACACTAGCGAGGTTTTTCAAACCAACGTTAGCTGACGGAATTTCACTGGTGTCTGAGTGACATCAATCCCTCAGGTATCCAGGACTCTCCCTAGTATTCTGGTCGATCATTATAATTCTGTAATTTGCATTGTATCGGCTCGTCCTTCGATTTCCATCTCTTCCAGTCCCTTTTGCAAGGCTTTCAAGACCGTTCCAAGCGCTCCAAATTACAATATGTATCGGTCACCATGTTCCATAGCTTTTTTGACTTGTTTCTCTTTCATTTTCTTTATTTTTCTGTTTTGATCAGCTGAGACGGCAAAATTCAATAAACGGCAGATTGTCTTTTTTTCTGGTAATTTCCAGGAGGTCTGGTTTTCTGGCCGAGATTAAGTTGTGTGTTTGTATCTCAAAATCGCAGAGAATTTTGAGAGTGTCATTCTCTAGGACAGATTCTTGTTTGGGTGTATATCATTTGGTGGTTGGTCAAACTTCAGTTCCTTGCACAATTCCCTGTGAATCACCTTCTCCAGCCAATCGTGTCTAGTATTTATTATTATCATTATTATAATTATGATTATTAGTTGTTTATGTTGTCGCTGTTGTTATTTCTTTGTTCTCCGCTTTTTACTCTCTTCTCGCATCAGATATAAAAAATATATAAATCTTTGCATAGAACATATACCCCATTAATTTTATTTTGTAATTATCACAATTGTTCTCAAAATGCCATCTAAATTTCTTTTTTCCAACTTTTTTTTTCTGAAATCATCAAATTTAATCTAAATCTTTCTATACTATTGCCCTTATTGATCTGACTAAGTAATTTATTCATCGCTATATTAGCAAAGATATTTTAACAATCAAATTGGTTTGCTGACTTACTTTTTGAAATGTGCTTTGCCAGTATGTTTCCATAATTCGAAATTCCATTGATTATCTTGCAAATTTCAATTAGATAATCCCTCTGTTCTTTCTTGTAGTCAATCCCAAGTTCTATAATCTCTCCCTGTAATTGTAATCTTTGACTTTTTAAAAATTATTTTTGTCTTTCTTCTATGTAATCCCTTCAATCTGAATATTATTCTCCTTTTTTCCATACCTAAAGAACGAAAAGTCCTGAACTGGGTACAACATGCTGTCTTATGATAGTTGTACATAATTTTTAATGACAGTTACCTCCCTTTAAATAAAATTTTTAACTATCCAGTCAGTCATTCGATTTTTTGTGAATATGTGAGAAAATTGTTTTGTTTTTTGTGGCTGAACACTTGCCCTATTTAAGTGTAGTATTGTGCTCACTATATCTGGAACTTTACTTTCGGAGACACCCTGGTTATCATGACGAGAAACAAATTTATAAGACACTATGACTTTGGATAATGTAGATAACGAAATAATCTTTTGCCACTCACACACACACACAATTATATATATATATATATATATATATATATATATATATATATATATATATATATATATATAGTTTGGTTTGGTTTGGTTTGTTTGGTTTTATGGCATATCAACCTTTGTAGGTTATTTAACGCCAAATCCATTTTTATGGAAATAATCTGTTCGATTGAAAACAGTTCAGTTTAGCATAAGTACACAGTTTAATTGTCAAAAACATTTCCATTTCAAACTATTCAAGCAGGTATATGTAATAATTCAGTTAAGTGTAAATACAGTTTGTATGTCGAAAAACTGTTCTATTTGAAATAATTCAGTTAAGCATTAGCACGCAGTTTAAGTATTAGCACGTTTTAATTGTCAAAAACGTTTCTATTTCAAGCTATTCAGTTTACTCAATTCAGTTAAGCATAAGTATGCTGTTAGTTCTATTTAACCCATAGATAGGGCCCTATCAGGTGGTACCACTCCGGGTCAGAGTGGACCTGGGAGCGATGGCAATGAAGGGGTACTCCGCATTCCCCAAAGCTCCAGCACTGCTGGAACCTCACAATCAGATTGTTTAATGTCATATTTAGGACACTCGTTGGGGGGGGGTCTTACCCCTCTGCAGAGGTGCAGTCAGTGTATTCTACAGCCACAGCTGACTGGGCAAATATATATATATATATATATATATATATATATATATATATATATATAATGTGTATTTAAGCAGTAGATTCTCGTGCAGTTATATTTTATTGAAAATGACTGACTAGGATTTAGTGTTCAGCTTTTTTTCAGTTTTTATTCTTGGCTAACAAGATGTTAAAAATATGTATGTTTTAAAAGCTGTGTAAATATGGCTGAAAAATTTGGGCAGTTTTTAAACTCTCGATAAAGACATTTGTGACATCTTGTTCACCAACGAAAAGGCTTGACAAGCTAAACACTACATCCTTGTCTGCTAATTTGCATAATATATTTTTTATATATATACATGCTACTTAATTTGCCTTGGTTGTAATATTGTTCCTCAAGAATATATATATATATATATATATATATATATATATATATATATACGTTCTTGAGGAACAATATTACAACCAAAATAGCTATAAAGAGAAAAGGCAAATTATGTAGCATGTTCATATTTCATAGTCTCTATAGCGTTTTGATTTTCATAAGTCACGTTTCAGCAGGGATACCAAGAGGAAAGGTGTTTTTTTTTTTATCTTACAGTTTTAAAAGCGTCCTTTTCGGGGCTTTGATATTTTCCTTTAAAAGATTCAGGGCTTTTCCTCCTAGTTTTCAAAAACGGTTTAGAAACCCACATAGATACCCAGCCTGAAGTGTGATGACTGTAAATAAACGTTGGAACCATAATGTAAAACCATGTTTTTTTTCTTGGCAGACTATGTTCAAGTGAAAAATAGTTTTCGATTTTACAATTAAGTTGTCAAAACTAACAGCAAGTCCTTATATAGCCTGAAACATTTCACAAACGTATATCTAAATTTAAGAGGTTGAAGTGAGTACTGATTGTCTTCAATTTGTTATATAACTTTTATTACTGCATGTACGTGGATCTTTTAAAAAAGACGAATTGATAAAAAAAACAAAACAGCACCGATTACAGTTGCTGCTTTTTTCAAGGGAAATCAATAGCAAAGGCTCATTTCATGTCCTTGTAAACTGCCAGCACGACCTTCATTACTGACAGCTGCACCCGGAACTTTTTCTTTACCGTAGAGTCAGTATGTTACCACTCCATAGACTGTCTCTTTTGATTCAGGATGTTAGTTGCAAAACTATATTTAGTGAATATGTTTTGTGAATATTTTTGGATTAAAACAATGCTTCTTCGTTCCCATCATCCAATATTTTGTTGATTTCGACTGGTTTAAACTGAGACTGATGTTCAAGCCTGAAGCTCTCTACTTAATTTGCTGTCATTTGAAATATCCTCAAAACAAATATGGCGGGGAGACTCAAATAGTTTTTTTTCTATAAACCAATTCCAAATAATGTAGAGTTTACAGCTATGGAAAAAAATCAGAAGCAATTTTTTTTTCTAAAATAATACTAAAATTATTGAATGGCCATCAAAGATAAATAGATAGATACCACTTATTTACTGAAAGATCTTCATAGCTATAATTACTCTATCTATATATTAGTGATAGTCATTCAGTTGTTGAGGGACATCATCATCATCATCATGTCGTGTCGCCAGCACGGATATCCCTGACCATCTCTCGCCACATCTCCCTATCATTCATCGCCTCCGGCAGGTCTTCTGGGTTACATCCTGTGTCCTCACATAGCTGCTGTATGTAAGTTCGGGCCGGTCATCCTGCTTTTGCTTGGCCATATGTGGGGGTCCATAGGAGTACATCACTTACGAGCTTGTCCTTGCTTCTCCAGCAATGTCCCGCGTGTCTGGCTCGTCTAACCTGTATAGTTTTCGTGATGGGAGGCAAGTGGCCGTATAGTTGGTGTCTCGTGGGGTGTTGTCGCCAGGACTTGTTCAATATTGCTCTCAACATTCTTGTGTAGTTGCCGTCAAGTTTCTTCTCCAGCCGTTTGGTTAGCGTCCATGTAGTGCATCCATATAGCAGTATCGATACAACCGCTGCCTGGAAGAAACTGCGTTTCATTTTATCGGTCAGGTCTGATTTCCATATGATCGAGAGCCTATCTATAGCAGTCCATGCTTTCGTCAGTCGTGTGTCGATGTCGTTTTCGGTTGATGAGACGCTACTTCCTAGGTAGGTGAATTTGTCCACCAGCCTCAGAGAGGCTCCGTCTAGTGTGGTAATGTTGCCCGAATAAAAAAGCAAATGCCTTATTTAATCTAACGCTACTATCATACAAGGCTATCATACAAGGCTCCCAATGCTGGTAACAAAAAATACCTCAGTTCTGTAGGCACTACCTAATCAAACCCCATAATCTTGGAATATGTCAGAAGATAGGGACCCCATCGAATGCAATTCTTTCAAGGCTTGAATAAAAATAACTTTGTTATATATGTTTTATTTAAGCAAATATTGTGTGAGAACAGAGACCCTGCAGGAAGCCAACCTCTTGAGACTGGTGTCAAAATTGCTCAGTAGAGTTGGCATTCCCTTGTACACCAATGAATCAAACTTTATTCCGTTAGAAGAAGGGACAGACACTGCTTGAATCAGAAACCTCCTGGAGCTGTTCTTATTTATAACTCCTCCAGCTCAAGACGGTGCCAGTTAACTATGAATTTACTCAGTTCATCAACCACGAAAAATATGCGGTACTAAGTAATTTTTAAGCGGAGTACAGCTGGTGTGAATTTAAATTTTTCTTTTTCGAAGAAGGGTTGGTTGGTTGCTTGGTTGGTTGTTTGGGTTTTATGGCATATCAACCTTTGTAGGTTATTTAATACCAAATCTATTTTTATTCAAATAATCAGTTTTTCTTCAAACATCCCAGTTTAGCATGAGTCCACAGTTTAACTGTCAAAAATATTTCTATTTCAAGCAATTCAGTTTTGTCAAAAAGTTCTAATTCAACCAGTTCAGGTTAGTAGAAGTATGGATTTTATTTACACACAATTAAATGTTAAAACTGTTCTATTTCAAGCAATTTAGTTTAGCATACGAAAACAGTTTCATTTCAAACAATTCAGTTAAGCATAACTACGCAGTGATTCAAACATAGTTCACAGATTATATTGTGACCTTTGTCAAAATAAGCATTATGTGTCTATTTCTAGGATGATCACTGGGATCGTTTGACTGTTTTCCTTTGTAAGATGCGCAGAATGAGAATCAATGCAACTTAGATCTTATTGAGACAGTTCGGGAGATTTATCAGAATTGCCGAGAACGGTGCAAATTCCAAGAGCGAGTCAACTCTATGTTAATGATAATATAAGTTTGTTTTTTTTTGCAATTTCGTTATATAACTATATACAACAAATTGGTTGGTTGGTTGGTGTTTAATGTCATAACAATTTGGTGGGGGGTTATTTAATGCCAAATCGTGTTCTTATTTTATCAATAAGAGTTTTTATCAAAATGTTTGTTGGAAATTATTTTTAAAAGATCATCAGACGGATTAGGAGACGGATTTTGCCTCGCAGTCACATGCTTTGTAGATGTCTTGTTTAGTCGATGTATCATGTGTTTTTTCTTTATATATATATATCTACTAATTTAAGGTCTACTTTTATGCTGTCAACGTCTCAGTATCCATGCTATCTACACGCTCAGATCTAGTTGTAAATTATCTTCGAAAAAACAGACTAAAAAACATGTTTCATCAAAAGCCAGAACCAATCAAACAAAAATCAGAAACTCCCATTGATCAAACTAGAAAAAATTCTTATCAACATCAAAATTAATAATCAAAGACCAGAAAGAAGGGTCAAAGTATCCTCGGTTAAACTCGGTTGAGACTTCCCTAAAATTAAAATTAAAATCACCAAAAAGAATTAACCAACAATATAACATCCAGGGATTAAGAAAATCCTTATTCAAATCCTAGATTAAGTTTCGTTTTATGCCATATCACCACTTATAGTTTTTTTTAATGATAAACCCTCTTTATACAGATATATTAAATACATATGCTTTGTAAACACATTTTGTTGATAACATTTTTAGCTATTAGTTTATGATCAGGTTAAATGTCAAACAGTTCTATTTGACTCATAGATAGAACCTTATTAGATGCTACCACTCCGGGACAGAGTTGACTTGGAATCAATAGCAATGAAGGAGTACTCCTTATTTACAAAAGCCCCAGCATATTCATTGGGGAGAGGGTCTTACTCCTCAGCAGAGATGCAGTTGGTGTATTCTACAGCCCCAGTCAACTGGGCTAAGAAATATATCAGTAAGTATACTCGAATCAGAAGTGACTTTTCTAGGCTCTGCTAAGTTAGGGCTCTCTGTTAACAAAACTTAGGCCTTTAAAGTTAAAAAAATGACTAAAGTCTTATTTCTCTCAGTGCAACTGACCCTCACTGGCTTCTAGTATATGTAAGATAAAAAAGATATGGGTTCTTGTTTGCCACCAGATCAATAATTTACCTAATTTAAATTCCTCAACAAGTGACTTTGTTGCTAGTTTCAGCTTCGTGGATGAACTGTATAACGCCACGTTTGTTAAGAATTT